>VZSE01009345.1:4319138-4554436 GCA_013398275.1 Promerops cafer | reverse complement strand
CTGCCCGGGGCCGGGGTGTCCGGGAGCCGCGCAGCCTCGGCTTGGCCGCACCGGGGCCGGGCAGCGCTGCCCCTCCGGTGGGGCCGCTGCCCGCGGGCTTGCACATCATGGGAAAACCCTCCTTCCGCACAGCCCCGAGCGGAATGCTCGCCTAGAGCTGATGCCGTCCCAGCTATCGTCGAAAGTTAGGAGAGAGGGCACGCGGCGTGGAGGAGACGCCGGGATGCGCTGGGATGCGCCGAGGGGCAGCGGCTGTGCCCATAGGGCTGCTGAGGTCTCGGTGTGTGACGCGCTGGTGAAAGAGTTCAGAAGGATGGAGACTCACAGGAATGCACGGCACACTTTTAAACCTCGTAGTTTATGAAAAATCAGTTCCAAAAGAATCGCTGGCATCTGTTAATCCAAAAATAGCAAGTCAATTTTTTTCCTGGTTAGAAGAAAAACTAACTGGTACGTTATTTGTAGATACATGGTGTGTTTAAGAGAACCTAAGATGTGGTACATGTGAGAGAACCTAAGTGAACAGTGAGCAAGATTTTCTCAGGCAGGATTTCCCAGTTTAATGAGAGAAAGTGAGAGATCGGGGAAACAGGGTGAGAAAAACTGACATAATGCAAATGAGAGACAGTGGGTACACTGGAGTGAAAAGACTGCAGGAACCAGGGTGCAAACTAAATCCTCATCTATGGTGCTGAGACAAGAATAAAAAGGTAGAGCTCTATCTGAGCATCAAAGACAAGTACTGGAGAAGTAGAACTTAAAAATGCAGGTGGCAGGAGCTTTTCTGGATTTTGAATTTGCAGGTTTCTTAGCAGAGGAGCTCAGAAGAACAAATAAATAATTGGATAATGCTCAGGTTTTATTTAACAGCTTAGTTGCGGCTGAAGACAGTGCTGTAAATTGCAGAAGGAATCTCTTCCTGTGGTGGTACAGAAAAGAGTCTTTGCAGCTACATGTGTTGCTGTGGTGTCTTGAGTAAACCCATAGCCAGATCTCCTAATGCAGATTTCCTTCCAGGTTGGCTATGACTTTTTCCAGTGTGGAATGAGAACTTCCAAAATTACTTGCATCTGTCAAACTTGTAAGTTTGTCCTTTCCAGGACACAGACACCTTGCTCTCTCCTAATGAGACACAATTGTTTAATTTTCTGAGATATGATCTAGAGTCCTGGGTTAGTCAAAGATTTTGGGTTTAATTAGCTGTAGTGGGGTGAAGCACTGTGAATTAGAGTAGAGGATACAGTGACATTCTTAAATACTGCAAAACTCTGCAATAGAAAGCTGCAAAGCAGCATGAGACAGGAACTAAGCATCATGGCAGACAAGAGATCCTCTCCAAATCCAGTAGAATTTGGGGTCTCCAAAGAGATTGTTATTCTCCATTCAAACATGATTTCATCATTTAAACCATGACCCTGTCTGCTGATGTGTTTTAACTGCTTTGTTGTGTAGGGAAACACCTTGAGCAACTCTTGTAAGAACCAGTTTTACCTACTGAGTAGAAGATATGTTAATTTTCTGTTTAAAAAGAAAAAAAAATCCCAATAAAATGTAATCACACTATAATGCCTGTTGCTTGAATAGACAACCTAAACCTCCTATCCAGACCCCTTTCTAATTAGTGATTGAGAATGCAAATGCAGCATGGTTTTTGAGACCTGACTAACATGCGAGTGGCTGCACTGGATCTGTCCAGAAAATCTTTGTAGTTCGGTGTCATTTCTCTTCACTGGCAAACCCCAAATATCCAGGGGAAGATCCAGCACTTCACCTCTCTCCAGCCCCCTGGGAGCTCAGGGATCTCCTGACCCAAGCTCGCCCTCTGTGTGTTCAATACATCTCACTAGGTCCCTTCCATGGCGGTCCAGCCTCTAACTGAGCACTTTAAAAGTCCTTGGTACCATGCTGCAGATGCTCTGATCCTTGTTTACATGAAAAATTCTTCCTTTCATTTGTTTTTCAATGTGCTGCCTGTTTTCATCCAACAGCCTGTATTTCCTGCACTGAAAGAAGCAGTGGACAAGCAGCTCCTCTCCATGCTGCTCTGGAGATTCCCCTGCCTGGGTTACTGCGGATTCAGACTGAAGAGTCATAGTTGTTCCCTAAACAGAAACCAGCTCCTGCTTATGATTACCCTTTTCTGTCCTCCTCTGAACTTACCCAGGTTTTTTGCACGTTTTCTGAAGTGGGACACCAGAACTGCAACTGGTACTCAAGATGCAGTAAAATCACTGGCATAATCATGGTCCCTTCCTAGGTATGGTACTGCAGATCTTAAAATATTATCCTAGTCAGGGTCAAGTCTTTCTATGAAGTCTGTAAATTATTGCATACAAAGTTTCTATTTGAAGACCTCATTTATCTTTCCATGATTCTCCTTTCCTGAATTCCTAGTGAAAACATGGAATAGTTTCACCACATCTGCTAGATTAACAGCAGCTAAAGGGATAAAAAAATTTTTAAAATACTGCCAGTTCATTAATTATTTTCAGGCCTAAGCTTCCATTCACTGAAATCAAGAGTGACAGACTTGGTCTCTTACTCTGTAACTAGAAGTGATTTAGAATTGAAAAGAACCAATATTTATCTACAACTTAAAGCTATAATTACAACTTGAAAGTGTTTTTTATGCATATTGAGCTGCACTGTATCTGACTGCTGAGATACTGTTCTTCTGTGTCTCTTTGAGATTAGTAGTATCTCAGTTTCATGCACAGCAACAAGTATATGTTCCAAATCATTATTTCTTGTCGCTAGGCTTACAGAATTTGGTCTAGCATAGACATTTACAAGATAATACACCAGTCTTCAAACAAAATTCGTGACTTGGCTCACCATTGCTTCTGAGATACAAAAGACTGCAGTGCTCATACTTCAAAACACGAAAATGAAGTAGATGATAGCATTAGCTCAATACATTGCTGGTAGCCATAGTTTTAAATAAACCACCCTAACAGCTGTCATGGGCAAATGCAATGATTTGGGGGATTTTTTTCATTTTCTCAGAGGCACCGAGCTACCACTGTAGGGACAGGTACTTCCTAAAATGATTTCTGACTCTCAGCTGGCATAATGTGCATGTATGTGGAGGTGATGTACCTCTGCTCACTGCTGCATTCTGCAGCTCTTCCAAATGGGACAGACCCAGGAAAGAACAGCTATGTTGGCAGGTTGGAAGTGGCTGATTTCCACAGTCGTCAGTAATGCCAAAACAACCACAGAACCTTTAAAACAGTCTCTGCTTCACAGAGAAACTTCATACTTAAAAACCTGGGAGGGGGAAGGAACCTCCCGAAATGCAGTTATTAAGCTTTACTCACTTGTTGTCCTTTTGTTAATAGTGATATATTTGCTTCCAGAGGACTGAGGCTGTGTGTGGGTGACGTAATACCAGATTTTCAGATGTTCTGCGCGGGGTTACTGGCGCTTAACACCAGCGGTGTTCCAGGGCTCAGTTAAACATGAGCAGGGGAGAAATGGCGTGAACTGACGTCATTTTTAGAAACAGTTGCTCTTTCAGCCTGACACAGGGCACTGTTCAGTGAGACCTGAGGCAGCGCTGCCCTTTTGAGGACTTCAATTCAGCTCTGGGGATGATTGCCTGCGTGCCCGGGAAACCTGCCAGGCCAGGCTATTGCACAAAAAGCTGTGCAACAGGAGCCGACGGGGACACTCATGGAGCGCCCTGTGCTGGCAGGAAAAATCAGTCACTGGAGGAGAGGTGGCAGAACAAGCTGGTCCCCAGTAACCATGCTGGAATTTCCCAGTGCAGCAGAACTACAGGAAGACAGGCAGTCTGGCTGCTGCCTCGTGCTGACGGGTGTTAACATCAGCTCCTGCTGCTAATGGGTAGATTCAAACCAAAAAGGATTCCATAAAAGTTTTCTCTGGATCACAGTGGAATTAGAATTTAGATTCTTCCTGAGAATTCTGAGTATCTTTTGAAGTGGCTGAGTAAAGGGTCAAGTGCTGCCACTTGCACATTTCCTCTTTGCAGAACAGAAGTGAAGTCATGATTTTACTGTCACAGGGAGGACACAGCATCTGGCCATTTTTTCAAAAATTTACAGCAGTGTTATTAGAGGAAAGGAGGAGAGGAACTGAGAGGTTTACAACCTCTGGTGTGGTTTTGGACCAATTTCTCCCAGGGCTCTTCAGGAAGATAGATACTTCCTTGGCATTTGAACTCTCCCAACCCTGGGGAATGGAATATCATAAAAATACAGGAGGCCTTGTAGGAGCCACAACATGTGTACTTATGTCTTTCAAAAGGGCTTCAGAGGCTTTTGGCTTGCGTGGTAGAGGAATAAGAATCTACTGAATGAAAAACAATAATGGATTTATTACAGCATTATCGAGAACTGAACTGGGAAGAATTTGTCAGGTAGTACCAAACATCCTCAGTACAGGGCAGCAGGATTTCGTGCTGATTCTGGCAGGGTGTGGAAGCAGATCAGCTTCTCCCTCTGCCATCTTTAAAGGTGCTGCATAAATGACAGCAAACTAAATAACCTGAAAAAGCTGGCATCCCCTTACTGCAAAGCATTCGGTGGAGATCAATCTGGGGGTTTTATTTTTTGCTTATTTGAATTATACTCCATGAATTCTGCTTAGCTAATCAGGTGGTAATAAAACTAAGAGCCCTGCATTTTGCAAGCTTTTATTAAATTTTGAAAATCTCAGGGGAATATCTACATAAGCAAGAGTTAGCAAATTCTGAGCTATGCAGATTTAAGTAGGAAAAAAAATATGCTCATGTCTTTAATATGTGATGAATGCTGCTTTATATTTGAAACCTTGTCCCCAGTGGAACCCATTACAATAATGTTTATACAGTTTTATGCTATAAATGCATGATATTTTCCCTACAGCAGAATATGTTGGAATTTACTCTTGATTTTAAAAAAAAGTGTGAATGGGTAATTTCCCAGAATCTGGATTGCTATAGGCACAATTATGCCCTTTTATTAACAAATGAAACAAAAATATAATTTGTTAACATAAAAAGGACTTTGTACAGCAGGCAGAATTGATAGAAAATGCACCCTGAATCTCCTGCACCACGTGTGAACTGGAAGCCAGCCAAATCCTACAGAATTCAGGGAAACTGGATCTTCAAGTGCCAGTCTCACACAAAGCCTGGAGAGAGGTGCTGACTGTCATGGAAAAAAAGCAGGAAGATGACAGTGATGGATCAGCACACAATTAAATAGCAGGAATAAGTGGTGTCACAGCAGGATTTTGGCTGCACAGGTGTCCTGCTTTCAGTTCAAGCAATATTTGTCTTGAAACAGGCCCAGCCACATGACACAGGGTCTACATCCATGGTTTTCTCTGTGTGAAAAATCCAATGGTTTCATCAGCACAGGAACATGCATGTACTTCAAAATAAACCACCTGAAGAGAACAGGACAGAGCCCTTCTCTCCTGCCCCCCTTGCTGCTGCCAAGCCCCTGAGAGAGGACATCATTTACTTTCTACTGTGGAGAGGCGAGGGCCAAGGACAGGAGTTGGAAGGAGACATCCAAAGGAAGGTCACCTCTTCCACCCCTCATCATGGCATGAACTGTAGACACAAGAAAACCCTCTCCCATCACACAGCATGGGATAAGGTTGCCACCAAGCGTGTTTTAAGCCATAGAGCTTTTTAAAGATTCAAGCAGTGATGTGGGAACTTCATCCCTCAGACTGAACAGGCTGACAGTACACAGTGCTGTGACTGAACACAGCAAAATTCTGGCTAGCACATGGACCTCTTGTACAAGCTCCATTACTTTTCTTTGTTAAAAGGGAATTATATTATTTCTTGTTGCATCCTTGGGGCTAAGGAGATGAAAATCATTTCACACTTTGTGTGGAACAATGAGGCCCTGTTCTCACTTGAGGTCTTAAACCCTTGCTTTAATATAATTTAGGAAAAAAAAAGGTTGAGCATTACAGAATGAAATAGAAATGCTAAACTTGATTATTTAACTTCTCTTTCACAAGTGAAACTCATTTACAAGGAAAGGTGCTAACCTGACTTGCATGACTTCATATACAATTTCTCCTTGGCCTTTTCTACATCTGCCGTCAGCAGTGCCCTATTTGTAGACTTCATCAGTGAAACAGATCAGTAAGGTACCATTCCTTTAAAAACAGCAAATTCATAAATTTTCCTTTTCTTTCTTAAACACACCACACCATCTAAAACCCTATCTCATCGCCTGTGACTGTGCAGTACTCAGTTCTAGAATACATTTTGACATCCTGGTTTTATAAGAGCCTGAAATCTCAGTTGTTGCCTTGATGTAAATCCATAGGTTTTCCTCTGCCAAATAGGAGCCAGGGATCTGTGTAAAGTTGTTCAGTCTTAAAGAAGACTTCAGGGAAATGCTGCTATTACTCATTGAAATTATTCTTTGCTCTGTGAATAAAGCCAATAACATAATTGGGATTATCTGAAGAGTGAAATATGATTCAATTTGAGTAAGCATGGCTGTGCGCAGACATTAGTGGAAGAGTAAATTCAGCACCGAATAATAAAATGAGAGTACGGTCACTTTCCAACGGGAAATGTTTGATTTCTAAAGAAGAACGAGGCAGTCTCAGAGCACCGCCCTCAGATAAATGCATGCTCGTTTCTTTAGGCGGTTGTGCTGGTGTGATCTCGCTTTCCCCTCTGAAGCCGGAGCGGTGTCAGAGGAGCAGCTGCCCCGAGGTCTCCCTGCAGGGCGCGGGTGGGCTCAGCGCTGCTCCCCCATGCAGCGACGCAGCAGTTGTGCAGCGCCCGGTGCTGCTACCTGGGCCAGGCTGCACTGCAGGGGACAGGCAAAATCCTGCCGCTCACACTTAGCGTCAGACAAAACCACTTCAAAGCAGATTTTTTTTTTTTCCCCTAACCCTAAATGGCCACTACAGTAACATGTATATCTGCATACACAAAAGAGTTTGTTCTTAGAAAAAATCTAAAACAAATGCAGAACCATGCCAGGATTATACATTTCATTTCCCAGCATACAAATGAGGAACTAATTTAGTCTGGGCTGTTCATGCATTTTGCTTTTAACAAACATCCATATGCCAAATAGACCTTCCACATACTTCCCTGCTGGAGTTTTTTCTCCTTTCAACTTGGTAGGGAACATTTGTGATCCTTTTTGTACCAAATATATCTAAAGAATATATTTTGCTCAAGGCTTTCTATTTTATAATTTAAGAGAAAAAAAATCAATTCATGGCTCTGGCAATCTCGCTATTATGACAAGCATACATCTGTGCAAAAATACCCCAATCCCTAATTAATTACAGAATGTTATTAACATTTTATAATTTAGCATTGGTTAATTTATTTAATTTTATAAACACAGCCATATGAAGTTACTTTTTATGGACCACTTTTTCATCTTTTGCATGCAGTTCTGAAATCTGGGTAGTTTAACATAGATACAGACATATTTGCTTGTGTCAAGATTATTTTCTGTTCAGATGGTTCTCAGTCCTTTATGTGATGACTTCAGTACTGAGGCTTGACACTTCACTCCTGACTCATGCAGCACTGATGAGCAGTGTTAATGGGAGTTTTTTCCAATTAGAGGAAACAGGCTGAGAGTCATGTTCTTTAAAATTAATACTTTTTATGAATTTATAATGCCGATCATATTTCTCATTTACCAGGGCACACCAAGTTGAGTTTAAGTCAGCTTACTAAATACTTTGCAAAAATATGCCCAGTGGGAGTTAAAATGGCTCATTGCTGAAAGAGATTTATTGATTGATCTGGTAAAGAGCTGCACATAAAATTACTATCAACTTTTATCAGATGAGGACAATTATTTTATACAACTAATTAGTGGAACTAATAAAAAAATCTGAGGAGGTATAAACTTCTGGGAAGCATTTACTTGTTTGTTTGACAGTGATCAGTCTTGATTTGAACATTGAGATAAATCCTCAAATAAACACTGTTTCCACTGCAACTGCAACAAGAGTTCTAGCAGGTGTTCAGCCTTTCCCTGTACTTACACGTTCAGTATTTATAGTGGACTTACGTAGTTCATCAGGTTCATCTGCAATCTTTAAAATATTCTCTCTTACTTTTCTACAACCCTATTAAAAATACAATCTAAAAGGCAAACAGTAAAAGCCTTGCTTTTCTCTATATTTGCTATTTAAATTGCTCTCACCCAATTTGGTCCTGAAGAAGTATCTTTTATAGCTGTGGTGTGACATGGGCATGGTACTGGGGAGCCAAAGGAAGCAAGTGGCTCTCATCCACAGATAATACAATGACAGTGCTTTTTGTGGCCTGTAAATACAGCTGCACTGCTTGCTGAACCATCCACATTTATACTCAGCTAAAGAAAAGCATGTTTGGCCAAAAATAAGATACATTTTTAATTGGTATCCTCGTGTGCATATTTAAACACCAATCCTCTGTAGAAATGTTCATCTGGAGCAGTACTGTGAGCTCCGTAATACCACTTCAAAGCTTTATATGGTTTTTATCTACTTTTTGTGTGTTTTTTCACACATAAGGTCACAAATCAGAAACCTCAGCTTTAGTGAGATATGTATGTTACAATGTTAGTTGGAAGAATCTGAATTAGTACCTGGTGACTGAATGACTCCTAACTGCCAAACTCAGTTCTACTCTACCTCATTCAGCCTCAGCTTCAAATACTAAGGAAACTAAAAGGAATCATTGTTTCATGGGTTTTACAAATTTGTCATATATATCTAGCAGTGCCGTAGAGATGTAGGAAAAAAGCCCCAAGAAAACACTACCCCTGCAAAACCAAAGACTGATGAAGAGACAAGAGGCAGGCTTTAGTGGCTAAGAGCACAAAACACCTTTTTCCTGGCTTTATGCTTGGCCAAGATGGTATGACCAGACAGGTGGATCAAGAAGCAAAGTAGAAGGAAGCCTCATGCTCTTACCACACCTCACCACACCACACCAACCTCTAATCATAGACTACAACAACAATTTTGGAAGATAATTCATTCCAAATACAGTCTATAACTCACATTACCATCGTAGACCAGAGGCAATGTTTGTTATGAGAACTTCCAGAATGGGTTAAAATGGGGGTTTGGCCCCAAGACCTGGCTGCTTACACCTTCATTCCCCTCGGGCCAAGTTACTAAGCCCTGGCAAGAAAAAGATGCTTGTGCAGAGCATGACCTTATTTAGTTGGGGTAGCATTTGATTTTTTTCTCAGCCTTCATTACTGTAATATCATACACAGAGTTTTTCCTTTGTTTGCCATGCAACTTATTCCCCTAAGATTAGTCTTTTTCTAGTCAAGCAGTTTAAAGCTAATCACAGTTGTTATTTTAATCTGTGCTCACCATTAAGAATTCTCACAGAGCTATTTTGCTTGCTAGCAATTAAGGCTTCCCAATGGAAGTTCATGATTACAGCAAAGGCAACCTGTTTAATACTTGGCACCTCTTTAGTACACAGGCATTAAAACCAGGAGCACAGAAGCATGCTAATGCTGCTGATGAAAGCAGAGCAGATCTATTTAAAAAACTCTGTTTTGAATGTACAGCATAGGAGAAATGTAATGCAATCCTCATGTGCATTTCTGGTCCCTCCCCTCTGTGTTTTACATTACTGTAGCAAGGTGAGGAAGTGCAGTTTGACCTTCATTAACTTATTACATATTAGTCATGTCTGAACTGCAGCATATCCTCAGGCTTTCACCAAGGCAGACTGAACTGTTGGTCCTGGTTCCAGTAGCACTGCTAATAAAATTCCCTGGAAAGGTCTCTAGAGCAGGGTCTGACCTTTGCTTATTCACGCAAGCATCCTATGCTGAATTATGACTTCTTCCTTCTGTTAAGAGAATTAGTAATTGCTGCCCCTGATCGGTGTGTCAAGACTTAAAAATTATGATCTACCATCAAGTCAATTAGCAAAGACTGCAGGAGCAAATTTTTGCTTCTCATGTTGATTATCCATTTGATTCTGCCATAAAAATTATACATTAACTGAACTAAAGCATTAAATGATTTAGTAGAAAACAACATTGCAGGGGGATTTCACTCCCATGACACAATTCTGTCTTGTTTAAAGCTATTTCCAGACAGGATAGGGCAGAGAAATCCAAAATAATATTTTTTTTTCTTTTTTTTTAAACTGGTACATGGAGATGCACAACCCCTACTGTACATCACTTCCAATGGTAAATGTTGGTGATTTACGTTGATGGGGGTCAAATTTGTCTCACATCGGGTAAATGTGTTTAGCTCCAACCTGAGAAATAGGGGAACCACTGACAAGTACAAGTCAAATGTGCCATCAATAATGTGAAAATAACTACTGTAAAATGTCCAGTGTAAGAAAAGCTGTGTTAATAAAGTCTGCATCTTCACAAACTACTGAGGTACCTTTTCCCGTTGTAGCCAAGGTTTTAAGAACAAGGCATCTGAAGCTGGGTTAGAGGTCTGCTTTAGTGGAAAGCCACACAACGTGACCTAACCAAGGCCAGTCCTCCTGGGACAGCAATTACAGCAATAAATGTTCCACAGCAGATGCTAATGCCATGTATAAACAGTCGTCCTCTAAACTGAAAAGAAATTTTGGCCCCCAGATGTCTGTTAGGGTCCCATTGTACGTGTGGAAATGTAAAGGAAATGTAAAATTGATATGCACACCATTGGGTTTAGTCTCCTCTGCCTCAGCCTGGGCACCATAAATCTGTGCTGGCTGTGAGCGAGGCTGGAGGAGCCAAATGGGCAGAATTTGTGTGTGTCAGTTTTATGGGCGCGCCCCAGTACAGCGGGGTTATCGGTCAATGTCAGGTTCAGCTCCCAGTGACCCACTGGGCTCAGATCAGGGCAGCCACAAATCAAGAGCATAATGAAGGCTGAGGAGAGGGCTCTGCTGATTTATTAGGACATCTGTCTGGCTGTAGACAGCCCAGCACTGCCCCTGCATAGTGCCAGCTATTAGCATAATCCTCACCATGAAACTTCGCAGAGATTTAAAAGAGAGGAATAAAGTGTTCAAAGACGACTGGCTAAACCAGAAGGGTTTTTCTTGTAGTGCTCATTACTAGTCTTAACTTTTTAAGTAAACACCCCATAAAAATAATAACAAAAATAAATGTTGTTAAAAATAAATTCATGGTTTTAGTTTTTCAAAACTGAATTTTCAGAACACATCTGTATGTCTGTTTATAATAAAGTCACTACCCCTGCTACTTTTCAAAGACTTTTCAATATTTTAATTTTTTATTATTCATTTATATTTAACCACAGTAGTGTCATCAGAATATAATGTTATCACCTTCATTCTTACAAAGTTAGTCTCCTGAATTCTGCAATGTTAAATAAAAACTTAAACTTTTGGTGCCAATTATATTTGGCTACTTTTTAGGAAAAGTGGGAGTTAAGCACAAACTTTTGCAGTTTGCCTATAAGTAAGAGTCAACATCATAATGCTGTGAGCTGCAAATGCTGTGATACTACTTTATATTGTATAGGTCAAGAAGTTTGTTAGGTGCAGAACAACTAATACTGGCATGTGCAAAGTTGGTCTTTTTTTGTACATGAGAGGCATTCCCTGAAAAACCAGACAGATCATTATTTCTCCCTTGATCAGAACCAAGGTGAAATAGGTTTCAGTCTATGAACATTAAATTATTCCCTGAAGATACTTTTACATTTGACTGTGTTTTAAAAGACTGTCATTGTTCATATGTCTTCAGAAAAAAAAAGTTAAGTATTGCATTAAAAAATGCTGTGAATGTTGAAGGAATTTTATCACTGCTATTATTCCATTTCCTTTGTATGAAATGTTATGTTAGATAGGATTTGAGCAGTTACCAAATTTGCTGTAGGCAGCACAGAAACACCCAGCAGCATGTGGCAATCCCTGCTTTGCTTAAACCAGGGTGAAGTCTGGGCAACATGAACAGAGAAGATATGGAAAATCCAGACTATCAAGAGCACTGCAAAATTGTAAACCTGTGTTTATTTTAGTTTCAAAACTCTCAATTGGTCATGCCGCTATGGTGGTATTTTGGCTAGATTTTGTGTGCCATTCAATGAAAACACTTATATTCAAGGAAATCAGACAATTTCTGAAATTCAGCCCAATTGAAAGAATCTGAAGTAGAGTTAGCATCCACTGCTTAGAAACTTTAACATGAATAAACCTGTGCATGTGTGCAACTGCCCTGATTAACAAAGGCATGATTCGACTCGTGTGTGCTGCCCTACTTATTTCATGAGGGAAGATTTGGTAGTCTGCAAAGAATTAAAAAATGGAGAAACTGAATAGCCAATCATTCATTTGAACTCACAAACGGAATCTATGGATTGCAGTATCATTTCCAAAATAGCAACATAAATTAATATGTGTGGTAAAGTACTTGCCTCCATAAATTCCAGCGTTGTTCTTCCAGCTGAGTCACTAAATGCTCTATGTATTTGTTGGAGTCCATATATTCCTAAATGAAAAAATATTAAAATATTAGTTTTTCAATGTTCAAAGTATTTGTAAAATTTTGAATAAAAACCAGTCAGAGGCAGTTTGTGGAGTGCACTTTGATTTTGCTCCCAAAATTATCCCATGTACATAGAAACCACAGTGATGTAAAAACCTAGATTAAATCCACATTTGGATTCATATTATGTGAACAGGGCAGTAGCCTAATGCACTCTTCAGAGCTTATTTGAGAGGAAGACAAGAGGCACTGAGGATACACAAGCAGCACAAATAAATTAGCGTACATATAAATTCATATCCATATTCCAAGCCCAGAATAATCTTCCCTTGATCCAGACTGAAAAATAACTTCCCAGCAGTGCAGTCACTGTTTTTGGTGCACATTTTGTTTACTTTAGATATTAATCAAAGTGAACTGAATATTTGACTCAAATATTTATTTTATGGACAGTATGAAAAATACTATAGCATGTAACCTATTTGAAAATGAAGCTATAACTCAGCTCTATATTATTTTCCAGTCCAACTTTTGCAGATGCAATAACTTGCAATATCAGCTCTATGAAAGCTCCTGTCCTTGTGTCTAGACAGAATTTCTGATAAATAATCTTGACCAGATGAAAAATTTGGATTTTTTTCCTGTTGAAGCCTATTCTTTAAACTCAATGCAAAGAGATGATGTTTATTCTCAGCAGAGAAATCTGTCAGTAATAGAAATACACCACCTCATTTCTAGGAGGAAGGCAACATCAGTGTTATTTATATGAAATATTTCAGAATGAGCCCACAGAATAACGTGATATAATATGATATATTTGGATGACAGCAGTACCAACACAGTCACATTACTATTATTCTGAAAGTCTATCAGTAATAATATAACTGTCCTGAAATATCACACCAAAGCAAAAAATATGTCTTATACCTCATATACTTCAGGAAATTGCAAGTATTGGAGAAAAGAATCCATCTTTACTTTCTGAAGACAAAAGCTCCATTTTTATAGCTCCATTGTTTTACCTTTGGACTCATCACAGAACCATTTTGTGGGGTTCCTGTTTGTATTAGAAGTTGTCTCTTTAGTATTATTATTTCTTTTGTGTACAAATAGTTGGTTCTTCTGAGCCATTTATCTTCATGACCACGGATATAAGACAGCCACTGCAGGGACTGTATATCATTGTGTCTCCTCAAGGTGAAGATAAATGTTAGCTGATTTTAATGATCATTATTTATATATAAATGTACGTTTTTATTTTTCAGGACTGGAATTGTTCCAAGTGATTCTGTGTTTCTGTCCACAGTAATTATTTTCTTGTTCAGAGAAAGAGAGAGAGAGGGGGAAGGAGGGAGAGTGGTCCTGCAAGGGCACAAAGAAAGGTCCCTGGCACAGACAGGAAGCAAGAGTAGGACTCTGCTCCCAAGGAGCCTCTGCAAAAGCATCTCAGCCACTTCCTGTTCAAACTGCTTGGCTTGAAAAGCTTGGCTATTGTAAAACTTTCCATTAAACTCTGTGGTCACCCCAAGTTTAAAGTTCATTCTAACTGCTGTAAATAGAAGCATCACATAGCTGTTTCTTTCAGAACACGTTAAATAATGTAAATCCTGAGAAACACCATGAACTTCAGTGGCAATTAAGCAGGAAGCTTCTTCTAAGCTAATTCTAGTAAAACCATTCTGCAATACACATATATTAGAGTTCACAAAATATATACTGTACAAAGATATAATGATGATTAGTTGCAGTACCAAGTCCTTTAAAACAAGTTGCCTATTTTAGTTTATATTTTTTTACTAGCATAAATTAGTATTAATACCTTTACATCTTTTTAATGTAATATTAAACAATATTCCTGATTTATTTATCAGTGCACTTTGCCCTTCAGGCAAAGATAGGATCAGCAGTTTTATTCTGCATAAATTCTACCATGATAATATAAAAACCTCATTCTGAAGTGATTTTCTTAAAACTGTTTTCTGGAAACAAGGACAAGGGAGAAAAAGAAAGCACTGTGTTTATCCTATATGACTGCTGCCTTAATGTTAAGCTTTCCCTGTGACAAATCAGAATTATTACTCTGTTTCTCTTTAAAAACCTGCAACCTGGGAGTATGTAATCTTGTCAGTGTGCAAAAGTGATGTAAAAAAATCAGCCATGATTTGATGGTGGTTAGCAGCACCTCCTTTCTTCTGGCACGTTCACATGCCAGCTGTGTCCACAGCAAGCCATCTGCTTCAGACGAGGCCTCTGCCCCAAAGCCCAGGTTTCTGCTCTCTCCTCTTATCAACTCTCCCAATAAGACAAATTCTGCCATCCCTGGATCAGGACCCAGTGTTATCATTTTGTCAGTGTGAAGCAAATAGCAAACAGTCACTTGAGATTTAGAACAACTTCGTGATTTAGAATAACTTGGCACATTCAGTGACAGCAGAAAATGTGAGTAAAAACCCCAAAGTAATCACACTGGTTTATGGTTGGACTCAATGAACTTAAAGGTCTTTTCCAGCCTAAATTATTCTCTGACTTTATGTTCAACAAGACAATGTATACAGTTCATTAAAACACTTCATAGTGCCCAATAGATCACATCTAGAAGGAAAATACAAGTATTTTGTAGTTTCCTTGGAACTCTGTCATATGAATGCTCATGCCATGCAGGCTCTGAGTAGTATGGATAATTGTGGAGTCTGAAAGATTATGTAGAGCATCGTTTTCTGACGTAAGGATAAAAATCATTTAGGCAGACATGATGGTACTCAGATACTAAAGAGACAGACCAATGAAATGGGAGAGACAGGCTCTAAAAGCACAGCGGCCCCAGGGTTTCAAAAGGGGGTCACAATTCTTCCTGTTCCCCCTAGAACAATGGACACTGAGCACCTGCAGATCTGGAGGGGGTAAAGCTGTGTAAGGCCAAGTCAATATTTCTGAAATGATGAAGCATTTTAAATCTGAAATTGTAGACTCCAAATTAAAGTATTTATGTACATTTGATACTGTTACACAGCAGTTGTGCTGGTGGTAGAATTGCCATCCATGTTGTTGTCTACACCTGGACTAGACCTCAGCAGCCTGCACTGCTGGCTGTGCTTGGAGTCCCACTCCTACCTGCACCCATTCCTCACAACTTGCAGGATTACTGAGAAGTTCATGATTTAAACAAGCAAACAAAAAATTAAAATCCTTTTCAGAATAATGAGTGAAACCTGTCCCTTTTCTTCTGAATTAGTTACCTTGCAGCCATGAGAAATTCCCTCCTCCATCTAACCTCCTGTGATGACACTGTTTTAAGGAAAAAAACTTCTGTATATGTTTAAATGCAGTAGAAAATCTTTCTAACAGCTGCATGTATTCTGACATGCAGGAGGAGATGGCATGCAAATGTCACATACCAGCTCATCTAATTTAGACAGCATTAGAGAATTGCTTTACCCAGATTGTTGCTGATTTGAGCTGAAGCACAAGCCTAGAAACGTACTTAAATATGTTTTTTGACAGAACTAAATATCTCACTTTGCAATGCTTAATTGTTTTGCTAGTTTTTTAGGGTTTTGTTTTTCTTTTCTTTGTTAGCTGGATGGCTGTCAGGAAAAAACAGGGAAGAGAAAGGAAATGAAGTGCCTCCACTGAGGCCCGGGATCCACTGCTCAGTATTTTGGTTGGTTACTTGGGTATTTGTTCTGGCATATCCCTGTTGTTGTGCTGGGCAGGGTATCAAAAATTATCCAGCACACAGAACATTTTCCCATCCATTGTTACAGAGCAAAGCCTTCAAGCAAGGTTAGGCTCCCAGCACAGGAGTCCCTCGCTGGAAGCTGGAGGTGATAAATCCAAGCCAAGGAAATAGCACATAGTCTCTGCCTCTATTAAGGAACTTGCACAGCTTGGTATCAAAGAGAGTTTAATGAGCTTAGCGAGATGTGAAAAGGATTAAGGATACCAGCAAATCACTTGATTACGTACTTAATTCAATAGGGCTGCTCAGGAGCTGAAGGCTCGCCTGTGCTGCACTGGGCAGCAGGGCCATGGCTGGGACTGGCCCCTCCTGCAGCACAGACACCCAAACCCACACACCTGAGCCAGGCACGTGGGGACACGGCCACTGTCCCCATGCCACCGCTCTCCTGTCCTGAACAAGCTCCCAGCGAAGGGCTTCGTGTGTGGCTGGGGTGCCTGAGCTGTGCAGAAAACAGGGAAATTGGGACAGAGACTAGGCTGGCACTCAGTTCCTGCAGAGCAGTTCTGAAGCATGGCTGGGAAGTAAACACCATATTCAGCCCTGCACAGCCCAAACAAAACTTCCATTCCCCCCGGCACTTCCAATTGCGCTCCCGGTTCGGCTGGGACAAACTCCATGCAGACAGCCCCGGCCCACTCCTCCACACAGGAGCCCTTGGCTCCCCCAATATCTGTATTTGGAAGCAGGCAGGAAAGCACCAGCACGGATTGAGGCTCCTGTGCTCCACAGAGGAAAAGCTGCTCACTGGGGAGCAGAGAAAAACCGAACGAACAACGGGATAAGCACACAGACAAGTTCCTCTGAGTGTCTGGAGCCGTCCAGCCCTGGAGACAGGGAGCTCCATGGAGAGCCCACAATCATCTGCTACAGTTCAGGAAGTCACATTTTCACAGGGAAAGGTTATTAGAAATCAAACAACACAGCTGTCTGCAGCTAAACAGCAGACTGTTGCAATTAGGAAATGGTGTTAGCAAAGCAACAAGGGGGACATCTAAGCTGTTACACTGAGTGTGGTGACACAAGTAATTTTTGAAGGATCTTGGAAGAGTGCCCTGGGGTAAAGCTTTAAATCTGGGGAGAGTGACTTCAGAGAATATTATAACTTTTGTAAAATATTTATTTTTGTTTTCATCCTGCTGCATAAACCTTTGATAGAAAATAGACTTTTTTCCAGCAGCCTAAGAGGACACACACATATATATTTACATATATATATATGTATATACATATATATATATGTATTCTTGTCTAGACAAAGTTTTTCATACCCAAAAGCAATATCAATGAGAATTGAGTGAGCTTTCTGTTGCACACTAAAAAGAAATCAGGTATAAAAAAATAAAACCCTTTAGGATTAGTATTTTTTCACTTCTTTCAATACCATACCTGGCTAGACTACTCACTTTTGGTCCTAAATAACAATGAAAGGTAAACTGTGTGGCTTAGAGAAAAAAATCTCTTTTAAAGCTGCCATTATTGCTGATTTACTATTTTTCTACATGATTTCAACACTATTTTAATTGTCATGTTTATTAACAACTGGCATGAAAGTGTACATTGAAAGCCTCTGCAATGGAGCAGGAGGCTGGCAAGAGCCCTTGTGCACATTACACCATTATGGAAAAAGCAACAATGATTATTTTAATAAATATATTGAGCAAACTTCTTAATTGTTCAAAATCACTTAAGCCTCAGTGAATAGTTCACATTACATCTCGGCTGCAGTGATTAAAACTGATTTACCAATTCATCTGAAGCCAGTTGTTTTCATAAAAAATCAGCTGGGTTTTCCTCCTGCTGCTCATCTTCCTTTGCACCCTATTAACCAGCACCATCCACAGACGCAGCAGAGTTTAGTAAAGCCTGAAATAGCACAAGCTCATTAATTGATTAATTGATTCTGCACCCTGTGCTCTCTGAGGACAGGGATGCAGGGATAGCTCTCAGAGGAGTGCTGTCCAGATCTGCAGCTGGCACACAGAGCCCCGCTGCATTTGGGTTTTGCCACTCTGTCCCTAAAGGAGTTCAGCCTCTGGGATAACAGCGTGGGTTCCCTGCTACTCAGTGACACTGATGTTGGTGCTCTTTCCCCACAGGGAAGAGAATGGGGAGAGAGAATGCTGCACTTTTATGCTGTTTTCCATCAGACTTTTATAAACCCTTCTGTTTTCCAGTAAGACATTTTCTAGGAGAAAATCTCCTGTCTCAGGCAGGCATGTGCAGGAGAAATGTATGGACCAGTATTCTGCAAGAGGTCTTCCCTGGCTTAGTGGACCAGCAGACCACAAGCTGGAAGGTGAGGAACAGATTTGGTAGGAACCACTACCCCCAGTCAGATTTCCAGGTGCTTGGCTGGTTTGGGTGGTTGCAAACAAATTAATATTTTTCCTATGCAAATAGCAGGCTATGGACATTATGTCATTTCTCCTAAATATTGAGCAAATTATTCCATTTAGCAGTAGAAGAAAAGGCAACTGGACATTTTGTCCAGCAAGCAAATCAATGCTGCTTTCAGCTGATTTTCTTCCCCTGAAAGAATAAATCAGTAAAAAAAAATACAAAGCATTACCTGGAATTTACTAGAGTTGTCTTGAAATAGAAAAGGATGATATAATAATAAGAAAGTTTGCATTTACATGCTCTAAGTTGTGGAGCTTTTAACACCCATGAACAGAGTCATTGAGCAATAAGTCCTTACAGCATCAACACGTGGATGTCCTTAATCTGGAGATGGAGCCAAAACAGCCTCCCCAAAGGCCAAATCCCCGTGGATACCCACCTACCCCGAGGTCCAAGTGGCTGGGTGGGGCCTGACCCTGAGTGATGGAGCAGGAACTGCAGGTGAGGGTGCAGAGTATGGGCTGCACTCACCAGTGCTTGTCCCAGAGGAAGGAAAGCACCAGGAACCCTTTGAGCTTCTAAACTACAAAAAAAAAAAATCAACAAGACCACTGGACCAGGCAAAGATTTCAGCAGGAAATGGGAAAAATTTGCCTTTTGGTCAGGAAGAGGAATAAATATGGACAAGAAGGTTGTGCCAGAACACCCTGGCTGTGTCTCCTGGGCAGGTTTGGGGCTGCTCTCCCATTTACTGCAGCTAATGGAAAGTTCTTGTCCTCACTGAGAATAAAATCTTTCTGTACAGTGAAATATGAAATGAACAGAGAAAGTGAAGCTTAGCATAATGGTACATGTAAGAGTTCCGAGTTGCTGGAAGTTATTGATGACCATGTGTAAGTTAAGGAGGTGTCAGAGAGACACAAATGTTTACAGCCCAGCAATTCCATGAATGAAAAGGTGACAGTGTTATTTAAGGCAACAGGAATTTGCTATTTAGCTAAAACAGACATCCAGAGTTTAAAAAAAATAGTGTAGGAAGACGTGCAGATTTTATGAGTTTGCTGCTACACAGTGTGTATATTTACATGAAATAATTAGCTGTAGTCTTGTTTATGTCAAATCCAATTTACATTAATAAACTTCACTCAGCAAACACTCTGATGCTGTAAGAAAATGCCCAGAAATGTTAGCAGCCTTAAAAATGCAGAGTAAACACTGGAGCATTTAATTAATCAATTTCTGACATTACCAAGTAATTACAATTTCTGAATCATTTCTTGAATGTTTTTTTATGAATATAAATCAACCAAAATACATGGAAGAACTGCAGGTGGGAGGCATTTGACTTACGTAGACATATGGCACTTGCAAATGACTCCCACTGTCTAAAGACAAGGAGTTACAACAAGGATAGAAAAACATTCATAGGATCTATTGCAGAGTCGGGAAAATTGAATTCTAAGATTATTAGAGATGTTTGGGATTCATAGATAAAGGTGCTTCATTCTTGGGATGCATCAGGCTTTTTAACTCCCTTGGAACAACCTCTGCCATCTATCCAACAACAAATACCTCAGGACCTGAAGTTTTCTCTACCATTTTCTGTAATTTCTTTGTTATCATTTGTCCTCACATTTATTCTGGCAGCTTCTGATGAGGAACAATGTACATACACATAAGTCAAGCCTATCTTCATGTGGTTTCATTTCTACTAAAAACAACCTAATAAACAAACAAACAGTAGATGCTCATTCATTCAATAATTATAAGTCAATAGCAAAAATTATAAAGTATACACTATATATAATCATAGGATGGCCTGGTTTGAAGAGCACCTTGAAGACCACCAAGTTCTAACTCCTGCCATGGAGAGGGACACCTTTCATTAGACCATCTTGCTCCAAGCTCTGTCTAACCTGGCCTTGAGCACTTCCAGGGATGGGGCAGCCACAGCTTCTCTGGGCAATCTGTGCCAGTGCCTCCTAACACTAAATCTCAACCCTCTCTCAATTTGAATCTGCTCCCCCTTGTCCTGTCACTCCATACTCTTATAAGAAGTCCACCTCTGTCTTTCTTGTAGTCTCCATTCCCATATATAAAATATCTCAGTGTAAGGTTAAAAATCCACCACAATGTTACAGGCACATCAATCTGATGATGCTAAAATATGTCCAAACATCAGTGGACAAAACAAGGTGAGGAAAAGTTCTGAGGACCTCCAGATTCTGACCCCCACTCTAAGGACAAGGATAACCTGAGGTTTAGCAAAACCCAAATTACCAACCCTTTAGGGTTTGTATGGATGGAAAGCAGGGAATCTGGAGATGAGCAAATGACCTCTAGCACCACAGGCTGGGACCTCTTTTCCAGACAGATTTCACTTGCTTTCTCCAACCACCCTTCTTTTGTCCACCTGCCACCATGCTCTGCTCTAACCACAAACATTTGCACACAAAGGAGGGAACTGGTTGTAGCACATTTTGAAAATTAATCTCTGTGTCGATGGCTCTGTTTGCAATGTCTTGCCTGTCCATATCTATAGTCAAGAAAAGAATGTCTCCGAGTCAATAATGTAGCATTGCTCAGAAAATCCCAGAAGCTGCTTCCAGCACTCCACCCCTTCCTGGTATGCTGAATTTAGTGGGACTACTTACATCCATCCATCTTATCTGCGTGATACATAAACACAAACACACAGAAAACTGACAGAACATGCAAATAAATATGCTCCTAAATATCCCCTGTTCATTTTTCACCCCGTGCACAGAGAAAATAGAAATTAATCTGAAGCTAACACAAAAATATACCTCTGCATTTTCATAGTTTATTACAAACAAAGCAGGAGCTGTGCTCATAGGGAGCTTTGTCAACTCGTGGTCTGCCTGAAACACATTTATTGCCACTACCAGGACTCCCATCAGGTTCAGCTTTGGGTACTGACTGATTGTAGGACACAACTGAGTCTAAGGCATGGATCAGTTGTCCAAATCATACCATTTCTCCCACCCTTCAAGTCCAACTCGTGGACTAATTTCCACGAGATATCCAAGAAAATAAAAGCATTCATTAATGCAACAGGACTGGCCCTGCTCGTAGGTATTTGAAAGTAGGAAATTTAAACAAAAACACCTCTGCAACATTCAGTGTATTTTCTTGTAAGTAACTATTCAGTTCCATATGAGAGGAAGGTGGACTGCTCTCCAAAGCAGATTTCTCGTGAGGAGCTCACAGTCCCCATGCAGGACAGGCAGGCAGCACGATGGAACCTGACTTTATGGGTCAAGGGATTAATCATAAGAAGTTTGGCATTTCCTAAGTGGTGTGTAGGCTAGACAGCATCATGTGATCCTGGCTGGAGATAAACTTTTAGTGTATCAGGGATTTAGTGAAAGTGGATTTAGTGGAAGGAAAATGTTTCACTTTAATGGTAAGCTGTAAGCAGAGAGTTCAGTAAAGTCCCAGAAAGGAAATAAGAACTGGAACATTTGTGTCAGCAAACAGCACACAGGCATTCACTTATGTTGTGTAGGCCTGTTAAATACTTAAGCCAAAGCAGTGCCTTTAGTTACAGACACTAATTCTCAGTAAAATCTGTGTGGAACAGAAAGCACCAAAGCTCTGCAAGGACAGTTTCTTGCTGGGCTGCAACTCTAACCCTGTCATCCCCACCAGCACTATAAAACCTCACAGCCATAGGTACCAGTCTGGGATGGTGGCAGTTTGCACTGGCAAGATTAAAAGACCCAGGGCCTAAGTGGGAGATGCCCAATTTCACCAGGAGAGCTCCTGGGGTGAATTTGGATGCCAGTTGTTGAGTTTAATGTGTAGGGGTAGCTGAGCATAATACAAAGCCTTTCATAAAATAGCAATTTATAGGTTTTCCCCTTATGTTGCAAAGGAAAAGTCCCTCTTCAAATCCTGTATACTACAGTTGTATTAATAACCATTATTATCTTGTGCTTCTATAAGTGATGTGATGCACTATTAATGCTCTGTCTCCTGAATGCTTGTGACTCCATTATGCCATGTATGGTAGATGCTAAACAAACATAATGATGCTGCTCAATTTAACAAGAATCCATTTCCTTTTCATAAAAATTAAAGTGGAACTTTATTTTCATTCAGCATTATAGAATTCACAAGTACAATGCAGTACCAGTGAAATCAGAGGTGTAATTTAGCTCCTGGTTAATGCTAATAATTTTTCTGCAGTTGAATATTGCTGCACTGAATTGCAGATCCATCTCAAATGTTATGTGCCTAAAGATATTAGTTACAGTTATTGCAGAGCATTCTGTTCATTCAAATCAGACTGAAACAAATACAAACTGTAGCATGAAAGGCTGGAAAATATTTGCTTAGATAAATATTCATTGTTGGCTGCTACATGGGATATATAGAGACAATTCAGATTACATGATAGCTTTTTGTTTTATGCACTATCTTGCCAGTTAGCATTCAAAAATGTAACTTTCAAAATGCCTTTAATTTTATGTGTGCTATACAAAGTGATATACTTAGCTGTCCATGTTTCTTACACATGAATCTTTAATCCACAGGAAACTTAATAGGAATTATAAGTGGAAATATAAGCATAAATCTTTATATTTCTGGTAATGCAATTTTGTCATTAACTGAAGCTTACTGGAAAAGTTCTTTCTGATATTTAACTGAATTACATTTTAAAGACCTTTCTCTCATCAACTGGAAAATCTATGGCAACCAGTGATGAGTCTTGCTAGTCTACCCACTACTCTCCTGCCAAATTTGTGATGTTTAGACAGTGTCTCTGTCTTGGGAGGCAGAGGCAGAGACACAATTTCCTGCAGAAGCCTTGGCTCTCATTGCTCTGAGGCAGAGAGCACAAATTAAAAAGCCCACCACATATCAATCCTGTACCTAAAAGCATTTTTTTCCACATGAAGGTGACATCCCATTTCCAGTGTGTAAGGGTGTTATGGGTCAGCTTCAGTTGGAATCATGCTGACCTTGAGGGAATTAACTGAGGCCACCTCAGTCTAAGATGAACATAGACAAGATGCAGAAAGTAATCAGGTTTTACTGTCTACTGGTAATGGATGATTTTTAGAGTAATTGGACCAAAAGATTTTCAAACACTGGTTTAAAAAAGTTTCATTTGAGGAAAGTAATTATTATACACAAACATTCTGGAATGTACTGGCCTCTTGCTATTATCTAGCATTTGTTAAGTGTCTCATGTTTTTGAGTAGTCAAAACTAGTGGCAATATTTGATGTTCAACAGAAAGGCTGAAATTCTGCATCTGAACTGTGTAGGTGCTCCATGCATGACTCACAGCCAGTTTATTTTGTGATTTTCACAAGAGCTAATGATTTAGGTTCATTTCCATAAGCCTTGGGATGTTTGCATGCAAAGTCTAGATCAGAAGTACTGACCTTACAATTAATCAGAGGAGAAAAAAACCCAAAGCAACAGTTTCAAGAAACCTTAACAGTTGAGAAGTTCCAGCCCGGAAAGTGCTTCTTTCCCTTTCAAATCTGCATCATCTACACAACATGCCCTTCATAGCTGTTATTTTTGAAAGGATTGATTAGTGTTGAAGGCTCTGCCCTGCCCCACAGCTCAGGCAGCGCAGGTGTCCCAGAAGTCACAGTGGTAGGAATTTCTCACGTCTCATTTCTCACATAAAGAGGCCCACCAGGTAAGTGTGGTTTTCAGGTGTGACAGACATCAAGAGAGTCATAAAACTCAGCTGCTGGCCCCAGCGAGCCGTGCCCGTGTAATGCTGCGTGACTTTGCTGTGAGAAGTGCTGAGCATCTGCAGGTCTCATTGATGCTGCAGAATTAAACTTATTCAGGGGAGAAAAACCAATTTCAAAACTTTAGATACAGTCCTTAATCATTCATTTAAAAACCATTTCCATAGCCATCAACTTGACAGTATCTAAATGAAAAGACAGTGAAAATCTCTTGTTTTCCAACAGGAAATGTGTTCGGGGATAGACATTTCACATGTATAGAGAAATTTACAATAATCATGTCCTGATGACAAGTCTAAAAAAGGATTTACATCTAATAGGAATGATCTAATTTATATCTCATACTGTAATACCCAGTGGCTATTGTGAACATTTTATTATAAAGGAAATCAAAGACAACACAAGAAAATTAATGTTTTAAGGGAAAGTCACATGGTCCATTTAACTCTTCTTTTGACTGTCTACATAATGTAATGAGTTAATTTGCTTCTTTTCATATGCTTGAATAATAGAAATAACACTTTTCATAAATCATCTACAAAAGCTTTAAGGTGAAAAGCAAGCTAGTCGGTATAAAGTTTTTGAATTACTTCTATATAAATGCATATCTTGGGTACTTCTGCATTTTCTCCATTGAAGAAAAAGTCCTTACACTGAATACCAACCTTCCTCTTCTTCTCCTTTCCAAATTTTTTTTTAGTTTAGACCAAACACCTCACTACACAACAATAATATCCCCTGTTTGTATAGGACTCAGTGGAAAATTTGTCACAAACAGGGGTCATACAGTCACTGCTTGGATGTGGAGACAGTGGCACACTATGACAGCAGTGCAAGAGCTCTTAGCAGGAAGATGTTGTAACAATTCATGATCGAAGACTTGTAGGGAAGCACTCAAAAGTTTTGCAGGTGAGCAGAGTCATTTCTTTTGCCTCAACTCCCTTTCTTCCAAGTACCCTTTATGACTGAGTCTTGTAAAAGAAAATTGCTCCACCCAAAGGTTTTTGTGGCAGCAGTGAAGGGATAGAGCCTCAGAAGAAAAGGTGTCCATGCACCTGGGATGTGACCAGGCCCTAGACCTGACATCCTGATCAGTTCTGCTGCTGCAGCCTCTCCTGATGAGGATGCTCGGGGTAGGATTTCAGACAATGCCTAACCTGCAGTGTCTACTTAAACTAACAAATCTCAGGGCTCAGTATGGCCTGGGTCTTTCAGTCCAGCCACGTTTGCCTGTGTCACTCCAGTTGTTGAAAGGAGAAGTACAAACCACAAAGGAATAAAAACAACACAGTATTAGATGGAGCATTTAAACAGCTAAAGACATAGATAGGCACATAGATAGGCATCTCTGATGAGATTTTAATGGGAATGCGCTCATTCTGCTTCCTTGGAGGTTTCTGAAATGCCTCTAGACTTTTGGTAAATTTTAAAAACTGTCTCCCCATTCCTTCCTGTGTATCCAAGTGCTTTGCTTTTCATTTTCTGAGAGGAGGAGGGCAAGGAAGCCAAGCTTATAAATTCCTTTCCTTGCATTCATACTGAATAAGGGGAAGAAAAATTCCCTCTGTACATATTTGAAAGACACAATCACTTATGTGGATAGCAGAATTCCCCCTTATATTACTTTGCATTCATGCATCTCATGCCTGGGGCCAGAAGGACATGCTGAATATGAGAGTATCTGTCTAGCCACAAAGTAAATATGGTGCACAGGAGGATTAAGACAAGGCAAACGAGTCTGCTGTTTGAGACTGCAAAACTTTTCAGCCTCTCCTGCAATACCAAAAAAAGTTAAGAAATTCACAGAGATTATTGGACAGACCTGCATATCGGGGGAAACTGAGTCACTGAACAAGTCCCATTCTCTGAGTCACCCTGGCAGGACCACAGGTGAAAACAAGACAACCTCAGTCCTTGACCCTGGTTACATCCTAACCTGACATGCAAAACATGCCAGGTGTGGTTGTGCATTATACACACACACACGTGTACGAAAACAGCTAATTCAAAAGGGGTTCATTTAGTCCAGATCCTGTGACTTAATCTTACAGCCTTGAAAGCTGGAGAGGCCCTTTCCATAAGGGAGCCACACAATCAGCTCCAGAGACAGCTCAGGCACAAGGGACTGTTTGCTGCTTTGGAAGATTGCATTGCCTGTTTCAATGTGTATCAGCTGATAAGTCTCAAGCCATATTGAATTGTTTTATCTTTCAAATTTTGATGAAAATATCTTTAGATTATTTGTCTCCTAAAATGCTCCTGATTAGAGCTCTGCTTTCAAATCCAATACTAAGTTATTAATCATGGCAGAGTTTTCTGCTTTCCACAAGTCAGTAATTACGCATTTAGCCATGATTAGTGCTACATGGGGAAAACCTTTGTTTTAAAAAAAGGCAGCATTCAATTCTTAGCTGATAGAGTACATCATAAATGCAGCTTGGAGTTGGAATAATGTGGAGATGTACTATTCTCCTGGGAGAGCTGAGGATTTCCTCCACATCTGATTTTTAATTTATGGCACTGATATGCTCTAACTGCTTTATCTGAAAAAGACATGAGGCACATATTAATATCCATCAAGAGGAATTTCTTGAATATGACTGCAAACTCAGAAGTATTTAATAACCTATAATCAATATGAGAGCACTAATTTGTTTCACAATGATTATTTGTATGCCCTTAAAGCCCTGGGAAAGTTTTCTAGTGGATAGCACTGCAATTCCAGTGGCGCCTGAGCACAATTCTAGGCTGGACTTCACCATTTCTACCACTAATTTACATCATTCTTTCCAACACCATGTATTAGCTCCCAGAGAGGCAGTCAGATGTGTGCAGCTACCCTGCTGCTCATGCCTTGGCCAACCAAGGTCAGAGGAAAACTTCAGTCTAGCAAGGCTGCAGGGAGGACTGAGTTTCAAAATTAACTCCAAGTTTAGGGAGTGCAAACGACAGTGAAAGGGGTGCAGTGTGATATCAATATCAAATATTCAGTAAGAGAGGTGTAGTGTTATTGCTATTAATTAACATGATAAGATGACAGAGCATCTGTGTCTGCACTGCTAAACATGAAGAGCAGCATCAAAGCCCTGTGCCCACTCCCTCCCTGGACCAGCCCATGGGGCTGCTCCCTGTCCTCACACTGCCCGAGGCACACAAAAATGTCCCCTGCTCAGTCAAGGTGTGCTACACACAGCAAGGAAAAGGAACAAGAAAGAATTCCCACCATTCTCTGAAATCTAAAAATTTCAGATAATTATTATTAACTGATTTAATTATGGGACTTGTGGCTCATGAACAATAAACATCAAACTGTCATTTAATGTTTTAATTTCGTGCACTTAGAGGCTCGCTCATGCCTGCAAACATGTTTTCCAAGACACAACTGGTGACATTTCCCACCTTCTCATCTATTTTCCTCCTGTTGCTCATGTTATGACTAAAAGCAGCAGGCTTATATTTTTCTCAGTGGGAAATATGTCACCTGCTGTTGAAAGAAAAGCAATTATTGTGTCCTCGCTAAATCTTCGGCCTATTTGTGTAGAGCTTTAGAGCTTAAAAATATAAACATCCTGCTCTGTGCCAGTGTAAGTGGTTAGACACTCAGAATCCCAGCTGGGATCCCCCTGGATGTCACCTTCAGTGCCTGTTAGGCACAGGGAAAGATGCCAAACCCGAGTGCCTTTCCCATAACTGTGTCTGATCACTGGAAATTAAAAGTGAACAATGTGCTCCCAGCTCCATCACAGGACACCTCAAAACATTATGTTCTCCCTCTCCCCCCTTACTCCAGGAGTCAGTTAATACTTTTCAGCTTTATTGAAACAAGATTTATGTCTGCTCTGCATTTGAGCAGTTGTTTTCACTCCTTTTGTGTGTTTTTATGTGGCTGTAAACCTGTCTGACAAAGAGACAGGTATTTTATTTGCACATTGTCAGATGCTATTTCTCTGTGCAATCTCCAGTTATCAAATAGAAAAAGTCTCAGAATCAAAATGGGAAATAAAACAACTGGACATTTACATTTGCAGCTGGCCAAAAGCAATGAAGGGCCCAAACTCACAAACTGCGTGTATGTATAAATATATATATATGCACACATGCACACGAAAGGATGTAGAGGTGCAGGCTAAGAGATAGTACTTCTTAATATGCTGTTTGTTTCTCGCAAGTTTGTTGCTATTGAGAAATTATTTTTTCCCACAGAAGTGAAGAAAACATATATAAACACTTGAAAGGAAAAGGGCAGAGTTATGACTAAATTTAAGAAAAAAAATAATCTTCCACTAATTCTGAAAGGAAGTTTCTAACAGTACTGATCAGTATCCTAAGATCTAGGGAAGAGGATCTCAGTTGTAGGGAAAGGATCAGCAACCTCAGTACTGGGCATTATTTCGGGTAATAAAAGAAAAGGTTCTCAATTTTTACTACAATATGATCCCAGCCAACATTAACAACAACAGTCAAGAAGAATTATTTTCCCTAGCATAAATTAAACAGTTACTTAACATTGAAAATAGAGATCATCTACAAACACATTTAGGAGGCACTGTCTATGCAACTGAGATTTTAGAAGAAAACACACCTTTATACATCTTTTTATTTCTAACAAAGCATGCAAGTGCAAGCAGCAAAGCCATTTTTTCAAATGAAGCACTACATTTAGTGCTTCATATGAAAATACTAGAAGAGAACTCTCAATTTATAGGCATTTTCTAAATATCTAATGTTAACCATGTTGGATAGATGACAAAGGTCTAAAATCTCTTTACTCAGGTAATAATTATACTCATACCTTTGCCATCTTCTATATCTTAACAAAAAACCACAAATTTTCAATGAGTGAACATTAGGTAAATGTAACCCTGTGCAAGCTTGCACTGAAGAGAGAGATTGAGATTATAGTATTCCCAAAATAAGTGAGCCACCTTCCCCACTCAGACACAGTGTGCAGGCTGCTCCTTCAGCAGCAGCTCAGAACCAGTCACCCATCAACCCTGCTGTTCAATGCCATTAGCAGCAGCACTGTTTACTTGCTGATAGTGTTTGGCAGGATTCAGAAAGGACCTCACTCCTTCTCCAGTTCTGAAGGCTGCAGGTGACATGTATTACCCACTACACAGTGTACAACATTCGCAGTAGGCTGCAATTTAGCATTTAAATCTATATGCAAAAAAACATGTAAAGAAAACTGTGAGAAGAAAACTAGATTTGTGCTGCTTGTTAAAATAAAAAAAATCCTAAATTCTATTTGCAATGTTTTGTATCATGGACAGCCTTTCCTCACTTTTGTTTTACCACAAGTGTACATGGTGTTGCATGAGCATCCAGTGTCTACTTTCCCAAATACACCAGTTCTTGCTGGCCGAGAATTTATCTGAGATGAAGAAGGATCATCGCATAACAGATTAAATGCTGTCCTTCAGGATATCTGCTAGAAACAAGGCCTTTCAGTTTTTAATGAGATTGAATCACTCTGCAGAGGTAACTGTTCAAAACTGCAGCCTATGAACTAAATTGGTATTTAACAGCTTGACCTATAAAATCTTTCCTAAGCTGTGATACAGCATATGGTCTTTGCTGAGATGTACCAAAAGATTCAGTGATAATGTACACACAAGGCTTCCTCCATTCCAAATCATTTTGGATGTGAGTTGCCAAAATCTATAGCATATGGATTTATTTCATTTCATTTCATTTCATTTCATTTCATTTCATTTCATTTCATTTCATTATTTATATTCTGTTTCTCTTCTGTTTCTCTTTTCCCAAAACTCTCTAGAAAATCTGACTTTTAATTCTAGAGTCAGTATTATACCCATTTTGATCAGTGAACCACGGACATTTCAGTCTGGCCTGTGAAAGTCCATGAGGTTCACTATGGCTCTTGAAATGGCACTTTGTATCCTCAGTTTCTAACTTTTTATGGCCTTCTAATGTTGAGTCACAAGAAGTGTCACACTCACATCTACAACAGATTTGTACTGAGACTACAGAAGACAAATACTGTATTTCCCTTCCTTTGTCAGCTGTGAATGAAAGTGGTGGCAGACTTCTAATCCTTTCTCTATGGGCAGATGGCCGCTTGATGTATGTACTCATCTACAAACAAAATTCAGAAATTCATTTGGCTTTATCTTCATTCATTCATTATGTATTATTGGTCTCCCTTCATTTAACATCAAAAGTGCAAGTAAGAGGACTGCCATTCTTTATGCTAATTGTTCGGTTGATTAGTCATGAATAATAACACTTGGAATGTATACAGGTCTTTACACCTCTAAATTACTTTATAAATCTTGCTCCATGAAAAAATCTGAGACTTTTTACCAGAACTCACTTTGTAATAATAATGTCTAACCAAAAGGAAAAAGGCCAGTGTCACAGTGTTATTTGTTAAATATTTAGGGGTCCCAGGTACCAATGCAACAGAGTGCATGAGCTTTGGTGAGGTTTTGCATTTCCCTCTCATGTCATAATGGCTTCTCTTCTGCATACATGGAAACAAGCAGGCTGCAAGGGGGATGAGAAATGAAAGAGTAGGGAAGCATTATGCCAGTGAAGATTAATTTATTGGAGGATTTCATACCACACCTCCTGTTGCCTGACTGCCCAGAATAGGGGAAATATGGAACAAACTTCACCTGCATGGTAGCTCTATTGAGGGCTAACTTCCCCCACTTTTGAGGGTGAACACAAGCTGTGGATAAATTGCATCTTTGTGGCTCTCCATACTCCATTCTGCTTGCCAAGAACCTGCTGATGGTGTTTGGCAGGTTTTTGTTAACCAGTTCAGGATAATTGTCTCCCAAGTCAATGCACCCTTGTCCCAACCTATGGAACCTACTGCACAAGTTTTCACCACATAATTACTGCTAAATTACCCAAATAAGTGGTCGTAAATAATGAAAGCAGGGACTCAAATGAGAACACTCACAATGTTATAGATGTCAACAGAATTTCCAAGTACCAAGAAGGGGAAAATAATTCTGCAGAAAGCTGGAGTGACATATCTCAGTGGCTGTGCAATCCACAGGTGTGGATGCAGGTGCACAGCTGGCAGCCTGAGTGCATTTTATGCCTGACACTGAGTATCAAGAACTTTCCACTTGCATTATTTCATGTAAATGAAAAAGTTTATAGCGCCTCTGTATTTTGTAGGAACTTTTAAGCACAGAGTTTATCCAAAATGTTGTAAACACAAATTTCTATTTAAAGGAACTTACTCTTCTTTAGGCAGAGCAAAATGATTAGAGATTGTGTATCTAAATGAAGGCAGTTTATGTACAGGTTTGTATGAGAATAGACTTAGCTGTAAAAAACAAGATTGTCCTGAAAGTGCTCCCTATGTCCCAGGGCAGTGAGTGAAAATATGTTCATGAAAGGATCTCAGCCCTTTCTGTAGGGAACTAAACACACCTTCATGCCAAGAACAGATGCACAGACAGAGCATAAAGAGGCCAAAGCCTGTTTCAGTGCTGGACCTCCACAATCACTAGAGCTGCCTTCCATGTAGGTGCTGGGTCTACGTGTTGTGACACATGTCAGGGCCAGCTGTGCTCCTGCCAGCTCACATTAAGTACCAGTGACTCTGCAGCTATTCCCTGCCTCTGCCCTGCATAAGAAAACTGACTATGAAAATCTGTTTTCCATGTGACAGCTCACTTGAATGTTAGTCATTGTTACCTGCCAGGCTGAAAATTCAAAAAGTGTAAAAAAAAAAATTTCTTCATATCAGTTGTGCAACCAATGTTTTAGCGATCATAAACCTGATAAACAATTGCAGACTTTGAAATGTGCTCTTTAAGTGAGACAATTAAAAGCAATGGTCCAGTGTCAATGATGGCTTCTAGGGGCTAAACAAAATAAATAAAGCTATTAAAATAAGTGGGTGCTTAACCTCAAACCTTCACATCATGCTGGGTGTTACTTAGAACATCTCTGTTAGTTTACAAATGACAGTGTCATTGCAGTAAAATTTTTGTCATTAACTGTCCAGAAGTCAACTCCAGTGATATAAGGCAAAATGCAGCCTCATACCTGCAAGAGTACCCAACCACTGTCAGTAAAATGGTTGAAACAGCAAGACAAGTAGCAATAGTCATGCAGTTCATCTGGACCATAAACACTTCAAAATTTTTACTTTACGAGAAGTGTTTTGATTACATTAAAGTGGTTTCCATTTAAAATAACTATGCATTTCATTCTTATTGTAGTTAAAGTGAATGCATTAGATCCTTGACAACACAGAAAAGGCTATAAATGAATGAAGAGCCCATTTCAGACACCTTGACATGATTAGTCTGTGCAATGCATCAATTGCATTATGATTTGCTGGAGAGCCTGGTATGTTACAGAAATGACTGATATTGGGGCTCCTGTGCATTTTTTTGCTTCATTTAAAAACTCGTCCCCTGGGCTTTTGCTTAATAAAAACCACATACATTGCTCTAGCTGTAAGTCATAAATAAGCCTGGTCTTGGGCCAGGGCTAGCAGGAGGATCCTGGGCTCCAGAGGCAGTGAAGGAATGCCAACGACATTTGACATCCTGCAGTTTTTGAGCATGACTTCATGGAGCTGGGCGGGCGGGTTGATGTGATTGCAAACACTTGAACAAATTTCCCTGGGAGCCCTGGGAGCTCCATAGGAGGTAATAAAGTGCAGGCATTCAGAAAGAAACACTGAAGGCAGATCATCAGGGTCTCAGGAGGGACTTTAAAGTTCTCTCAAGAGAACCCCATTACAAGTGAGCACACCCTTCACAGCTGACCTCTCCTGGAAGGCTTTTAATCTCGGGCTGTCCCCAGACATCCAAGCAGAATAACCTGACAGTCTTCCGTCTTCCTACGTTCCCAAAGTATTATGTGCCAGATGATCTCTTACCTTTTCTTCAGAGTAAAAACTTTAAAGATGGTGATGAAGAGAGAACAGAGTTGAAGAACTCAGGGTATTCTCATTTCAGTACTACTGGTCTTGCAAAAGAGAAGTTTTACTTCAGGATTTTGGAAAATACCTGAGTCCCTTAAACAACCATTCAATTTTTTGAGGGTTTATGATGTTTAAAAGGTAGACTGAATACAGCTCAATTTTACCTTTTATCCAAGCATTTAACATTTTCTGTTCATTGCAGTGCACTGCTTTGTCCTTCCAGCAGGACAAGAACAGGGTAGGCAGGAATACAGCGCTGGACCTGCCTGCGCTGCTGCCATCGAGGGAGCTGGGGCTGGAAAAGAGGAGGTGGATTTTTCCCAAAAAATCCCATTTCTATAAGCTCTGTCTCTGCCAGTGATGTGGGGTAGGTTTAGGCTTTAGGCAGGAGGTGCCTGAACTCCTGGTTCCATCCAGCTCTTTCACTGAAGGCTCGAGAATTCAGGAAGCTCAAACAGGCCTCAGGTTTAAGGAAAGAAATAGGACCTTTCATAAAATAAGAGGGGAAATCACAGAGACCAGTATTTGCCTGAGGATTATCTCAATCCCCTGCTGTCAGTTCCAGAAGCAAAGTCTATTATTACACCTCTGCTGCTGCCTTGAACAAGTTTCTACAGTGTAAATGAAAAGATTCTTATTATCTGCCCACAATGGTGATTGAAAAGTTTGCACTTTGTAGGAACAGCTCACTGCTCTCAATTGCCTCATCACTGATTTTCTCCAGGCCATGCCTCTCCTGTCACACCACAGACAGAAAGCCTCCTTCCACAGAGCTGGTCCAGATGCAATGAATTTTACTGCTGCTGCAACTCTCTTTATCCCAGTGGAAATTGCAGAGATGGAGCCAATGGAAAATCCTGTTACCCTCTCCTTGCCAGCTCTGCCATTTGCTTCCTGCAACCCGCCCCACTGTGTTCACTCTGAGGGCTTGATTTCTCATCAGGAAGGTAAAAACCCATCACAGAGGGCAGAGCAGAGCGAGGATGAGATGGGGAGTCCCTCCACAGACGGCAATCAGCTGTACCAGAACTGCTCACCTGCTCGGGGAGAGGGGCTGAGCACGCAGCTGAACAGGTGTCAGTAGAAAACTAGGAGTGAGATGACATGAAGAACTCACAGGATAAAAGTGATTACATTTTTAAAAGCCATTAAGAACATGAACCCTATATATATATATATATATGTATAAAGTAAAACATTTCACTCCATCCCACCTAGGCTCAGAATTTCTTTCCCACAGATACGACAGAATTAGTAACACATTTTCAGAGAAGGCCTAAATCCAAAATAGATGTGTGGCCTTCAGAAAGGCAGCTCTGCCCCTACAGCCTTCTCATTTTCATCTGAGCAGCCGTCTGCTTGGCCAATTAGATGTCTGACTATTAAAAATCCAATCTCGAGGAAAATGCTGTGATTCATGCTGGGTGGCTGCACAGTTTTTCCCTTTCTCACAGAGCAAAATGCACGCACTGACACCAACCCATCTGCTTTATGACAGAGATATGCAGCTTTGGGTTCCTCTGTCTATCAAGCTCAAACCAAACTCTGCTTTCCTCCAAGTTGAAGTGCAGTGATAATAAGAGCATGACAAATTGATCATCTGCTGTGGCCAGTCCTTTGACACTGCTCTGTGAGCAGTTTGAATTTGTTGGGAACAAATTAAAGCTGAGATTAAAGGAAATCTGGACTTTAAAGACCAAATTGAATCATTTGCTGCATCTGCAATAACTGAGTGATTCCTGCCTGGTAATTGTGGGCTGTTGTTTTCTTTAGCTGTATCCACAAAATAGCTAAAATCAATTATAAAGATGATAAACTCACATAAATTAGTTACAGTTAATCAACATAAGAAAGGTTTGCATTGTACTGTGATCAGTAATTATCAGTTATTTCAGGTTCACTCCTGTGACTATTACTTTTCTGTGACTTATCTGTGTGTGGTTAAGCCAGATCATCACAGGGTAATACCAATACCTCAGAAGTGTCTCAGTGTACTCCCTTTCTAGGCTTAAAAATTATCTGTTGGCCCTTTTGTGCCTAAGAAAATAAAATTAATTTCAAAATATATTTTTAGGTAATAAATTGATTTAATAAAGCTGCCTTAAAAACTTGCATTGGCATTAAAGGCAGCTGAGTACACAGGCTTGAGCCTATGCCACAGCAATAGAGTGGCTTAGCAAATGCTTTATTGACTGTGGGCTTTTGTGACTGCTTAGGATTGTTTTCCTTTTATCTTTCATTTTTTTAAAAATTACTATGTCGCAATGAGTGCACATGTGAACTCAGGTAGCTGGGACAGACTGCCCCACGTTTTCTCACACAGCCTTTGCATATTAACCCACCATCATCCTCTGAATTTAATTTGGTACCAACATGAACCCTCCTTGCATCTTCAGTTAACACACTCAGTGGACAGCAGAATCCTACATAGTGCTACAGAGGATTAAATATTCAGCAGACAAGAATGTTCCTTTAAATACTGTCCAATTCCCTCCACTCCTCCTCTTCCTCTTCCATCCAGGTAACATTCAAAGAATTCTGAAACAGTTGAAGTTCATAAAAACATGTGCCAAGATACCCAAGATAAAGTAGCATGGAAATGTACTTGAAAAATGCCTTCTTATTTGGGAGAGCTGCTGAAAAACTTTAGAGCTGCTGAGGAGCTCTGTGACTATTTTCCATTTAAGGTGGTCATAATACTTGAAAAATAGCAAAATTCCTGTATAATTTTTTGAGTTCTTACATAAAATGATGGGGAACACAATACCTGCATCATGTTTAAGCACTCTGTGGAACACAATGCAGCATCAACACAAAGCCAAATACAAAAAAATAGAAAGGATTTTTTCATTAATATAATCCTCAAAAAGCTGCATAAGACAGACACAAAGATGTCCTTGGAAGAAAATGGCAATATCTTGCCCATCCTCAGCTTTGCCAGCTCATTCTAAAGCGTTTTAGTAATGTCCATGAATGATTATGAATGTTGTCTTAGATGGTTGCCCATTGCCCTGAAGAAAATGTTTATGACCTGAAGAGATTAATTATATTCTCCCCTTAAATATCATTCCTTCAGGACTAGTTATTGTTGAGTGTAAATGTGCCACTTTATATGCAAATAAAATGGACTGAGAGTGGAATAAGAAGTTCAGCATATATCTACCGACAAATCATCTTATTATGTTTTATATTAGCAGACGGGACATCTTGTGGTAGGAAATGTTAATAGACCTCAACAGCATGCAGTGCTTGCTTCCTTGTTTCTAAAAAATCTTAGTCAAACTTTCAATTATTTTCTTGTAGTCACCTTTGCTTCATTTGAAAAGGATTTTAATTGTATTGTAAGAAAAAGTGATATACTGACTGCAAGAAAAAAATCTAAAACTCATTAATACCTAACATTAGTAAACCAATTGAATAGCAGTGACATAAATTAAAAACAGAAGGTAATGTAATCCTGAATGCTCTGTTAAAGAGGATTCAAAACAACTAATTCACATTAGTGCAAGTCAGTGGACTCAAAACCCAGGGACTCCTGGGATAAACCTTGCTTAGATTTAGCAGAGCTCATCATCAGGAAGCCAAGGCCATTCCACTGTAAACTACACACTTCACTCATACAAACCTTTTGTTTCTCAGGAGGAGGAATGATCACAATGCACAGACTTTTGCCTTAATTTGTTTCTGAGGTGCCCAAAATCATGGCCCACTGTCTGCCATCAGCCAGGAAGGACAGAGAAGATATTTACCAGCCCTTGGAAGACAAGACTTTTTAGTTTTTAAATAAAGGAGATCCAAAGATGAAAGGATGATATCTCTAGAAGGTACAAGGGCAGAGAGATGTCTTGGTTTGATTCTCTCTTGGGAGTTTCATGTCATATTAAAAATTATTCTGATTAAAAATTATTAATGCCTCAGGGAAAAAAAAAACCTCATGGATTAGGAAAGATGGTCAGGTCTTGGTATCTTTTCTCATCTATGAACAAAACTGGGAGTCTTCAATAAGGCAAATTAGCAAAACCAAAACCACCACTAGCAATACCAAACCTATCTCTGCTGTCCATGGGATCTGGTATTTGAGAAAGATAAACTTGGAATGAAGTTGCATAAAATATTGAAAGTAAGAAGTTATCCATTCCTATAGCTTAAATTTGTTCTGGATTGAAATAGATCTTTGAATTTGAATAGCATTAGTTGAATACAAATAGTTGAATGAAATTTTATGGATTGGTTTAGTATATCTTCTTCTCCATATTTTTAGCCGAACTTTTAATTAATGTAATTATATCAGGTTTTTTATGGTATTAGTCAAAATCAGCTGGAGACAACCTGACTGAGTTCAAAAGAGCCAGGTTAAATGTGGTGCTCTGGATCAGGCCATGATAATTAAAAGAAAATCACCATCAGAATGATTTAATCATAGATATGTCTTGACACAGAATTATTGCCCTTGAAGCAAGAACTTAATTATTGAATCTGCTGCTGGGAATCCTTGAATACCACTGAAGCTCAAAATATTCAGGGGCTCTGAGATGCCCCCACTTCTGAGATGGACTGGCTCCAGCAGGGGGATCATTGGGTTCATCAGCACGGGAATACATAAGCAGAATATATAATCTGTGTGTTGCATGTACACTGCTAATGTATTCACAAGTGGATTGGCTGTTAATTTAGGATTCTGTACAAAGTACCAGGAGCATTGGGAGAAATAAAAAACACTGCATGAGGCATAAAAAAAAATTGAAAATTTGTTCCCCCATTTTCTCCCTAAATCCTTGTGCAGTTTTGAAAACAAAAGCTATGAAAGTCCTTTTTTCATTGAAATCTGCTCATGTGGAAGATATCATCAGCCTTTGAATTCCAAAAAATAGATAAATAACAAAGTGATTGATTGACTGATTGATTGATAGATGAGACATAGATTATATAAATGTAGATAAATAAATAAGGATGATGACAAAGCTGCCCATAATATTTTTAAACTCCTTTTAATCAATCTGTACAAACAGACTGAAACAAAAATTGGGAAAAAACCCCAACAACCAAACCCTGCTACATTTAGCTCTTGCATGCCAATTCACAACTCAGAAATCATTTTTAAAGCTGTAATAATCCTATGAAAATTGGATAAAACTGCTGCTTACATTCCTCAAACTGTTGTGGCACTATCAGGAGCTTCTATATTATGAGGAGATATTTGAGCCCATCATCTCCAATTTCCAGATAATATACTGACTTAATCACCACTCTCCAAAATCCAAAGTAGGCAATCTTTCTGTCTTTTGTTCATTTTTTACATCTGAGAACAGTTGTGTTTCAGTCTTCTGTACATCATCTACTCCCACATCTGTCTCACACTATATAACTATTCTTTACTATTCCTACCTCACTTATTTTTGTTGCTACATTGAAATCTTGCGCATAATTATGTGAGGTTGCTATGGAGATTATGTGTGATTTGTCATGAGGAAAATCTATTGTGTTTGAGATAATTCTGCACAACAGTGACCGCTGAATCGTTCCTCTCCACCGCCCCGGGCATTAGGAGAAAGTACCTGCCAGGATGTTCACAGTTACAAACCAAACACGTTCTGTAAACAGAGAAGTTCGCACACTGCACAGAGCACAAGGTTGTTCCCTCTTTTAGGCAGATGGATATGAACTGGTGCAGGGTGATGTTGATGTACATATTTTGAAGAATGCGTCAGAGGTATTTTTAAAGCATCTATGAAGTTCCTTTGTTGAAAATGCCGCCAGTCAATGTTCGTGATGAAGGAGATCTGATACGGTATAAATTCAAACAAGCCACAATTGTGTGGACAGTACTTTGAAGGTTATGTAGACAAGAGTTCTCTGAAACTTAACTTCTCCATCCCAAGCTCTGTGTCCTTTTCAGAGCCAGGCAAGCTCACTGTGATTGATCACCTCACATCAGTCACAAGCAATTCAGCCCATCCAGCTTGGGCTGAACAATAACTAGGGGCTAACACAGCTTTCAGCCAAGGTCATGGGTTAGGCCTTCCCCACACCAGCAAGCAACTTCCCTCCTTCCTCAGGCTTGGACTACACCAGAAAGCACACATATTTGCATAACAAGTGGACAAGAAAAGAGGAACATGCCAAGCTTTTCCACCATGGAAGATTCAACTAAAGAAATCACAGCGATTTGGTAGGAAAATTCCTCCCGTTCAAGGCAGAGTTAGAGCACAAACCCAGCAAGATTCAGGGAGCAAAGAAACATACTCGTGGAAACAGGATGTTCATAAGGAAACTGCAATTCAAGGAGCTGTCTTAGCTGTCTGTTCACATGGCAAGTCCAAAATAAAATTTAAAGCCTTGGACAGTCACAGACTCTGCAGTTCAGGTCACCATCGTGTGGCTGCCACTAAGTTAGTGCAGGTGTGATGTCCTTTACTACCCTGGTAATGCTAGATGGAAAGGAGGGGGCAAAAACTATAGAGGCAGAAAAATAATTAGATCTTTAAAAACTTCAAAACATTCATCATCCTCTGCCACTCTTTCATTCCTCATAAGTGACCCTCATCATTTTTACTACCCTTCTACATATCACCTTGTAAATTTTATTTTTATGCAATTACTGGTGAATGTTTGCTGGCTTAAGCAATTCTCAAATCACTAGTAATAGAAAAAAACATTAGGATGCAGCTTGTAACAGAAGGACAAACACACCCTGAGGTGTATGTATATTTATGCAGAGCAACTGCTGGCTTCCCCATATAATCTAGTATTAACCTACTGGTCAGGACTGCTGCCTGTGAGCACAGGAATACATCTGAAATGGAGACTCTTTAATGAAAACCTGACTTTCAGTAAGAAAATATTACAGCTGAGCCTTTGAAAAAATAATATCAGTATGACACCCTTTCACTCAGTGGTTTACACTTCAGAAACAACAGGACTTTGGATGGTTCTTTCCTATCTCCCATCCCCTGCACAGCCTGGCTGGGGTTTGCAACACTTTGATTGCTGCCCCACCATGCTCTGAAGGGGTGATCTGCTTCAAAAGCTGCATAAATTGATTGCTCTGACTTTGGTGACCAAAAAAAAAAAAAAATCCAAGTTTGTTCTGGTGGTTCATAATGTTGCCAGAACCCTCGAAGGAATTTACAGCCTCATTATGCATTACTGGGAATACATTATTCTATATATTGCTGATGTTACAATGGCGTTAAATAATAGAGATTTTTATTATTTGAAAAGCTCTTCTACAGCACCTTTTGAATGTAGTTGATAAAATACAGTCAGGTAAAGCCCATTATTGACTTTAACCAAGCTGTTATACTACTCTATGCATTTTTAAGCGTATCTTTTGTGGTTAGAATTAACACAAAAGTCTGAAAGAGTTCTTTTAAAATAAGAATAAATCAGAGAAAATGAAAGAATGATGGTTAAAAACTCAACTATGTTGCTCTGGCATGCAGGTTTTGAAATGCTGCATACAAGAAAATTGTGCAATTCATTGCCTCCCAGATATATGCCAAAATTGTTCTACAAAAGAAAGGGTGAGTAGAGGTGATCTGGAAAGGGCTTTTAATCTGTGTGATAAATTGCCAAACGCCATTACATTTAATGAGTCTCATCAATGCAGTGCTGGAACAGCAGGAATAAATAAATAAATAAATAAAGCCCTATCAAAAAAGTAGTACAAACAATTGCATGAATTAATAATAAGAATCCCATTAATGCATGCATAATTTAGAGATGTTAATGAAGCCAATTTAAAGTTTTACTAATGTATATTTGATTCTGTGAAGTCTCATTTTCTAAAGAGGTCTTAATGCTCCCTTTCACGATTTATTCCCTCGACCTGCCCCCCATTTAAGAAATGAGCTCTTCTGGAAAAAAACATGAAATTTAATGGAAAATTGTATTTTCTGCAGGATTTTAGAACTGTATTGTGAATCTCTCATTCCTGTAGGATACTCAATGGCTCAAATACACAAACCTGTAAGAAGCACAGAGCCATCATTTACATCTGTAACAATTGAGAAACATGTCTATGCAGCCCTTGGAAGCCTGCTAGAAGGATCTACTGTTTCCAGTATTCAGATCCTATTACTGTCTTTTTATTGGAATAAAAAATCTTTGAGGAAAAGCTTCATATTTGGCCAACCATTAAATAAATATTCTAAGGGGAACCTGAATTCTGAATATCTTCAGAATATTTTTACACCTTAGAATGCTCATATAGGCAAACAGATCCATCTTGATCTGCAATGGAGAAATGAGATAATGAGTTAAAGATCTCCTACACTTCTTTCTAAGCAGAAGATAGTATTTGTGCATTTCCAAGTAATAAATCCTGGTCACTTGATGGTTAAAATAATTAGAAGAGTAAGTTGTGAGGAGAAAATAAAGTTATGAAACTAGAGGCATCTACAGATGATTAGAAATAAAGAAACCCAAGTCATGCATAGTTCTACTGTTGGGAAATAAGAAAAATGTGTTGACTGGCATCAACATCTGTTTTCAGAAAATGTTATCATTTTCAGGTACTGGCTGTGGCCAATCCACTTTCTCACAGCCCTTCTGAGTTCATTTGGTGGAGTAGTTTCCAGGTTAAATGGAGAGGGACAGCCTCACCCTCTGCTGTTCTAGGGAAGCTGCCATCCAGGCTCCAAAGTTTGCTCCAGGCTGAGTGAGGACAGAAAGGTAGATGCCATCAGGACAAAACAGAAATCAGCAGGTGGGTAATGAGAGGACCTTGCAGGACCCGTTTGCTCTGTGGCTCTGTGAAGTGTTTGCTCCCTGCTGACAAATAATGTTTTCACACGGGCTGTTTACAGCTGGTACTGGGGCTGTCAGAAACGAGAGGTCTCACTTCAGCCCTGCTACCAAGTGGGCTTTTTATTAAGGGTCTGAACTGAGGCACTGTGGGGAATGCTCCTAAACATCACCTTTAATAACTCTGGTATTTAAGGTGTATTTATAACCTCAGTTTTCCACTCATCTCTGAATAGGAGGGTTCAGGTTTTTTGGGCCATCCTCTTGGTGCATCTCACCAGACAGCACACATGTAGGAAGCTGCTTTTGGTTCTGCAGCACTTTTACCTGTGAAATGTTTTGCAAATTGCACAAGATTTTTTATTTATCTCTTGTTAAGTAAACTCTGGTTTAAAAAAAAAAAAATAAAAAGAAGATTAAATTTGAAGTGTCAAAGATTTACAGTAGCTACTCTGCAAGAGTGCCAGAGCTGAGTGAAGAGGGCAACATGTTATCCTGCAAGGAATTGGGCTTCGTGATCTGACTCTGCAGAAATGACATTTAAAAGCCCTTGGTGATGTCTGTTTAAGTTGAAGTGCAACTGGCAGTGATGTTACCAGCTGACATCAATCACAGACCCACTCTTTAACTAGGAGAGAACTCACAGACACGTGAATTCTCTTAGAAGCACAGAGCGACGATGTTGGTTGCTGATCTTTTCTCCTCCTCAAGAAGTCCATTCAGTTATATTTGAAATTCTTCCACTCAGGAAGCATATTAGATCCCTTCCATTTGCTGTGCAGCAAATGGTAATTATTTACCATGACATATTTAAGAAAATATAAGACATGAGAAATTGCTGATGTGCATCCCATCTATGCCAAAGGCTGCGAACTTAATATCTACATTTACATTTCCAGTGTCCAGCATTTTCAATTAGCTACATTTGTGGAGGTTTTCTGCCAGATGAAAAGAGTTTATGTTGCACTTACAGCTCTGTCATACCTCAGTCTGAGCCAGGGTACAGCACTCTAGTATTGTTTCAAGTCTCTAAAATAACTACTCTGATTGTCTCTATTCGAACCCAGATCCCTAAAAACTGAATATACCTTTCCAAAGAGTCACAACACTGTTTACCTAGTCCAGCTGCTAACGAAATATCAGGGCTCTACTTATCCTCTAAGTTATGAAATTTAATTCAAAAGGATACAGACCCATCCCAGCTCTCCTTCTTCATTTCAGTAATATTTTCCTCACTCAGTTGCTTGCAAAAGCATAAGCTCATTATGTGCTGTCCAATACTCATCAGAAGATTATCGTGTATTAATTTTCAAACCGAATATTGCTTTTCTTACTTGTGATAAAGTTTCCCAGAACAGAGAGACACCAATTACTTTGGAGTGGCAATTTGTAAAGAAGATTAATCTGGCAAAGTGGATCTGAAGAGTTTTTTCTAATTATTTTCATAAATGAGCTTTACAGGAAATTTTAATAGGAAGTTCCAATAACCAAGCAATTTATACCAAAATAAGCTCTAATATTCTCCACCTTCATATACTACATTTATTCCATTAAGATCTGTAGACGTTGTGAATAACACAAGAGTACAAAAGTAACAATGAACAATAATTTTATTATACAATTTATAAAGTACACACATCATTTGCTTGCCTTCAGATTCTGTTTAATTGTGTCTTATACCTAAAGGAGTTTTATCACATTAGGTGGACTGTGCTATGCACCTGTGATCAATCCTAAGGATTATTTCACAGCTCAGTGCTTTGAGCACAATAAGGAGGAGCTAAAGGCTTTGCCTATCATTTTGCATATGCATAAAAGTTGACCTGGAAAAGAGCACAGCTTTTAATAACATCTTGTAACTTTTAGTTTGTTCATGACAGAACAAACATTCTGGGTTACATCATCTTCCCTCAGTACCAGCTTTCCAAGCCTCAGAATATCAAAGTGACAGCAAAGAAAACTTCACACGTCACACAGGCTCAGCTGAGGCCCTACACCACACCTGCACCCTACTTTCAGAATATGCAGGCACCCACTACCTCTGTTTCCAAGTGAATTATGCAAGGCTCTAACACAGCAACCCAAAAATGAACATTAGAACTCCACTGAACTCATCACAGGCCCACCACATGGGTTTTTAAATCATCCTTTTGTGTTCCTACCTCATATAGGTATGTTTATACCAAACAGGGTGATCTCGGGGAATGGCAACTCTGCCAAGACTGACATTTTCAGAGCAAGGTTCATGTTGAAATGCCAGCTGCAGTGTGGCACCAAGCATCTGGTGATAGGCAGCCCTATTATCCTGGAGGAGACAGCCTGCTGATTCCTGCCTGGCACTTCCCAGACATGAGGATCTAAGGGGAGTGATCTCATTGATGAAAGCACATTAAATATTTTCTAACCAAACTGAGATTTTTTGTTAGTCAGGATTGTAGCCATATTCTTAGATCAATGTCACCAGGAGAGAAAGTATTGCCACAGTTCAGTCTTTTGGGTTAATTAAGAAAAATTAATAGATTACATTTATTATTCACTTGCAAGGCATGATAATTTTGTCTTCAGTGATGCAGCCCAGATTGCTTCATCACAGCGAGCAGAAAGAACAAAAGAGAAAATGAACAAAATGCTGAGACTCATTAGGATCTCCTATTCACATCCCTTACATGCACATATGCCCACTGACAGGTAGGAACAAGAAAACCACCCAACTGCAGCTCTTTCTACACGGTCCACTCCATCAGCTTATCCAAGAAACCTAGAGCACATAAAAGGAGAAATAATAAAGCATTTATTTTATCCTTCTCTTCTCATTCTACAGAAGAAATAGCCCAATTTACTGTGTGTCCATTTTGTACTCAACTGAGCCACCAGAGTAGGTTACATGTGGGATGGAATTACTGATGTACATCTAAACCTGAGGAAACAAATCTGATCTTCAGTTCTGGAAACAATTGATATTTTCTTTGTTTTATATTCTCTTTGCTTTACATGACTTCTGGGGAAAAAAAAATTGTATTTCCCACAGTAAAATGTAGCTTCTCTCTTTTTTGTCATGCAGCTGTTTGGAAGCTGTTTGGGATGCAGGTGTTTGGAAGGAGAAGAGATCTCAAAGGTAGCAGGAGCCAATCAATTATGGCTTTTAAGTATGAGGGGCTGAGACTTTGCACTGGTCTGTCTGTTCAACAGAGATTCAGCAAAGGGAATAGAGAACCAGGACGATGCCCACAATCATATATTGATGCTGTTTGGACTGGCACTCCACTTGTAGATTTTTCGGTCTGTCCAGCTTCATTCCTGTATGTAATGTTCTGCAATAATCAATATTATGAGTCATAGATGTTTAGACCACCTAGGCCAGCTGTACTGTCCAGTAGCTTTGGTGGCAGCCTATCCACGGCTTGGAGATGAAGCTCAAAAATTAGCTGCTAGAAAGCCCTTCCCACCAGGGCACAAAGCAGCCCTGCTCAGTGGAGTGCAATTAAAAGAAGAGGTCGTCGTGCTGTTGCAGAAAGCATCAATGGTGCATCCATCAGTCCTGCAGCAGAGTCCCTTCAGCCCTGACAAGGCTCCCTCAGTGCCCCTCTGTCGGGGCTGCAGCGCAGGAATGCAAGCCAGCTCACAAAGAACGAGTTAGGGGCTAACGAGGACAGCTTTGTTGAATTCTCCTTTTGATATGAGTTCAACCATGGTCGAATTTGTTCCCAAACAAAGCTGAAGGGCTAATAAACACACTGGGGAGAAGAAGAAAATTGTAGTGACCTATAATATCAGGACACAAGGAAGCTTGCAATTATTCCATGCTTCGGAGAGAATTAGCTGAGATAATTAGTGTAAAGGGGTAGCAAGGAAATTTTGATAGGTTACACAGAAGTCTGGTGATATTGTTCTGATGTTCCACACAAGTGTACCTTAACTGTATTGTCATAGCCAAGAGATTTGTGAGATTTTATGACAAAAAAGCAAAGAAATAAAAACCAAACAAGAAGCCACAAAAACTTACATGAAAAGGAGAAAGAATTTCAGTGGGGCATTTCAGCTTCTACTGTTTGTAGATTGGCACCTGATTTGTGAAGGGGAAATGGCCCAAATTTGAGCTGTTGCTTTATTTTAGTGCCATGTGGCCACCATCACCTCAACTGGTAGGTGCAATATGTAATCCAAGCATCTCTTAAAAAACTGAAAGCAGCTGAAACACAGAGCCTTGCCCAGTGCTTCCTAAAGGTGGGAAAGAACTTTACAAGAAGTTGAAAAACTGAAAAATCTTGATTTTCTGTAGCTCAGAGAAAAGTTTGAGGGTTTTTATCATGGAGTTGCCTTGCAATAAATTCAACCTTACACTGCAGAAAGGATGTTAAATCTTGGTTTTCAGCAGGAATTCAAGAACTACCTACCGACTGCTTGTTTTATTTATTTAACCTTCATAGGAAAACGTGTGGGGCTTAAGCTTTTGCAGCTGTGACTACAAAAGTGCATCATTCATGAGTTTTCTCTATCTGACACCAGTACAAAGGGCATGGAGCATCATAGATGTTAGTGAGAAAGAGACTGAGCTGATTTTAAAATTATTTCTCTCCATTTCATTGTGGAGACAGAGAAATAATTTTCTTCCCCTTTCACATACTGAAAATATGTTTTCATAAGAGTTTTCAGCAGCTAATCCAGATTTTATTACTCTCTTCACTAAATCTGAGGAAACATGTATCTTATTTTAGTGAAAATTCACTGTAGATTATGGTTGCTTGAAAGTTATGTGATGAAACCCAACGCCAGGAACAGTGCTGGAAATTTTCCACTTCATTTCAAGTGAAAGATGTCTCAAGCTCACAAATGTCCCTGTAAAGATGGCCAAGCAAGTGCAAGACACTACAGCATCTGAGCTTTGTTTGTAACAAATAACAAAAACCCCATGCCAATCACAGTTTTGTTCACATAAAAATCCAAACAGCATTTAGAAAAAAGCTCTGTCACACTTCTGATTTGTCTGCCTCCTTTCTCAGAGCATCTTTTCAGGGTACAAAGAACTGCCCAAGTAATGTGCCCCCTCTCTCCTACACTGAAATGAGTTGGACAAAACCTGTACACAGCTTTTTAAGAGAGCATTACATGGTTATTCAGTGTACCTGTGTACTTGGTCACAATAATTCAGATTAAGTAAGAAATATGTAAATTCAGTGGAGCTGTTGTGCTCCTCTGGAGATGGCATCTTTTGGGCAGACAACACCCCACTCCAGGAGATTCTCATTGCAGCTTTTGCTTAAGACAGGCCCCACTATGACAATTCATCTGCAGATCAGTGCAGTCTAATTTATTTACTCTAGAAAATAATCTACCAAGCCTGACTCAGTAATACAGACTACAGCTGCCTGCTTGTGTATGAAATACTGCTTGAAAAGGTGAAGACATGACTCAGTGGGTGCCTCCATAGGATGTCATCAGCAGAGTGTGTACTGGCAGATACACTGCAGATACTCTGCTGACATTCAACTACAGTAGGAGGAGAGTGAATCCATTCACCATGGAGTAGCTTATTTTTATAAAAGACAGTCTAATTCTGTACCCTCTCCTTATCCAGGTGTCACGATCTGCTCACACAAGCGGGGGTCGTGTTGGTTGGTTTATTGATCTCAGAATGCAAAAGACACACGAGGGGACTTCAGTTTAATCACAGCAGTGCACTTTTATTGAGTGCTAACAACAGGACACACAGGCCCTTACACTGAGGCCCTTGACCTCAGCCAAGGTAAAACCACTGCCAAACCTGCAAGAAGCTGATGACTTCCAAATCACAAAACAGCACTCCAAAACCAGAAATTGTGGTTTTCATTTCAGTCTGCTGTCCTTTGTGAGCTTGATACTACTTAGGGTTTCATTTCACATCCTTTTGAGGGTTCTCTTGGTAAAAACAAAGCCAAACAAGTTTCTCTAAAGCATGCAAGGATGCAGGCTTCCAGGATTTCTCTGTGTGCAGAGCTTCTCACTGGGATGGGCAGGGCAGAAGGGTCAGACTCAGGGCTCCCATCCCACACACTGCACTCATCTGTGCCCTCTCCCTCTCCTTCCTTCCAATTCTCTTTGGAAGTTTTGTCACCTCTTGGTAGCTCACTGTGCTATTTGTGCTGCCTTTACTATTTTGTTTATATTTAAACTTCCTCTTCTTTATAATTCACTGGATATATTTACATTCACACCAAAGTGTAGTCCCTCCCTCCTCCCTGGGTGCAGAGCAGCACGCTGGGAAGATCTGGAGGGCTTCCTGACACAGGGGGAGTGGCTCATTCCCCTTCTATTTTAAATTCGAGGTTTGTTAGTTATCTCCAAGATAACATCAGATGCTGACTTACAAGGATCAAGGAGAAAAATCCAGTTCTCCTTCATTAAAAGAAGAACTATTTTGCCTGCAGACAATACACAGTAGACATAAATTTGAGAGCTAATGAATGATATCTCAAGGACTCGAGCTTTAGCAGGGAGCATTACTAGAGTTCTGTTATGAAAGTCATTTCTGTCCTTGCTGAATCCTAGGTAAACAGAGCTTTTAAACCCTGGAACAGTGTCAAGGGTTTTATAAAGCTGTCACCATTTGTTTACTCCTGAAGCAGAGTTTGAAAGATTCTAATAGAGTGTATGTCTGTAAGTTACTCTTCAGAGTGGGGGACCAGAAGACGTGTGACTATTTTGTGGAGTTAAGATGGAACCAAGGAAACTATTAATAAAATATTAAACAATGTAATTAATATGCCATGTTATTTTCTGGTCCTAAACCAGCAGTATCTTCAACTTCACATCTTCCTCTGCACAGATTCTCTGGTAGCCTTAGTTCTGCTCACTGGAGATCCTGATTACAGCTTCGTGCACAGCACAGAAAGAGTAACCAGTGCCAACAATCTGTCTGCCAGAGTGCATTCTGATTTTTAAACATGGTTTGTCTCATTTAATTCCAAGTTGTGACCACAAAAAGTAACTGAAAACTGTTAATCAGAGTGTAAAGAAAGCAGAGATTAATGTCAGGCGAGAACAGAAAACCCTAGTGATGCCAGTGGGATTTTCAATCCCTGGTCTGTCTTTGCACAGTATATAACTGACTATGTAAGATGTCTAAAACCCAGAGCTTTGGCAAACAAAAGACTTTCCACTCATAATTTTCCCACTCCCCTTCTCCTTGTAGTTAATTATCCTATAAAAGGAAGATTTATTGAGGCGTGTTCCAATAAATGCTGTGCATTAGCTATAGCTATATATATCTTCAACATTTCAATTGAAGTTCTGTACTTCACACAAATCTTTATTACAGGACCCCAGCTCCACAGTTCTTAGACCAATTGTTCCCTCACTACAATCCATGAGGCATTTGCCAAGGTTAAAACTTATAGGTGAACCCACAAACTACCAAACTCTCCAGAATCTTCAGTCTGACAATAACTTGCTGTGCAACACAGTTGTCTTGGCAGGACCTAAGCTGGAGGATGCTCTGCTACACAGGGTGGACCATAGTCCTTGCTTTAGACAACAACTAAATTTTAAAAATCCTCTAAAGCAGAGCTAGAATGTACCTAGTATCCATTACACACTGGCAGCAATTAATAAATATTTTGCCAAACAAGTTTGTTTGATTGTTATTGCAGGGGGAATCACTGTCCAGAGGCAGCTCTGGACTCTTGGTAAGTGTCTGGATGGTGCTTGCCTGCAGCCCCAAGCTGGGCACCCGACATGCAGTGATTAGAGCAGGCACCTCTGTTCTCTGCTGCCCTGCAGCCCCTGTGAGCCACCTCCCTCCTTATTCTGGAAGGCTCCAAATGCACCTGGGGTGCCAGGCTTCGGGCTCCATTGCCATGGAGACTTTTATGGGCCCCAGCCTTAAATGCCCTCTTGGAGAATGGAGCAGAATTCACCCAACAGATTCCCCCTGCCTTCATGAATCCCCGTGGGATCTCATCCTTGTAGTTGCAGTCTTGCTTCAGGGAGCAAGAGCAGCTGAACAAGGCATTTCCCTACCTAAGACATGATGCATTGCTGAGCTTTTCTTGAGGGTCAGGCTTTCAGCCCAGGAACCAGCAGAGCAAACATATATCATCCTAGGCTGGTGACAGAAAGGTGAAACTGAGTGCTGAGAGCCAGCTGAAAGGTACAGCTCTAGCTCAGCCTTTGATTTATCCTGGCCCAGCAGAAGCACTGGGGAGCACTGCACAGCACAGCAACCCACTTCTTATCTTGACTTTGGTCACAGGTGGGCAGGTTCAGAGAACTTAGGGGGGAAAAAAAAAACACAGCCACCTGAGAGATTTTCCTCAGGATTATAAAATTCTACTTAAGATTTCCAACAGTCATCAAAAGTATGGGTTAAGATGAGGTCCTCATCACCAAGCATGACAGACTATTAAAATATTACACAATGAAGCATAAACAACAATGTGCTTCATTTATCCATTTACTTTACAGTAAATATCTAGGTCATTACATTTAAAATGCCATTGCACTAACTCTTCTCTCAAACAACACAACACCCAGACATTAGTATATCTGCTGGGTTTCCTAATACCTCCCGGGAAAAATATAGAAGTTCTGATTACGATGACAAAATATTTCACAGAAATACACACAACTCTGTGTGTCAGTGGGTGATGGCAGGGACAGTGATATTGGGCAAAGAGTTTTTGTTGATGTCAGAAATGTAACTTTAGAATGTCAAATTTTAAAAAGAATCCCACAGAACTGCAGCCAAGTCCTTGAAAAAAAAGAGCAAAAAGTATTGAACAGCATGAGAGATAAAAGATATCAAATGGCAAATGTGAAAGTGAGGTGCCTGAAGCAGGAGCTGGAAGTGCAGCACAGTCCCTGCTGCTACACCCAGGAACCCAACAGGGTCTGGGTACAACTGCTGGCATTGGGAACATGGGGGAAGTTACCCTGCAAGGGCAGAAAAGTAAAACCAACAAAGTTCTTGAGAACACATCTTATAAAACAGCGACAAATCCAGGATTTAGATGCATGTCAGGGTTGAAGCGGAAAATAATTCAGAAGAGATTTCCCTGTCTGCATTACACTTGTCTGCTTTTGAGCATTGTTCCAGCAAAGGGCTTTTTCTCCTAGTTAAAAAATGTTTTAAATTAGGGGATTCCTTTGCTCAGGTCATGTCTCTCTACCTATTTCCTCTGGACTTCCAAGCTTCTGTAGAACAGAATTGTACCTCACACTACTTCATTTTACTGCACACAAAAGTGAAAACTACTGCTACCGGTAGAAGGAATTAGAAAATTAATAATATAGGTACCAAATTTCATGAATACATTTACATATATTATGTGAAGCAAAATTTCAGTTTTGAGAAAAAAAAATGTAACATACTTAAGTGTAGGTAAAGCTGAGCTCACACAGGACACGGAGCACACCACTGTTCTTGAAGGCACCAGCTGTATCACACAGTCCCATCTAGCAGGAATCCAGCAGAATCCATAAGAGAGTTTGCCAGCTACCAAAACAAATTTAAAATCCTGTCTCCAGCCTCCAGTAGCAGTTAGAGGGAATATCCACCTTTTAGCAGATGCATTCACTGAGTGTCTTTTTTCTTCCTATTTTGCCTTTAATTCCTTCTAGCAGTGTTTTCTGTATGCGCCTTATTAAATTCTGGCATTGACTAGTAAATATTTTGCCAAACAGATGTTTGTTTGTTTAAAATTATTGGGGAACTAGATTGATTTCTGTGCCTGTGGCTGCACACTATAAATAACTCCTCTGCTTTTTGAATACCTAGGAAGTAAAAAGAGAAGTTCAGTAAGGAGTCGATGGGGCTGGAAATGCCTGCAGTGCTCACCTGACCATCAGCATGTTCAAATGCCACAGGGAGAAAAACAAACCCTTTGAGCCAGCTAGACCTTAGTGCAGAATATCTAAAGGCTTTAGCTGGCCTGTCATCCTGGGTGCAGTCCAGGCTTTTCTTTTCCCACATGTCTGGCAGTCTGCACAGAAACCATATGGAATCCCAGCAAACTGCATATGGGAAGGACATGAGTATCCAGGGTGAGCACAGGGACGGGTCAGGAAGGCTCTGCCTGTTCTCTGTGCCAACAGTTGGACCTGTAAGGTGCTGCTTGATTGTCTCCCATGAACTAGACCATAATTCACCAAGTCATTCTTTACTTTCATACAGAACATGAAGAGTCCTTAGTACAAGCTAAGATTTATTTACAAATAATAAATAAATAAATTAAATCTTCCATCATTTTTTATTTTCAGAAGTAATTATTTTTACTATACATTGCTGAAACACTGCATTTCTTTCCTTGTTTCTAAAAACATATAGCTATTTCCAGAGTTTATTTTCCTATTAATATCCTTTGAAGACATTCAACATATTTCACATAATATGTCTTTAAAAATATAATTTTATGTCATATCTTGGACCCTGAGGAGTGGATTACATAGAGAAACGAACACAGTAGACAAAGAAGTTTGAGAAGGATTCAAGTCACATTTCAAATCTAAAATCTCTAAATTGGATTTTAAAGCCCCAGTCTCAGGGAGGAGCTGCCATGCAATTTTAATTCTGTCCCAGGCAGGGCCAAGGATCAGAACACAATCCAAAGAAAATATAAGTTGCAAGATTCTTTCTTCAAAATTCAGCCTGAATTGAAAGTATATCCTACACAGAGATATTATCACTAGGGAGAACTGCACAGTGCTGGAATATCAAGTGCAGCAACTGGATCAGTGTTGTATTACTGCCACAGAACCAGGGACATCCCTGTTCATCGATGGGAAGGTGACTGGCTCTGAACAAGGATCACACACTGCATTAATGGACAATTCTGTGTTTCTTTCCATGGCAAAATTCTCTTCATGCTAAAGGGAACTTTACCAGAAACACAAAATGTAACTAAACAACTGTTTTCCATAGCATTTGCAGGGAGACTCTGATAACTTCCTCATGTCTTTCCCAAGTGTGATTACATTATGCTGCCTGATTACGTTGAGTGGTTATTAATCACTTTTAAGCCAGTTTGTGAACTTGGCTTAGAAGTCTGTTCTTACATCTTTGCTGTTCTCTTTGGCTTTTATTTAAATTGATAAAAAAAACCCCATGACAACCATTACCAAAACAGATGTTGTATTCTATTTCAACTAGCATGAAAACTCAACTACCTTGCTTCATAGAGGAGACTTTACATGCCACTTTTTTCCAGCCATTTAATCACATGGCAAAATTTCTTCTTCTTAAGCTTCTGTTTCCATAGTTAAACAAAACCAGACACCAAAAGAAGCAACTTCTAATTTTGAAAATCCCCATTCTTCTGCCAAACATTTGGTTTGGCTCAATCACACAGAGTAGCTCCGGGATTTTCACTGCATAAATAGGAGTATGACATTAAGTGACAACACATTGAAAAATTATATAAGACTAATCATTCAAAGTTAAGCTTCCTCCACAATACAACACTTTCTTGCAAGTTTTTGAGATGCAAATTAAAAGCATTTCTGAATTTGTTCAAAATGTTCCCCTCCATAGGCAAATATTTCCTCCAATTACAGTGAAACAACAGGAGAATTAAATCAACTTCATTATATTTATTTTATTCTGTAACCTCTGGGCCAGATTCAATAAAAGCTCTATCTGATTTTAGTCTGTGTGACAGAACATTAAAAAGACATGCTATTTATTTAATTTAGCACTCACTACTTTTTTGAGCAACGAAAGATAACTTCCTGCTGACTCTTGTTTACTATGACTTATGCATGGGAATTGTGCTTTAAATAGCTGAAGTCCTTAAGATGTCAAAATCTGGAACTTGGGTTGGAATGCACACAGATCTTATTAATTAACAAGGCCTGGGAAAACAAATGGGATAGAGAAAATATATTTAGGCTCTGGATTCAGCCTGAGAACGAAGTCTGCATTCAGATTCAGAGCCAAATCAGAGCTAACGTTCAAGTATGCTTGGAATGAGGTCCCTAGCAGCGCTCACTGCGAGATTCTTGCTCCAACACAAATCTCCTGATATTTCCTTCAGTTCCAGAAAACTCAGAGCAACTTTCTTGATTCCTTTGTTTCTTTAATCACCTTTATTTAGACACAAGGATTTGTATTCCAGTCCTGCAAATTTGAACCATTTATCTAAAATGATCAGGCTCTATTTGGGAGGAATGTTCTCTCACAGAATTGTTTGTAGACCAGATACCATTTCACTATGTGCTACACGTAATAATCTCAGTTCCTCATATTGGATTGCACTCCTAGCTCCATTTTTCCTTTCTGAAAAACTATGTTCAGTTTGGAAGCCTCTCCATGCGCAGAATTCCCTCCTGGATTAACGAGGCTGATGTCACCACTGTGCAATTCTGGGTTAAGCCGCAGTAACTCCCCTGATCTCAATAAAGCTGCAGCAGCAGAAAACTCCACTAACGCAAAAGTGAGTCACACCCAGGCAGCTCTGCATGTGGAAGGGCTCTGGATGTGTCCAAAGAGTAATCAATGAAAGCTTTTCATTTTTTACCAAATGCTGGCTGGATTACTTTTTGAAACAGGGGTTCAGCATGCCAAGGTACACTTAGGAAACTCACACAAAGTGAAAAAACAGAGAACTGATTTCCATGTTAGGGATCCATACACATCGGGACCCAAAGGTATTTGAGATACCAAAGGTTAATGTGTTGTAAGGCAGCAAAATTGATTAAATATTCCTGATTAGATGAAGCCACAGCATATTAATCCTTAATCAAATAGTGTCACATATGGCTTTCTTCTGTTTGGTACCTTGGCTATAGCACCATGGGCCAGGATCCAAGTTTTTGATCAAGAACGTGCTTGTGATTTCTGTCTAAGAACACAACCAGGGTTCAGCATTGCAGAGCCAGGCGGTGTCCAGTGAACATCACTTTGCATATAAATGTTAGGCTTTCCTCTTTCCACAGCTCCCTTTCCCTGCAACATTCATACAGAGGGACTGCTAACAAGAAAGAGTGCAGGGACTTTCCCTGCTTTAGAAGCAAAGCCATAAAATTTAATGTGCCCAGCATAGTTCTATTTAAAGCACTGGTAAATGAGCCAACAAACTACTGTCCGTGAGCATTACATCACGTGTTGCCACATTTCTCTGAGGCTATATAAAGCTGTAATATGTTCACTAATGAATTGTATGGTATGTTCAGGCCATATGGCTCCCCGGAACTGTACAGAACAATGCTGCAGTTATGGGGTACAGAACAATCACTTTCTGACATGTACATCATCATGTGTTTATGAAATATCTCCCAGGGAGACCACATGCTAAAATAAACAGTCAATATTTTATTGTTCACTCTCGCGTGTGCTTGTTACAATTTGGTTTATGTTTTATTTGTTTATAAAACAATTTGTGCTAATAACCCAACCATATTTTTTATTTTCCTCTATGCCCTAATTTCACTGCTGCTAGGGCAATACAGAAGAGATGATTGGCTCCAGTTTTTTTTGTTCCAGAAGTTCCAGCTGCTGACTAATTACCTTGTTGGAAAAGCAAACATGGCTGTTTCTCATATCTACACTACATTTTCTTATTTCCAAATATGAAGTTACAGGAATCCAAGGCAGTTAATATGTCAGGTTTTATTTACATAGCTCTTCAGTTATCATGTGGAGCATCATCTCTGTTCAACCTTTTGGATTATAGGAGGATTTTGTTGAAAGACAAAATGCTATGGAATGGGTTAAAGTATGTATATAAATTTAAACAAACACAAATAAAAAGCAGAACACTTGGGCTATCTCTGTGCATTATGGTAAATGAAGCCATAATCTCCTAATACCCCTGGCAATGATGTCTCTCCATTAGCTAATAGCTGGTTTAAAACACAGTCTTATAATAATTCTACCAACTAAATAAACATTTTAAAATAAACGCACACACACACGTGCATAACCATTCTGATTTACAAGGCAGAAAATGTACAGCATTATGTTCCACTGTCTATTTTTCAGTCATTAAATTTTCAATAGTGTAAGCCTGCATGCAGCCGTGTGACCCATAATAAAAATACCCCCCTGAAGTTAAAGCAGCTTGGAGGTACCCACCCTGCTCCCTCACAAGGTGAGAGCTTCCTGGGAAAGCAAACCTACCTTTAACAACTGAAGGAATGATAAACCATGCAGGGCATTGGACTGGACTGGATCTTTTGGGTTCCTGCAGCCATCCATTGTGGGTATGAAAATCCTGGCTGTGCTCAGTCAGGAAAGCAAGAGCGTGTTCGGTGCAAGCACTGCTGCCTCTCTGCTTCTTGTCAATATTTAACTAGTTTGTCAAGTTGGATTATATCTCCTGTCCTAAATCCTACTCCTTTAATTCAAACTAAGTGGGTGTGCTTCCAAGGCAGCTTCTTAGTCATGTATTGATATCTTATCAAAGTTGTTTGTTTGGCCTGGAAGGTTTCTTCCTGGATGCATTTTCATACATAGGTGATGCAGTTGCCAAACCAACGCACCAGAGAAACCACCATGGTGAACAAACAGCAATTATTTCTGTGTTCCACAGCAACACCCACAGAAAACAAGGACTTTTTTGGATTTTCAGCATTTCCTGATCACTCTTGGCTGCAGAATGAGAACATCACTCACAATAATCAGAGGAATTCCAATATATACACACTTTTCAACAAACTAGTATAAAATAATGTGTTTTTTCAGACATTTTTTTAAGCAGAGACTGAAGGAAGTGCTTCCTTAGGGCTGATCCCACCCTCAGATGTGGCTGCAGCTGCCTTTTCCCTTCAGCTACTCCAGCATGGCCAGAGCTGCTTCTGCTGTCTGCAAACAAACCAGTTCAGTTTGACTTGCTGGAGATGCAGCCATGCACTACTATGAACAAGCTCATATGAACTCATGTTTTGCACCACTTATGTACATTTATTTGCATGTTAAGTGTGTCTCTTAGGCACAGGCAATCTGCCAACACTGTTCTCAATGGAGCACAATTTTGCTTTCCAAATTAAGAGGTACTAATAATATCAAGCAGCAAAAATAATGATGCAAAACCTGTATAGTGCTTCAAGCTACAGTAGTTAACATTAAAAAGTCAATTATCACCAGTTCACTGCAATATTTTGTCTCAGAAGGTAGATTTTTTAAAAGAATGTTACAATGTCTTAGTTCTGTGTTTTCTTGTTTGGGAGGTTTATGGGGAGTAGGTTGGGGCAGGGAATGCTGACTTGTAAAAATAAACTTTGCTTTTTCCAAAAAGAGACAGGATGCAAAAAGGCTACAGATTTCAAAATAATAGATATATTATTCCTCACAGATCTCTTTTTTTCTGTCCTCTATCTAAGCTTTTTCACAAAAAAAAAAAAAAAAAAAAAAGAAAAAAACAAAAAAAAAAAAAAGAGAAAAAAACAAAAAGAAAAAAAAGAAATAAAAAGGAAAGGATATTTGGAGCCAAAGAAGTCAGTTTCACCAAATGATGGGAGAAATGAGATTCATACCACTTGCAAGGAGCAGTAAATGTACAGGATGTAGAGTCTACCTAGTTGTATTCCCCAGCTGAACTTCTGGAATTTTGTGGCTGCTGGACAACTTTTCCCATGTCTTTGACAATGCAGATTGTTTACATCCCTGTAACGTTGTTTAAAGTAACCTAGTCATTATTAATGACTAATTCAGATCTGAAAATATCTCTGTACACATGGATGCACACAGTGAGTGCCCATAATAAGTTATCAGATCGAGATCGTTGTGTCCCTCTGCCTGACACAAAGGCTGATGGAGAAATGAGAAGATTTCCTGCCACTCTCTGGCCTGCAGGCTGGGCCAGGCTTCACCAGCACACACGCACAGGAGGCACTCAGTGTTGCTTAGTTCCATTCCCATACCTCTGTCTCCAAGAGAACAAACTCTCTGTTTAGAGTCAGTGTACAGGGGCTTGTCCAGCATGACACGATTTCAGATCCCCAAAAGCTGGCAGAAGCTCACATCTGCCTCTCAGCCTGATGGGAAGAACCCTCAGGGGACAGTTATCAGCCAGCGAAATCGTATGTGCGATGGCTATTCCAGATATAAAAGGATTCTTAACCTATATACAATCTCTTGAGCAACTTAACTCCCCACCCCCTTCCCCAGTGCTCTCTGAAACCCTCAGCCTGCCCTGAAATAGATGCTGAGCCTCAAACAGTCAGAAGAGATTTTGCAGTCTGAAATCCAAACCACGCACAATTGGCCTCTGAAACTAGTGGAACAAATGCTACTCTCTTGCAGCAAGATATTTTTGTCTTTGATAAATATTAACTGACATGCAATAGTCATAGCCAAAGCAGCTGACCCATATTTCATAACTAGTGGAAGTTTTCCCTGACACTATCATTAGAAGCACTCAGCTGCTGGGGGCTGTGAGCTGGATCCCACTGCAACACTCCTGCTCAGACCCAGTACAAGGTCACCAAGCACAAGATTACTGCCTGTGGCCTTGACAGAAGGAAATGCATTGGAGATCACTTGACAGAAGATTTTAATGTGGCTCTTTACATCCTTTTAACTGGTTAAAAAGGGAAAAAGTGGAAGCATTCAAATTATTAACTGTTATTTTTCACTGGGGAAACTCCACAGACTCACCTCTGTCAGCACAATCAAAGGGAGGGAGCAGATACTGGGTAAGGGGAGTTTTGTCACAGGGATATTGTGTGACAGAGCTCATCTGGCTGCAGGGATTACAAGATACAGAGATTGGTCATGAGATCACCTTCGGTGTAGCTCAGTTGCTGCTTTCAAAAAACTATCACTGGATGTAACTTCGGTGAAAATTATTTAATAACTGAAATCTGCAGGTCTCAACAAGATTGCTAGACATCAAAAAGTCTTTAGAAAAGACTACATTCTTGATCTTAGAATGTTGGGGGTTTTATTACAAAGCCGAAATCCTTAATGTTTTCAGGGTTGTGTTGAAGTTCGGGTGTTTTCTGTTTTTTTGAAAATAAATAGATTCAGAGTTTGGAAACATAAAGAGGAGTGCAGAAAGCCTAAGAATAATCACAATCTGCCTAATATTTTAAGTAATATAAAATACCATAAGCCTCAGAAGAAAATGCTACAAACCTGGTACAGGAAAATCTTTGTTTACTTAATGCAATTCTGACTCTTTATCCATTATTTATTTATTTAAGTATTGCACGAATTTCCCCAGCCAAGCTGTTCAGGTTGCCAACATGAATAGCTTTCCACATCTGCTGCCAACTGATGTCTCCCCTGACGGTATTCAGAGCTGAAGAGCAAAAATTTCACATAGAGCAGAATTAGCTCTTAATAAATGGGTCTGTGGAGCACTTCAGCACAGAATAAAGCAGCTCTTTCAGTGGTCATGTGGCTTCTGGCAATTGTCTCCAAAACTTGCCTGTGCCACAGCTCACCATGGAGTTACCTGCTGCTTCCATCACAAGTCTCCATTTTTGCATTCTTAAGTAATATTTTCAGTGAAATCGGGACCTTGAAGGGCATATTTATGTTGCTAAAATTCTGTGTTGTTTGGACACTGAATTCTAACCTTTAGATCTCAGGGAAAATTTGTCATGCTTTTCTTGAAACCCATTTGAGCACATTCAGGACTTTGCATGTGCAAAGTGGAACATTTCCTGGTACACACTGCAACAAATGGAACTCAGAGATTCACTTATGCATCTTCAACATGTCAGCTGAGGTCTTACTGTCTCACAGGGACCACTGAGCTAATTCTGTCAAACTCCCATTGCCCCCAGTGGAAATTTGTCCAAAATTAAATTAAAAAAAACAACAACAACAACTACAAAACAACTGTGGACCATGTTCTATGTTTGGGTGAAAAATGAACTGTCTTGGTAGCTGCCACATTTGTGTCCCAGGAATTGTTGTGTGGGATTGTAAAAGGTGCTTACTTTTGGCCCCTGTTCCCAGTGAAATCAGCCAGTGATTAAACTTCCATTGACCTCAGTGGGAACAGATTCAAACTCATATTAAGCATTTTAAAATCCAAGTATGCAGGTTTTACATATCAGACAACATACTTTTCCAAGCACTGTTATAAACCTTTTTCTCCCAACACATGTATTGGCAATACATTTTTTACAGTAGATGTTGGAAGAGACTGAAGGAATGCAATTGTTTTTCAGTGTCACTTAAATAAATTGAGTATAGTGCCACAGGCTGAATGAGAAGATACAATTTTTTATAAGCTCATGATGTTTTCCTTTGCCTTAGAATGTCTTAGAATTGTTCATTAAACTTTGAACAGTGTAGAGCACGCAGCATCTGACATAACTGCCATGCCACCACTGCCATGTCTGCCCCATCACACAACAGACCAGACATGACTTTTTAATGAGAAACAATAAAAAATGTTCATCAATTATTAAAGTTTTCCTTTCAGTATGTATGGCTGAAAAAACACATAAATGAAAATATCACTTACACTGACTATATGTCACTTACACCAAATATTTTGGTTTTCTTACACTAGGCCCAGCCACCCCAATACCTTGTTGAGAGCATTATTTGACAACAATACTTCACTTTTTTAGGCATGAAGGAATTCAAAACCCTCACTACTATGCAACACACAGCTATGGCCTTGGGCTAAAAAATAAATACCTGCTTTTCACAGAATGCATTAAGCAGGTCAGCCTTTCCAGAAATAAATTCTTTCTCCATATCCTCTATTTGGATCTTTTCAGAAAGAAACAAAAGGTCTCTGAAACATGAAATATTTTTGAATGTGGCAATGTTAATAAAACTGATGGCACACAATGTGGAGAGGGTAATTAGTCCTGCAGTCCAGCATTCCCTCCCATGAGTGGGAACACACGCTCTGTGCAGCTCCCAGTGACCTGAAGGTCAGCCCTCGGAACAAGGACATTTGCTACAAGGTCACTAAGCTTTTTTTAAACTAAAGAGAAAACAAGGAAACTGCTTTCCTCTTCTGCCAACTTCTCCTCAGAGCATCACCATGTCCCTTCCAAACTTTTGCTGCCTCCTGCCCTAAACTATAAGCTGAGGAGTGGAAACTTCTTTTATTCTTTGACCTTCATTGCCTTCCATAAGAAGGCAACTTAACTTTCTCGAGGCAGAAAAGACCCTCCTTTGACCTTACCTTCAGTTTTCCTTCATTCATGGATGCCAAGGGAGAATGATGAGGAAATCTGTTGTTTCCTTTTCCCCCCTGCCTGTCTCCTAGTCACATCTCCCTCTTTCCCAAGAGCAGGCACAGCAGCTCTTGCAAAATCTTATCTCCTCAGTGCCTCACCCTATACATCCCATAGTTCCCTTATCTCGCCTGAGATAACAGCCCAGCTAGTGCAGTGGGTATTAGCTCATTCTGGGGTTCTCTAGTGGGTCTGAGGTGAGTGTGTCACCCAAGAGCTACAAACACCATTTCCCGTGCTATCCATGTATTGAAATGCTGGAAAATCTAACATCCAAACATTGGCAAGCCAAGCTTGGCTCAGTGCGAGACTGAACGAGATCACAGCCCGGGGAAGGATGGCTGCAGGCCATAAATGCAAATAGCTGTGCGATTAACAACATGTTATACCCATAAAATTTAAATCAAACATTGGTGGTCAGCTGAAGGTCAGTAAAGAAAGAAAGTCCCTTAGTTCTCCTTTAGGCAGCTCTAAAGGCTGATACCAGCAGGAATTACAGTGGACTAAGAGGAAACCACACAGATTTAAAGGATTTTGTTTGGAAAAAAAGAAAATGGATTTACTGAGTATTATGGTGAGCCCAATCAATGCAAGCAAAGCAGTAACAGACTATAAATTACCAGAAACAACAACAACAACAAAAAAATCTTTGTTGATTGGAGTGACTATTGTCAATACATATCACTTACCCAGCAAACAGAGAGAGCACTCACAGCACAAATATTATAAAAGGGCCAAACTTTCCAGAGTGCTCTGGATCGTTTGCCAGCTTTTGTAAGCTGAGTTCAAGAAATGTGAAACTACTTACTGTCAAAGGGCTGCCTGCTGACTGTGAATAGTCATCTTTGACAAGAGCTAGAGGGGATGTGGAGGTTTTTCTGCAAGCCTTCAACTCCTTGAGGCAGCAGAGGCTCTGCAATACCTCAGTGCAGGTATCCTCAGCTGTGCAACACATCAGGTCACTGGGGGATGAAACAGCTTCTGAATAAACAGATCTGCTTAATTTGACCATTGTCTCCCCTGTGAACCAAAACAGGCTTGCTGGCAGTACAAATACCAATCTTTTTGTCATCTCCACTGCTGGATGAGTAGAAATTTGCTGGATTTAAATAAAACTGAGAAAAATACATTTAATCCATGACAAAATTGTCTGTGACCAAGGCCATTGTCTGTGGCCTTCTATATCAATAATTAAAACAAAAGATTATAAACTTTACCTGGTAAATTAATGTAACATTACAACCTAGCAAAACAAACACAGGGACGCTGAATCTCTTGGTCAGAGCTGAAAATCACCATGATAGCTACAGAAAATGAAGTGCTGATGTGCACTTGAATAGCTGGAGGACAAAGTAGTTTCTTTGGAAGGTGTTTGAGTTTGTGACTCTTTCAAACTTTATCAGGGAAATAATTTTCCTTCGTAGCTACCCAACAGTAGAAAGGTCATAAAAGTCCAAAACTGGCCAACTGAGAAGCATCTATTACACCTGGCCCCAGGGAAGGATGGCAAAAGGGATGACAGTCTGAAGAGAAAAGTGCCTCTATGCAGAAATTACCAAATTCAGTACCTACACATAAACACTCATATGTTTATATTTATGAACGGCTTATATTTATGAACATATTGCTATTGCACTATCTTCCTTGGCTTCTTCATAAAGTTAAAAGGAAAGCAAAATAGTACTTGTTTTGTCTGAGAAGTTTTTCTGATGCTGACTTTATTTATTTGTTTATTGCCAAGAAGAAGCCTAAAGGATGTGTAAAGTATCTGTTGTGACACACAGCACTTTCTTACTAGATCAAATCTGGGTCTCCACAGACAGCAGACAAGAGCACATAAGGGGGAGCGCAGATGAACTCACACTAGAATTAGAAAAAGAAAGGATTTAAAGCTGAAGGATTTGAGGGAAAACATCCATTATGATACACTTCACACTCACCATTAGGCTGCCCTTGGGAGGGAGGGAATCAAGAAGCTGTAAAACAGGATTTTAAATGGGCTTCCTGGGACTTGAGGAACCATTAGACCACCATTAGAGAGACTTTTGCAGGTCTCCGCGTTAGCATATCCAATATATAAAAATAAAAACGGCTCTAGCTGGCAGACTATTGTTTCTATGGCAGTGTAGACCAAGACCACTCAGAGCTCTTCGAAGACTTTGAAATGAAACTATTTTCTAAAACCACAGGAAGCACACGTCACAGATACGGCACCATTCCTAGCTCGGAGCTGGGTGGTGACAGTGCCTTCTCTCCGCTCTCTGCTTGCTTTCCTGGGGAGCTACATGAGTGTCTGGGACTCTCAGGACTCAGCAAATGGAAAACTCTTCCTGCACAAACCAAAGGGTCTGAGGAACAAGGCACACATGAAAAATGTCAAATGTTTTGTGAAACAGTTTTATAATTTTTGGCATGGTAATATTAATTATCACTATTCCTCATTCTGTCCATGCAGATATACAGTAGAAAAATTATTATTCTATCCAGTTCTCCTAAATTTGAACCCTTTTTTATGAGGTACTTCAGCTTCTATTGTTGGGAGCTTCTATTGGAAGGCTCTACTCTTCTGATTTTTTGCTCTCTAGAGAACACTTGCAACAGGACCACTTCCACCATGACAAGAAATGAGTGTTGGAATATTGCTTTGTAAAGTCAGAGAAAAGGGCTGATTTGAAAGTGATTAACAACTGAGAGCTACGGAAATTTTGAGGATGGAATATACTGTTTGACACAAAAAGTGTTCCCTGCCTAGGCTCTCTTGTTGCTTTACCAGATTACAAAGGGCTTTTCCAATGGGCAAAAGCAGAAGGGGCAGATTGAGCTCAGGGAATTGGTTTTAAATAAGGCTGTATTCTCTTAATCTCTTGTTTCTAGAAGAAAATCCAACAGAAGAGAGATAAATCCATAGCAACAAAAATACATGCGTTATACCAGTATTGGTAAAATATATATTTATTTTTGAATGCCCTTAGCAAGCTTAATATGAACTGACTTTAATAAAGGAAATATTTGCCTTCTTGTTGATCACTCATGTGTGGATTTGCATCCTTTGCTTTCCACATTTCAGCCTCGGAAATGAAGCAGGAATATCTCCTTTTCTGCATGTTTTAAACATCAGGTTCTTTGCAACACCCAAGTCAGATAGCAAAATGCAGCCACATAAGGCAAAGCCTGATAGTGCACCACCTTCCCCTGTGGGTCCTACCAGTACCTAATAAATATCTAAGAGCAGCAACCCCTGAGATCAGAAGAAAACTGATTCTTCCAGTTCTCCAGTGGGAGCCCACAGAACTGCATGGAGCAAACACCTTCTTTTCCTGTAGGTCACTGGACAAGCTGGAAGGGCGTTGTGGGGGGGAATGGGAATTGAGTAGAGGCTGTCTAGGGCAGTGAGGAGAAGGGATGCAGTTAACTGCTGCCTCCTGGACTCCAAACCTTACAAATCTGAGCTTCAGGAGCATCCTCTGAGTTCAGCACACACATTTCAGTGCATTCACAATTTGTCAGGATGGTAACACAGGGTTCAAACAGGGAGATTTGTTTGTAAGTAAATTCTTGTCCCACTGCTACAGCTGTGTCAAGCCTGATGCCAGCTGGCACTTGAAGCTGTTCTGCTGCCAAAATTTGCTGTCTCCAAAGCAAATGGGAACGAGCCAGAATCCTGTGGATCTCAACTGTAAGAAGCTATCCAAGACAGAATATAAGATGAGCTTGTAGAAGAGACTGGCGATCTCCATAGGAACAGTCAGCTCAGAGACACAGAGAGAATGAAAAAGAGAGAGGGAGGTTATCCCTATTGCATAAACAGTTCATTTTTGTTCCCTGACTAATATTTAGGGTCAGGTTCTCCGCTGGGATAAATTAGAGCATCTTTAGCTCTGTGTTTGAAAAAATCTTTACATCATTGTATAAACCATATTATTTGAAATGATAAATCTGTTTTCTTTGCCTTACAGTTTAAGAGTCTCCAGGCTATTGTTTTCCAGGCTCTTTCCAACATCAGAGAGGCAAGAGACTTAGTCACACTTCATCTTGATGCAAATGGAGACTACATGTAGTTCCCCGAGTCTGGGTTACAGGGAATGAAAGGAAAATCTTGTACCCAGCACCCAAAGGCAAGTAACAAAACCATAAGAAAAAGTGGCTGCAAAGTCTGTCCATCTCCAGCTCACATCAGTGGAAGAAGTGGTTTTGCGCCAGTTGAAGACCCAGCCCTCGGTCTAAATATTGACTCAGTGTTTGGCCTCCTGGTCTGCACAAGAATTTTCATGAGGCATTTCCCAAACCAGTTGAGTTTGGAGAGCCTGAAGGTCTCCATTTCAACTTTTATGTGATCAAATTTGAGAACTCTATTTGAGACTACTGCAGAATACAGTCAAAAGGTTTCCTAGCTGCTTTAAAATTTGGTTTTTAAAATCTGGGTTTTACATATGCTTGCTGCAGCATGTACAGGCTAGTAAGTATTCTCCACAAATGCAAGAAAAATAAATTCCTGCCCCTGTAGTCATACCTAAAGCTGGACAAAATATTTAAGAATCATTTTCCCTCTCAAAAAACAAGTCATTTATCTGATTCAGGAAATGGAAATCAATCTTTACTTCTATGCCTGAAGAGAAAATTGTCTTCCACTCTCCTGAGAGTGCTTTGTGTTGTATTTGGCCAACTAAGTATGTTTTATAGGAACTTAGGAAGAAAAAGCAAATCACAAACATTTGAATGTTTGTCAAATTCTTTCAAAAATATGGCAATATTTGAAAGATTTGTATCTTTTAAACATTAAAATAGTAACAGAATTTTTCTGTAACCAATGAGAAGGCATCGAATAACTTCTGCACTAGATGTGTAAGATCAATCTTACTCCAGGACTAAGAGCACAGTAAAGTATAAATCTTTGCCTAAGAATTTAATTTCTGCAAGCCATTTCCATCTCTACAGTCACCTAAAATCTGAACTGTCTTTGAAACACGTTCTCTCTTGATCCTGATACTCTATTTTCAGCATACTGACTCTGCTGCAAATTTTGGAAAAACCTTATCCTGAGCAATTGCCGTTTTTTCTCTGACACTGAGCTTGTTGGCTCTGAATTGCTTCTCTGGACTGAACTCTGCTCCTTTACAGGCTCTGTCAGTGATATGTTGCTACATACACTGATGTAGATCACATCAATGTACCATCCTCTGCTCTCATCATGTTTCAGCAACTGCTGTAGCCAAGGCAAAAGGTCTTGGTTAATTACTTACTTCCTTAAAGGGTATTTGGAAGATCACAGAAGACAGGTATGTTATTGTTAGCTATAATACTGCTTGCTCATTCAAAGGCCATCAAAACCTCCTCAGATCAAAGTTCCTTACTGAGAATTCACACTATGCTATGTCCTAATGAGTACAGACCGGGATCACAAGTCCTCAGGGCTCAGAAAAGAAAATCAGCTCTTTTAATCTGTAACCTTTTATTGTTGCTGTTTTCCTTGACTACTTAACTCTGGCCTTAAGTGCTCTTGTGCACCAAATTCCAGCCTCCATTTACTAAGGAGTTACCCCACCAAAAGGACAAAAGCTACATTAGCCCCAGGTTTAAGAGCAGCCACATACATTAGGATTTTTTTTTCCCAATAGAAAATATAAATGCATTTTTCTGCTCCCATTTCCAGTTTGCTACATCTGCCTACCATGGGGTCATTTCTGTTTACCCAGCAGTGACAGCAGTGAAAGGGAGAGTGTGTCAGCCCCTCATTCAGTGTCCAGATTCTGGACACAGCGTAATGGACATTGCCGGTGGGGACACGCTCCGAGAGTGCCATCTGTGCTGAGGGAAATTGCCTACATCAAGTAGGTGGGGAAAAATGTGTGTCATGAAGAGGAGAAGAAAAATTTATCTGTTTTGCAAGGCTATCAAGGATTTCAATAAAGGGCAGTAGATGCATCGCCTGTGATTAGCTCATAAACACCCATATTGCCATTCTGGGGAAATGAAGTTCTACTTAACAGACTCTGCTCTTTCTCACAGAGATGGGAGGAATTTATCTCTGATGGCTCCTCACTGAAAGCAAGCCATCAATCACATCCCAAGAAATACTAGGATAATGAAAAGTGCCATACACAGTGCACATACTTCCCCCAATGTCTCTTTGGAAGCTTATTAATTATCAGAACTTTCTGAGAGATTTGTAAATCATCGAGGGAATCTGCTTAAATAATCTATGAATGTGTGATAATGCTCATTATTTTCAGAGTTGGAAAAACCAGTCCATGGGCAATCCCATCACCACAGCAGCACTCCCTTTTGGTCTCCCGAGTGTGTGAGGATCCCCAGTCTGTAAACATGACACCCTTTCTTGTGTTTCCTATTAAATAATTCAAAGCAGCAGTGATCATTTACATGGATTCAGCTAAAGGTCTTTATTTTATAATACCTGTGCCCTTTTAAGTCACTTATTTGCATTTGTCTTAGGAGATGTGCTAACTTCTAAGAAAAACACAGAAAGGCAACAAATGCCTGGAGAAGAGCCACAACACAAGAAAAGGCTGAAGTCTGCTTGGGAAAAGGGATCAGACAGGCCCACACCTAAAATAAAGAGAAAAAAGCTGCAGGCTGTGCCTTCCCGCAGCTCCTCCTGCCCACAAGCCCATGCCTGGTCACCACAGGGGAAGGAGCAGCTTTAGAGGGCTCACCACCTTCCACTTCCCACCCAAATCCAGCTGGGACACGAGGTGCCCCCCACGCAGGTGCACAGAGATGCAGTTCATAGATTTGTGAACCAGCTGAAAAGATTACAGTCCAATAATTTCACAGGCAGCTTGGTTGGAGACGGCCCAGAGGGCTCATTCACTTAGGGGAAAGAAAAAGAGCAGGACTGACTTCTGCAACACAAGTATTTACAGAGGCAGATCACAAATCCAGTGGTTTTAGCTGCTCAGTCACGGGGAATGACTTGGTAACGCCAGAACAAAAAACAGCACTTGGGAAGAGCTTAATTTCATTGTCTAAAGGTTCCTCTGCTGGGTTCAACCAGCCCTGCCCTCGGCTTGTTTAGGCAGCTTTTCTTGGTAACAAAAGAGTTTCACACTCCAGCGTCCATGAGAGATACAATTTTCAGATGCACTGACATGACGCAGCCTTGGCACCGGCCTCGCTCTGTGCAGACTGAATGTAATTAGGGTCTGGTCACTGGGCTGTGGGCAAACAGCAGCTTCCAGTCCACACAGTAATTAATGACAGCACAATGACATCCAAAATCGACACACTTCACGCTGGGGAAGGGGGATGTTTGGAGGTTAGAAAATTATGGTCTGTGAGTTTTAGAAAATCTTGTGATACAACACTGAACTCCACAAATATCCAGAATGCGCATTCCAAACTGAGGAGCTGCAAAAAAAAAGCACAATTCTCCTTTCTGTACAGTACCAACAAGTGTATAGAGTGTAGCTCACCCTATTTTTAGGCTTTTCATACGTTCATCTCTATCCCTATCTCTTCTGCACCACTTCCTGAACTTTGCTAATTAGTGCATTGAGCCATACATGTGGATATATAAATATAGCTTAGATATAAAGACCTTGTGGGTTTGAGTTTTAAAAATATCCCTAAGAATAGATGGCAATTGTGTCTAATAGGGAGCACTGTTCTTCATATTTCCTTCCTTGCCTTCATTTTGTGAGTACAATATAAACAATGATTTTACCATCATAAATAATTCAAATAATTCCACCAGATATCAGTAATGTCAATTAGATTCCTTTCCATCAATGACAATTTCCTGTTTTCTACTATGTTTTGGGGAAAAACGCTCAGCCTCGATGCATGAGGAGTTGAAAACATGTCTTTTCTCATTCACAGCTTTCAGAGTCCAACTCATACACTGTGAGCCCAGAGTCACAGGTTTGTGCTTCCTGAAATTTGTATCCTCATTTCCAAGTGCCATCCTGCAATTCGTGCAGGGCTGGACAACTTATGGTACTTGTTAAGAAGGCACCAGAGGGAAGTTGACTGAGCCCCTAAGTGACATGTCTCCTCACATCACTGGCCCTGAAAAATATATAATCCATATTAAATAAAGCCCCGAGTCATTTGCAATAATATTTTCTCGGTTTTAAAAGGTCATTAGAAGGTGAGAAAAGGTTGAGGAAGAACTTTTTACACTGGATAAGAATAACACAGCACAGATGTAACATTTCTGGTGGATGATCCACCAGGTCTTTGCAAACATTAATTAAGCGTCACATTTTCCTTATGAGATAGGTAAACACTGTGGCTCCCTTGCTCTCTGATCTGTAAAACAAGGCCAATAAAAGACTTATGACTCATAAGACACCAGAAGAGCCAAGAGCAAAATTAAAAAAGGCTTTGCAGCCAGCCCATATTGTAGCAATGTGAATTAATTCAGTCAGTGATGGGATCCTGTGCTCTGCTCAGGCAGGGTCAGGTCCTGTTTCCCTCCCTCGCCAGCTACAGCAGAGTCCCGGATGTACTTGACTTCCAGTTTTGCATAACTGTAAATAATCTGCTACATCTCATTCTTCCAGACTCCAGTCATTTGTAATTTCCAATATGACTTCTTTTCTCCTCCTCCTCCTCCTCCTGTACTGCACTGCTTTGATGCTTAACCCCTCAGTGGGTTTTTTTGCAGCATGGTATTATAAGAAACCTCAGTAGAAAGGGAAGCTGTGAGCCAAATGATGAACATGTTCAGCACAGTCCACAGCTGCGAGAAATTGAATGATAACAAAAGCCAGCAGGAAAGTGTTTAAATTCTCCTTCTGTCCTCAGATCTGAATAGCAGTAGGGTGTAAGTGGCTCATGGACATTGTCCTCTCATCTTCACCATAGGATGAATTTCACTTAAACAGTGCAGTCACATACCACAGCTTTTGTCTCCATTCCTACCTATTTTCTCTTCTGAGATAGATCCAACAGGAACTATACCTGATAACAAATATTAAATCACACTTGTGCTAACTTCCAATCACAGCTGTGCACCTACAGATTCAAAGTGCTGCACCAGACAGGTGGACTCAGAGATGAATACATAGAGTCAAGATGAAAACATAAACAAAAGAAGAACCAAGCTCTGTCCTCCAAATTTTCTATTCTGTTAGGCTTTATATATTGTATCCAACAGACAACTAAGTTATCTTTTTCTGTAGTTGGTCAAATATGTTCAAAACTCTGTCCTGGAAAGTGCTTGGGAAATGAATGCACTAGCAAGTTGTCTAGGACAGAAGTTTCAACTAAGAAGTCCAGGCTCATGATTAGAATCATTGTTTAGAATTACATATCCAATTATTAAATCTGAGGTCACATTTGCCTAGGTTATTGAGAAAAACGTATGTTATTATTTTTAACTCTTTGAGCCAGCAGTCCTTCAGGAACAAAATCCACTTTGTTCTCTTTCAAAGACTAAAAAAAATGCTGGAAAATTTTAAACTGTAGCTTTTGGCCCTGTTGCAAAGACATACAAATTTGTCAGCTCTGAAATTCGATTTATTGTGCAGGCTGTCAATAGAATCGAACTGATAGTAGAAAACTGATGAAATAGATATGAATCCTTCACCTGAGTATTAGGACACAGTGAGCTCTACAAGCACCACTGCTTTATTTTCACAACCAGATGCATTAAAATTTTTCAGTATTAGTGGCATTTATTGAAATAGTGTGTTAATATCTACATGTCAGCATGAAGTGCCCATTTGATTCTACACAAATTCAGTGTGCACTGCTGAGAGCAAAAGAAGGTCAAGTCACCTTTTGACTTGTGCATGGAAGCCCTGCATCATCCATGAGATGAGAAGGGAAGGACCACATTTAGGCAGGTGATCCAGGAGAATAAGTCTCTTGATCTGGATTCCTACAGTTAATTCTTCTGCATCAATATTTCAAATGCATCAGGTTCAGGGGAAAATACACTTGCCAAAAACAACAGTTTGGCTTAAACTCAAAACCTGTAATCTGCAATGTGTTAAGTGCCAATGTTCTTGGAATGCTTCCTGGTTTTATGAATACAACCTGCAGTTCAAGTGCTATCATGTAACCAGAATAAGAAGATATTTAAAAAATAAAGGTATTAAATGCACCATACCAGACAGATTGTGTCTTAAGAATACAAATAAATGCATTCAAGTCATTGCTCATGAAGTATTATTTCACTGATCTGAAAGAATGACCTAGAGAAAGGGATGGTTTGTATGTGATGATAAATGTGCTCATAAAAAATTGAAAAGCTCATAGGTTTCTTTAAGACTTTGGTCTTAAAGAAAAGCTCACAGGTTTCTTAAGCATTGGAAATCCTGAGCTACACCAGGCCAAGCAGCTTTCAGTTTATTCAGAAATAACATGTTCTGGGACCTGAAGAGGTGTCTTTTAGTACAGTGCTGGCCAAGCTGAACTTGCTTTTTCAGTGGAATATTCACTGAATATTACATTTTACTCAGATTTTTCTTGTACTGATGTGACAGTTCATCACAACTGCCTACAACTCTCATCATCTCATTTCTTCAGACAGCGAGGCCAGAAATTCATTTCAACAGCCTGAGATAAAATAATAGAAAGCATAACACCCAGAATGCTGGAGACATCCCATGCTTGGGAACCCAAGTGTGGTTTGGACAAAAGTTATGAACTGAGGAGATACCACTGGAACTGCCAATTTGAGTGAGCCTGAAATAAGTGATTCCTGAATGGGTCTCTCCCTCCCTTTGTGTGGAAGCTTTCTCACTTTGCACAGAATACTTAATTAGGCAGAAAGATTTTTTTGTTCTGTAGTGGGAGATTTAGATTCTTATTCCTGTACCAATGGACAGTCAATTATTTATACAAAGTAGAAAAGAGTCAACAAAAGGGACTGTGAATGCCCCATGCAGCATAATGACCTATTGCTTGGAGGCTGCAATGCTCTCAAGGCAGAGGAGAGAACTGAACCTCATAAAAGCAGGACAAAATCATCTCCTTCTCCCTTGATAATACAGGTCTTTTGCTGTTTTGCTCTTTTTTTTTTTCCCCTGAAATGAGAAGGAAAATTTGACCCAAATTCACAAGCAGTTTCCAGGCAACTGAACTTTGCCAGAACATGTAACGAAGCTCTGAGATGCTACGTGCTACCCTGCTGGAAAAACTTAATGGATTGCAGTTGTACCACGAGGTACAGGAATGACAGCCAGCACCTTCCAAAAGGCAGGGGGCAGAGTTCCCTGCCACTAAGGAAACACTAAATACTGATCACCAGGATGTACCTTTGCCTCCGAAGGATAATGATCCAGATCTTGAAATTGATGGGAATCCTTCCCCCACCCTATAGAATCTTGTTTCCATTTCTGCTGTATGAAATGACTATTAATCCTTCTTGCTAGCATTTTGATCTAGGAGGGCAACTTAGTGGTGCTCTGTAAAATGTGGGCTTGGGGCAGGAGAATAAGCAGGGATTTCAGAATAGGAGTCTCCTCAACCTTTCCCTTTTTTAATACATGGTACATTAAAGATGTATTTTACAGGTTTTTGAAGGAGAGAAATATCTTTTGATACTTTTGATTAATGAGACATTTTTCTGAAGAGTGAGGAAGACCTGGGAAATAGTAAGAATGTCTTTTGACATCTCTTCAAGCAGAGTGGTGAGTTGAGCTTTACTCTAATGGTGGGTCAGAAGGCCAAGTCAGCTCTTCACAAGAGGCTTGAGAGGTAAATTTCCTAAAATGCATTGAGAGAAAGGTGAGGTAATGCAGGACCGCAAAGTGAGAGATGACTTGACAAGTGAGCAGACAGGAAAACGAGTCTCTCCCCTCAACAGAGTTAAACTAGTGGCGTTTACATCTAACCTTTTTAACACATTCTATGATTCTATGGTAATAGATTACTGAGGAAAAGCCGAGCTGACCTTCATTGCACGCTCTGACCGCCTTAGGGGAAGCTCTTCCAGTCAAGTTCTCACATTTCACTCTCTTACTGTGTGCCCACCATCACACATGCTGAGAGTTTGCTCGATGGCTCAGCCATCAAGCAGATCCTCAGGACTTTCAGTGAGATGGCTCCTCTTGGAAGGGAGGCTCTCAGAGTGCTGACAAGTTAATTCTGGAGATTCTAATTATGTCTTCTGGAGACAAGCCTTGCAGTTTTACCCTGAGGTTCAATGCCACAGCAGAAAGAAGAAGCCTGGAGTCTTTCAGTATCTTAAAACATAACCAATTTATTTAGTAAAAGATTTCTATCCATTTCTAGTTCTGGGTAAAGCCTTATTAATTAGCCCTTGAGATAAAAATATGCCAAATATTACCAGCAGTCTTCCTTATTCTTCCTAGATAGATGTGAATGCAGACAGAGATACTTAAGAGGATAATTGCACCCTGGCTCTTTGTTCACTGAAGAAATCCCCTGCTTCAGCTTCTGCTTCCTTCTTGCACTGAGAAACCCAGCAGAGCAGCTCATTGCAGAACTGGGTAGAACCATAAATAATCAGTACAATTTAGTTTGCCTAACTCTTGTTTTAGTTATTGCTAGTTGTCCCATCCCCAAACTATATTATTTGTCTTGAAGAAACAGATATCTGGAGAGATACCATAATCAGTGATTATCTACTGTGCAATGTGCACAAAACAAGATATTTCAATACCTCTGGTAACTTATCATATTTTTCCAATCATAAATAAAATCAAGGGGGGAAAAATTAGATAAATATATAAGCTGATCAAAGGCAAAAGAACTATACTCCCTCATTTTTTCCTATAAACGCAGAATATATTGTACAATAAAATAATAATGAAAATTATTATATACCGTTTTGAATAAAAAAACTTCAGAAAAAAAGTATTTCCTCAAATTTATTTTTTTCTTTGTGGATTGAATGATTTTATTCAACATTAATATTATTAGGCACTCATTCTTGTTGTAGTTCTTCTACTGACACTGGTAAAATGCATCACTCTTAAGATGAATATTGTCTAACACTCTGTCAGTTTTGTACTTTTATTGCCCCCTGCCATTCAGCATGCAGGGCACAGGAGAGGAGGACATCTCCTTTCTTCAATTAAATATACAGCTATTTATTTCTTCTGCAGTCAGTATTTTCTTTATGATCTCTCAGATAAAGATGTGGGAAACAGTTCGTGTCCGGATTTGCAAGGCAAAACAAAGCACAGTGTGACTACTGCCGAGTCTTACATTCTGTGTGTCACAGTGAGTGAACTTAATTACGGTTCATTAACTCCAAATCCAGTCTCTCATTCATGTACCCAACAGTGTGGTATCAAATCATCTCTCATAACTTCAGCATCATGTTCTTAAATCAATGTGGACTTTTTTTATATCAGCGTACCCTATAGTCCTTGCATTTTTCATTATATTTATAAATGGAAACATGGCACATAATAATTAATGCTTTTAGAAGATAGTTTTGAAGTGAAATAAATTGGCATCATCAAATCTCTTCCCCGAGGACAGAGACAGTCTGATTAAGTGCTTCCAAAAGTTCCTGTTCGATATCTTAACAGAAAATGCCCTGCTGTGCCTGCCCTGTGGTTATGAGTTTCACCTGTAAACAGTTCACTGCCACTGCTGACTTCACTAAACATCTTCTTTGTACTTCAATCTGCATTTTATGTGAACTCTGGAGCTATTAGCCACTAATATCAACAGCATTGCACAGTCTAGGAACATTTATTGGTCCCCTGCTTAGTTTAATGTTTCTGCCTTAGTACCGTAATATTATTAATAGTCACAAAGTACAATAAAAGAAAATTAAGTGTTTATTTTGTTTAGGCTTTCGCCACTTTACCTACAGCCTTTTTCCATTACATTTGCACATAAATGAGCATACACTACATTTTTTTAGTGCATCTAAAAGTCAGGGTTTAACTCCCCTAATCATATTCTATTTTCAGTCATCTTTCAGGCCACTCTGTTTTTATTGCAAGTGCAAGTATATTATGGTAAATCTATACATATATTTTACAGAAATTGATAGCATGCATTTAGTAGCTAGTCATCTTGCTAATAGACTTCATTTGCATATTTTTCTCTCTCTTTTAAAACAAATACTTTGAAAAAAACATTTTGTCTTCAGCAGAGGCATGACATAGTCTGCAGAACATGCTTGCATCACATGCATTCCAAAATAGCCTGTTTGCTGCTTGTGGTGCTTCTTTATTTTTCCCCTAAGTTTCATACTTATAAAATCAAAATTGAGGTTTTAATGCCTATTAAGATGAGCATTGATTCAGATGTATTTCAAACTGATGTGCATGCCATCCAGAGACAGTCGCCTTCCAAGAGACAATGAAATTCTGAAGGGTCTACTTTCCCGAGGAGCATTGGCCTCCACAGACAATGTGCTGGTTAAAAATGATCCAAGTCATATCTGGCCACAAGAATATAAATGAAAGTGCTTCCCATGGATATACACAATTATGCATGAGAATGGCATTAACCGCATTCCTTCCAAAGACCAGCTCGAGTACATATTCCTATTAAAGGAAGTAGAGGGTGGATAAAATTAAAGATTACACGGTTAACGAGTATGTAAACCTGCAGCTGCAAAAAGCCTCTTTCTGTGTGGGGCAGGCTTTGTGCAGCACCCTGGTAGGCACAGCCCAGGCAGCTCCTCTCCCCCTGCATGGCAAAGGCTGCCAACGGCTGAACAGTCAGTCCAAGAGGTACCAGTGGGGAAATGGAACATAAAATAACACTTCCTTGGGGTAAAATTTAACCAGGCCCATAATCTCTTTAGTAGAGAGATGTCAGTTGTTTTCCCCATCCAGATAATTTAGCTCCACAAGTGTCCCAGCCAGTTCTGCAGAACCTGCACAACCCCGTACAACGGCAGCATGAACTACTTCAGTCACAGGCCATTTGGTTGTGACAGTGCAGGTCTAGAAAAGCTTGAAGGGCCCAGATTTCCCAAATGGTCCTTGCAGAGGCCTTCTGCCAGCCTGGCACAAGTATCTGGTATTACTGGACTCTTTTTATCAGATTCAGCTCCCCGTGATTAAAGTGATTAAAGCTTAACACTTCTAAACGGCTTAATGAAAGACAGGAGGTGGCTTATATTTTTTCTGTCTCTAATTTTTCCAGTATTCAGGGGATTAGATTATATGCCAGGAGTCCCTGCACCATAGGAAAAGTATTAGGTTCTCTATTCTTTCACTATGAATCAAGATTAATGGTTCCAAATTCCTGCTCCCTGCAGACTGAAATGCAATTCTTTGAAATGTATGCATTTGTTGGGCTATATTCATTTGTACACATGGCTAATTATAAAGTAATTAGTATTATCTCCATACATCTAAACAGGCAAGCATAGGAAGACAGAACCATTTATTATAGTGACAAAGGGAATCAGCATTTTCTTATCATGAAAATGCAAGTTATCTTGTTTTCTTGTACATCAGTGTAATTAATCACTGTGTTTAGCATTCATAGATAATAACATCCCAGTATCTGCTTTGATGAGATACAAACAAGCATATTATGAATCACTTCACATACAGACCATCCTAATTGCTAAAATTACTGTCTCCATGTCTGTTGTTCCTGTAGCAGCAGTTAACAAAACGCCTCAAACACCCGCATGCTTTGGCAGCCAGCTTAGCTGCTGTGCTAATATGGTGTTTGTGATTCTTATTACACAGCCATGTTCTTCCTTTACTTACAATTTCATCAAGCCAGAGTAGTCACTGTGTGGTGACTGGGGTGGTCACTGTGTGATGCAGGGCATAAGCAAGGACATAATCAAACTTTCTATAGTGGCTGGCTGAGGGGGTGAAAAACACTGTCAAATTCACTGATTCACTGATCCCACCTAAATAAACCTCTTCACTGAAAGGAAAACAAAGTGAAACCTTACTTTTATCTTTAACTGAGTAAAAAAATAAAATTTAAAAATAAAAGTACAGTTACCAGTTAATTGAGATTGTCTTCAATTATATAAATATGACTGACTAACCTTTAGGGCTTTTCATTAACCAGGGTTCATCAATTCTAATCATCTGACACTCAAACACTCCAATTGCCATGCCAGTGTAATTACAAGTTGCCAATTCTGCTGACAAAGTTCTCAGGTTACAAATACAGTTATCAATGCAGGGTAAGTAATATTGTGCCACACCGATTTCACTTTCCTGAAGCATTAATGCTAAACTGGTGACAGATTTTATTAATGAAATCAATCTTCAAATATGTACTCAGTCACTATTTTTGGTTTAGAACCAGAAGCAGCCACTGGTTCCTAATCCCACATGATATTTTATCACAATTAATAAACACAATTGGAGTTATGGTAGAGTTAATCTTCATCTTCAATCAAAATAATTAAAGTTTAATCTTCCAAGGGTAATTTGTTTGACCCCATCCTACCAAAAACATTCCGCTCTACAGATTGTGACTGAGGGCAGAAGGACAGTCGGGGTGTAAGGAACCAATGCAGCAGTTGCATCTTTCATGTTGCACTTACATCTAAATGCAAAGTGTAAAGAATGCTCATCACTACAGATGATTTCCAGTTAAATAATATACTTGCTGCCTACAAAATGTGCATAAATTAATTTAAACAGCATACAGTACTATCTGTTAGTAACTGAAAAGCATTCTACAAGCTTATGCAGCTACAGACATCCAAGCAATGGCCAAACATTACACACTGGAGAAGTTTCATTGGCTTCCATCAGGCTGATCACAAAGTACAATTATCTTCTCAGTCAATTGTTGCTTTTCATTTCCAGAATTGCTAGAGGATACTTAGGAATAAGTTTTCAAGAAGAGATATCCCCTTTCCTCCTTGCATTCAGCATTCTTTATCTTTTTTTAATAGATCAAGAAAAAAGAATCAGAGAAAATCTTTCACCATATGATAAAAACAGCTTAGAGCAATGTGATTTGTGACAAAGCACAGTCTGAGTTGCAAGTATCAGAAAAGGAAAGAACAGCCAAACTAGGTCAGATCAAGGGCTCTGAAACTGGCCAGCAGAAGCTGACAAAGTGAAAATGTTAAGAGGATGGCAAGCATATTGTCACACTTTCACAGAACACTTTCAGACAGTTGTAGTCTCAATTTGCTCTCCAATAATTCCTAAATTCAATTTTCCTTCTTGAGTGCTACTGAAAACTGAGCTGACATTTTCATTAAACTATCTATAGTAACTATAATGCCTCATCCGTGAACAGTAGTACTTAGTTCCCATCTGAATATATTGAACATATTGAACACTTATCTAATCACCAGCCCCTAGAGCAATCATAATTTTAAAAATTAAAATACAATTATGAAATATAGCTGAGCAGTAAATACATCCAATGATCTCTTGGATGCTTTCAGACATTTGAAAGTAAAAAGAGATATTCTATGGATTTTGAGGATTTGGTTTTGGTTTCTGAGGTTGGTGGCTTTTTATCCACCAAAACCACAGAAGGGGTATTAGAATTATTAACTCATGGGTAATCCCTGGTTTTTTGACTGTGTGTTATAAACAGTTATAAGAAAACCAAAACAAAAGTTAAAAAAAAATAATTAAGACATGACTTGCTCAATATTGTTGGTCACGAGTGTTGGCATTAGGAGCTGTCTCCCCATTCTGCTTGCAGAATTTAACAGAACTGTCAGATTGTGCCCATATAGAAAGAAAATTGATACTAATTTACTTCTATTTTGTAAGAGTTGCTAAGCAAACTCATACTGAAAATTTACATCAGCACTCCAGCTTGCCAAGAGTAAACACGTAGTTGAAAGTAGGCAAGGTTGTTTTGGTTTTCTTAATTTTCAAAAATAAATTACTATAGTAACGACATAGGCATCTACCTATACTGGCTTGAGGCTGTATCAGCTCAGATCTTATCTTACAATGAATCACTTTGGGTATTTTTTGACCTAGTGCCAGTCCTGCTCAGATTATCTGTACAACTGTGCAGGAGTCAGTAAAGCCTTGACCTTGCAGGCTGAAGCACACGCCTTACTGTATACTGCAAGCAGGCTGCTGATGTCTATGAGAAAAGACACAATGAATAAAATGTGAAATATAGTTAAGGGTTCCTAGGAGGAAAGCCTAGAGAAATGGCTTTCACCTCATAGATGTTTGGTATTAACTCTAAAGTCACATTCCCACATGCACTTTGAAAGCATTTGACACTTTGTAGACCTCATTGTTCAGGAACAAAGTGTGAAAGCTGCACTGACTTAGCACGAGCTCATGGCACAAGTGCATGGCAAAATCAAGAATGCAGGCCTGCCTCAAACACAGACTCACTCTCTTTCCACATGACCACCAAGCTGATGCACATGTGAAAACTCCCTAGAGAGTCAAATTGTCCCTTTGATGTTTCATCATTCTCAGTGGGGCTGCCAGAAGGTGCACGAGGGCAACGCCAGGCACTGAATTTGTCAGCACTGGAGAGGAAATCAGAAGCAATTAGGCAGCAATATTGGTCAAAAGTATCTCAATTCCTAGAACCATTTCTTCCCACAACACATATTTAATGACAAATTCTGGAAACTCCATTCAATTTTCACTCAGCTTAACAGGCACTCACCCTCTGAAGTGCCTGGGAATTGTTTTTGAAAGGGGGTTCAACAACAATGTCAGCTTTTGGCCCGAAGTCAGCTGGAAACAAGCCACAAGCTAGACACAGATGGCCTGTAGGATACGCTTCCAAAGACCTTGACAAACTTAAAATTAAAATTTAATTATGTCTGTTCAGCTTGATTTATAATTGTCAATATCTGTGGTTTGAAATAACATGTTTTACAACATGATCGGTTAGAGAAAATATTTTCCTAATGACTAAAGGGAGGAAGAGTCTGCATTGAGTCCAAGAATTATATTATCAATCTTATTTATTATTTTTTTAAACCATAACACAAAAACATTTAGGAGACGCTGATCTGAAACTGGGGTGAAAGGCTGAAGAATAATATGTTTTCCTGGTTCTGCAGCAGTCAGATTTAGAAGTCTATTCCTGCAGACACGAGAGCAGCTGAGGTCCCAGGAGTTCACAGAGATAATTAATGACATTTGATATGCTCACAAATTTTGAAGAGTCCCTAGAACCATAAAAATTTTATTGGCCAATTACTTTTTTTCAATAATTATGTGCCAAGAGTTGATAATTTATACATTTGGACAAAGATTGTTGTGATGTTCTTCACAAGTAAACCCACAATTACTTTATACCACAGCAAGGCTCATTAAAATATTCAGTTCTTTTCTTTCCTGTAGAGTTCGCTTGCAAAAATGGGCTTTCAAACTTATCAGGTTTTGGGCAATATTTCTGAAATAAACTGCCTTGACTTTAAAGATATCAGGCTCAACAAACTCTCTTTCTCCACTGGTGTCAGTGTTTCTTGCCTTCAAGCAATGGCCACTGGCAGAACCACAGGCACAAGCTGTGGCTGTGCCAGGAATTTGCTAAATCAATACTTCAAGTTGCTCAGAAATCATCTGCTTTCCTGCTTTGAATCCAGTTACAAAGAAATTATTGAATATGGTTTTAAACAAGAGGAGTAAAAAGGTAGATTAAAAGAGCAACTCAATTCATGTGAAATAAGAACTGCTAAGCAAGAGTGAAGAATAGATCCCAATAATGTCAGCAGAGGAGTGTTTAGAGGCCATAAACCACAGAAAATTGCAGCTACTGTCCCTGCAATGAATAAATGGCTCACCAGAAACAAATCCCATCACTTGCAACTATTGTATTGACAGGTTAGTTAAAGAGATGATGCACAGATCCTCAGTGTTTGGGGTTTTTTTCCCGTATAGAAAATGAACAAAACTAATACAGATTTCTGGTTTGATTTTTTTACAAACTGACCCAGAAATTACATCTGCTATGGGTCTGTGAATTCCTGGACATTGCTTGATTCATTCTGACCACCAGTCACTTCAGCTGAAAAGATATTATAAGCTTTCCAATTTTGTATTCTTTTTAGAGGTAGGCTCCTGTAATATCTCCTCCCTAATACGCTGTTTGTTTTTCATAACACCAATTGAATGAAATATTTTTCTTCATACATCAAATCTTGCCTAATTTACAACATTCTCCCATTTGGGCCATAAATTAAAATTACTGTTGCCTTTCTTTTAAATAAGTGGGTAAAGCCCTGAAATTTGTGTATAATGGAATAAAGGAAAGGACTTTGCAGCTTTTCTGCATTCTACCCCTCTAACATACAGTTCCTAAACCAACAGGTTTCCTCACACAAATCCTTCATTTTTTACAAACACAACTTCAGAAACTCTGTATATTATCTGGAAGGTTGTGTATTAGAACTATTGATTATCTCACACCCTGTCCTAAAGTAAAGTTTCTCCTTTAAGAATTACAGCACATTATTCTGTAACAATATTTTCCCTCTCACCCAGGCAGCAGAAACATGAGAAGATGATGAGAACCTCAGTGGGAGTTCACTGAAAGCCACAGGAGGGTGAAGTCTATGGCTCAGCTCTGCTCCAGAGTCCTCTCTGAAGTCTGATTCTTTGCCTCTGAAAAGAATGCAGCTTTACAATGTTTTTTGACAGCTTCTTCTCAAGCCAGAGCTGCAGTTACTGTCCATGGTTGTGCAATGCTGGCAGCTGTGATGCCCTGCGGGGGGGTCTCAGTGAATTCTGCACAGAACCTGTCCTCCCAGAGAGCAGGAAGGAGCTATGCCCATCACTCAGTCTGAGCACAGACTCTTCTACAGCCTCCCAAGCCATGAAGATCCCCCTGGTTTCCAGCCTGCAAGCCAAATCAATGTTTAGGAGGCTGAGCAGGCAAGGCCTAACCAGCAGTTCAAGGAAACAGAAACTGTTGCTCCAGAGGAAGAAATCTTTAAACAGCAAAAGTGTAAAAATACTATCAAATGTTGTAGTTCCACTGAGCAATTTGGGGGAAAGGAGCTTTAGAGGACTGTGGGCAGGGGAAGACATAGTTTGTGTTCCCTGGTCTGTGTGATCTTAGGATAGGTGACAAAAGCAGAGCATTGGGCATTGCATTTTCTAGATCTGGGATAGTTCCATGAAACCTGCATATCACCCCATTATTACTGGGAAGCTTTGTGAGAATTATCATTTAAAGTAGGAGGTTTCTACAGAATTGTATCTTTAAATGTATGTTCTCACAGTCCAAGGCTTATTAATTCAGGAGTAAGTTTAATTCCTTGTAAAAACGATACACCAGAAGCTACAGTTTGAATACAAATAACATTTTGTATGAAACAAACCCCACAGGAGGGAGAGTAACTAGGAGATAGTTTGCACTCATTTGATAAAATTATGAAATTGTAGGCTTGATTGAAATAATATCTAAGAGATAAAGATTTATTTGGAAAACATATTTCACCTAATCAAAAAGAGTTATACAATATAGATTTAAAATATCTTCAACTGCTTGACATCTCCCAAACAAAGATGATGTTTTAATCGAACAATGGTCTCAGGATCTGTATCCAGAGCAGAAAATAAATTATATAAAAATAAAGGTTTCTCAAATGAGTGTTGAGATTTTTTTAAACTACAAATCAAAAGCATCTTTCCAACCAAATCATTACTCCTCTCCTATGCGCAATAATGAGCTTTTTCCAAAATAGTTTCCTAGGGAAACAGAAAGAGGTATGTTTGCTGTATTTCATGTTACTTCTTTCCATTCTGTACCAAACAACAAAGAATTATAAAATTTATTTCAGATACAGAAGGGGCTACAGCAATGCTGCCTTCTGCAGAGACAGGGAAAGGAACTCGAGTGAAGAGCCAGGAGTGGCATCCCTTGACACAGTTTGGTTCTGAAATGCAGAACCTTTCAATAGAATGGGGGACAAAATAAGATCTAAACCAAACTGAGTTTAAAAGAGAGGAATGACTTTGGGTCATTTGAATGGTGCAGGTGAATGTGGTGTGTGCTGTGCTGGCACTGTGTGTATTAATACAGAGCCTAAAGCCATAGGAGCTGAGGTCCCAAGGACAGCTGCCCCATACAGCATACCATACCATACAGCATCTTTGCAAAACACATCTCCTTTTCTTTGAGGGAATGCCCCACTGCGGGATACTCAGCTACAGGGAAGAAACTGGAAAGTTCTGATAGACCCCAGTGGAAAGCTCCCAGCCCAACAAAGGCTTCTGCGGTGTTTTTCATGGGACTGAATTTATCAGTCAGGAGCAAGCCAACGTGACGACTCCTGCCTCGAGCCAGTGAATGCCCCGAGGACTTCTGAGCACAGAGAGCAGCAGCGCCTCATGGCCGCAGCGTGGGCTCAACACACACAAGACTTCTCTTGGCCTTGGCGTGTCCAGTCCAGATTTAACCTCCCAGGCTATTGGCCTGGCATCAGGCTGCCAGCTGCACAGCCTCTGATGGCAGCCTGGGTTCTTCTGCTAAACCAGTGCCTTCTGCTCCCAGGCAATGGATGCTGTATCTTTTACAGGAGTTACAAATTATTGGATACCAAAGGACTTTCAGCAAGGCAGGTAATCATAAAGAAGAAAAGAAATATATTAGACTGGTTTAAGTTTGATTCAAAAATCATCTCTCTCAATTAGACTCTGCTGTATTCAATGGATTTACATCTTTTAAATACATCAAATGCAAATACAGTCATTTCCAGCACAAATAGGAAGTGGTCTAAGTAATGCTGAATTAGTTTTTAAAGATCTGGTAAATGAACTGGACAGGTCAAGATAAGCACATGATTCCACACACCCTTCAAGGGCCACAGCAAGAACTTTTCATAACTCTTACATGAGCTTTGCTCCTCTCTCTCTCACAGCCATGTGGATAAGTACCACAGATGCCTGAAGGAAACACAGCTGGGGGAGAGAAGGATGCAGGGAACAGTTTCTCTGAGTGCCTGCCATCCTCTCCACTTGTGAGCTGAATTCCACTTGAGAAAACACAATAACTTAATGCCAAAATGGGTTTTCTGAGTCCCAGCAGCTCTTGACTCGCTGTTCTAGCCTGCACAAATACAAAAGGCAGCACACCCAGACACAGATGGGGACTATAACTAGAACAGGACAATGACTGCTGAAGTCATACAGTCCCAAAGAAACCAAGATTTCCCTTGGTTTCCCCTTCTCTTATCATGTATCTCTTCTATTCTTGCATCTAAAAGCAGGAAGACCACAAAGTTTGTAAAACACAAGAGAATTTTCTGTTCTGTCAGTTCTGAGACCTTTTACTACACACTGTAACATTCAGTGCATGAAGGGTACCAGAAATGACACTAATGTGTATTTTCCTCAGCATGGAGAATCACATTTCTAACACACACAGGAACAGATCTGTAGAGTGGCTCCACACACACTTTCATTTGATTTTCATCTCGCCCTTAGATATTACTATTGAAGCATTATCAGTCTAACACCAAATTTTTAAGAAATGGTATCCCTTCAGATGATACACAATGATGCCACAATGTTTTTGTGGCAAAGCTAATATTTTTGCCAGTAAAATTAAGTCCTTTGCCACTTTCAAGCATACAAAGACCTCTAACCAAAATATATGCCTCTCCTTTTGCAGAGTGATTTCTTTTGTCAACACTACGTGCACTGACTGCTGAGCAGAGGATAATCTAAAAAATTTAACTTCAACTTTCAGTTTTTCTAATTTATACAATCACTACAGTCATGTCTCACTTGATATCAATTGGCCATAAATGGATTTGCTTACCTAGAGGGCAAACAAAATAGAAACAGGAGACAGAATATAACATTTCAAAAGAAATATTATAGCTATTAGTTCCACAAACACACAGTACCTAACTCAGAACCAAATTCTGCCCTCAAAAAACGAATGTGTCATTTATAATTATATGTCTATGTGTGTACATATAGAATGTGAAGGAGACAGAATATGAGAGGACCATCTAGTCCCTGAATTTTATCAAGAAATGCCTGCCTCAGGTGCCTGGATGTTGTGGAGATCTACTATAGTGTTATATTTGTTTAACAGGACTTGGAGTGTGTTGCAGATGGAGTCCATTCAACAAAATGAGTTAATTATTTTACAAAAATTATTTGGGATTTTTCTGTACTGACTTTTAATTTTAATTCAGAATGCTTCTACCAGCTCTTGCTGTCAACATTGGTTAAAATTAAACTGGCAGGTAGGAGATCAGGAACTATTTTAGCATGCTTTATATGATAAAAAATGTATAACTTCAAAATAGCTAATAGAAATTTGGCACAATATTCATACATTGCAATTTCATTTGAATATGATTCACAAATCCTGGTGGGTTAAGTGTTACTATTCCTGGGATATGGAAGTTCTAGCTAGAACAAGCTCTCAGCTTTGTTTCTGTGCTCACCCCATTCATGCCCTATAGCTCCTCTTTGAAGAAATTTCCCATTTCAGGAGATGTTCCACCATTTATGCCACTTCTAGGGAAAGGCAATTTCCCCATGATGTGTCAGTGGCACAATCCGAGATATCCCACAGTGAATGTAAATACTGCAAACAGAGTTTGGCAAGAAATGTCTCAACATGCATTTCAGAATTTTCCTATGCTGAACTGGGAAATGCCAGGGACCTTTATAAATAAAAATCTGATACATTTTAGCAAGAAAAGTAATCTGATATTTTATATCTTATGAGAGAGTTAGAGAATTATATTCTCTTATTCTACTGGACACAAAACAAAATGATAAAGACATTGTTTTTAGACTTATCATGTGATCTGCACTGGTTGGGACAGTTCTCAGAAAGAGTTTCCCAGGTCTTCTTTGGAATACTTCTCTGTCCTGGAAAATCTATAGTTAAAAATTAAACTTTCCTTCTTGAGCTTTTTGGCCCTAATGTGAGGAACATGATACAACAATTTGACAGGTTGCAAATATCCCACTTTTCTTCTTCCTATTTCTTTTCTTTTATTCATTCCAGATCACCTTGGCCTTTGATAGATCAGTTTGAAAATCCCATTGGGATTCTAAAAGCAAAAGCAAAGCAATACATGGCAAAGATAAAACAAATAGCTCTAAAAATGGCAGGAGGATCAGCACAGTGCTGATGGAGTGGTGAATCAAAAGATGCACATTCTTTAAGGTTTGATTGTGACAGTCCTGCATTGAAGGCATGAGGAAACTCATCTGAGTCAAGCTGTGTTATAACATTTGTCATAAAACAACACATTAATGCAAGCAGACAAGACAAGTCACAGTCTGATGTATTAGTCCAGAGAGAACAGGAACAGATAGATTTTCTACAAACAAGCTTAACCCAAAATAAATATAAAAGCATCTTTGTTCTTTGAAACGGCCCTCTCATTCATACTATTCATACTTTTTTTTAGAAATTCTTGGTTTTAAGTTAGTGTTTTGAGTACAGTATATTCCTCTGTTCAAAAGGGCAAAGTAATTTTAAAGCTGGTACATTTCTATTAAAAGTACAGCAGCTCTTGCCTCCATCCAAAAAGTCATGGAAAGGAGAGCAGCTCGAGGCAACTGGCTGCTGCACCAGATGGGGAAACAATTCTTCCTGGGTTCTCTCCTGAACTGCCCTGCTTCCCTTCATGCTGCTTCCCTTGCTACTTTTCCTGTGCTGCTTCCAGCTATTCTGCACACAGACCTTCCACTGGGGAGGATGGAAGTTTGTCAAACTATTGGTAGCCACTGCTACCCAGAAAACAGAAGTGACACACCATAATGATACCCTGTCCTCCAGAGCACTCTCACAGCATTGCAAAGCACTTCAGGAAAGGTATAAACCATCAGGCTGAAAATGAAACTGAGACACACAATCAGCCACACTAAAAACACAGCTATCACTGAAACAGCCACTGGTTACCAGTTCTGCTTTTTCACTTCCATTGTGCCCATCATCTTTGAAAAGTTATGCCAGATCTTGCTTTCTCTGGTTGTCGGCTTGTAAAGAATAATAAAATGCTTCAAATTGCTTTCGCCTCTGGGAATCACACATGTAATAGTGTGGCTTCACTGCATTAGAGAGCTGAATAACAAGGAGAGATAATGCCAGGGCATGCTACCAAAATCCAGTTCCTGATCCTTAACCCTCTAGAACTGCAGAAGTACTGGATTTCATAGGCAGCAGGACCACCATTATCTTCAAGTCTGACCTCCTGAATAATGAAGGCCACAGAATTTCATTCAGCAATCCAGTCAGAGGAGGGAACTAATAAGGGATGCTTGATTCTGCCTGCTGAAGCCGCTCTTGAGACTAGCTGTAAGATTAAAAGGAGGATATCTACTGGCTGCTCCATTCCAGACAGCAAAAGCTAGCTTAACTCTATACTGTCTGTGTTTAAAAACGGGCAGAATTTGCTTACAAGACCTTTTCCTCATTTATCAACTCTCCCAGGCTGTATCTACATGCACAGAGCCATTGCCCTAAAGCTCTGAGCTATGACCAGCCATACAGCAGGTTTGCTTAAACCTAAGTCCACAGTCCAGCCCAGTCCTGGAGTCTTTACCAGGAGATGAGGCAATCTCTTTCACCATCACCCTTCCAAAACACACCTTTCTCTATTTTATATTTGTTTGCACAAACGTATGCTGTGAGCTCAGGAAGTCTGTCAGCAATTCACAGATGGCCACATTCAAATAGGCCTCTCTGATAGAGATGCAAGGTCTGACTTAAGATGTTAGAAATCTCTAATATGACTTGAAGCACCTCAGCTTGGTAATGTGAAATCTGGGTTAGCCTTGTGCAGAGATAAGGGCCAGCTGCTCTATGAATTCAGTTTTATATTCTGAACTACTCTAATTCCTGACATTGTTTGGCAATTTGGGACTGATAGAATATGCAAGAAGGTTGCCTGACAGTTGCATTTGAATTTAATGTTGCTGCCAGATTGAATAGGAAATGCTGTATAAAGAGGAGAGTTTATCAGAGCTCTAAGGCTAGACCCAACACCCGTCTCTTTTCCAGGGTAACCCATGGTGCCTATTTGTCATCAACACAAGTAAACTCTGTGTTATTCACAGTTACAGAATGAGCAAAAGATCAAAACTTTGCTGGGGGTGCAGCCCACGCTGTCTTTTCTTACTGCTGCTCTACAGTTCTGTATTGCCTAGAAACATCAGCAGAGAAGGGAGAGAAAACGGAAGAAAACAATCTGAAAGTAAGTTTGGCATGGCTTTTGTATCTAAAATACTGGAAAAACAATATATAAACCTTGCTTCTAAGATTACTTTTATCCTTATTTCATAGGAATTCAACCATGCCAAATGAGCAGAATGAAAAACAAGAAAACAGTAATAGCATCAAATTTACAGCAGAGAAATCACAGTAAAACCCACAGCATTATCTCCTTCTTTCAGGAAAATACAAAACAGAAGTGTCACTGCCAAACTATCCAGAACAGGGGCCAATTTATCATATGAGAAGCTTCACCACAAGCTGCAATTTGTCTGCATTTCAAGCAAATGAACAGTAGCCCATTGCAACAGATGCTACCCCAATTATGAGCCCTATCTTGCAGAGCTCTCCTAATTCCCACCTGGGGGCTTCTTCTGAGTCACTTCACTGTGACCAGGCTGGGGACATTTGCTGGCTACAGGACCAGCAGAGGAGTCCATTCCCAAAACACCCAGTGAATCCCAAAGCTACAGTGAGGATATCCACAAGAAATCAAGACAATCCCACAGCTCTCAACCTCTCCTTTTCTGCATAGGCATCAAAATCCTCCAAAACCTGTGACTCATGGTATCCCACCTCCTCCTGCAGTATGGGAGTCACTGCTGTGATAGTGGTGGGGTGGTTCCTTTGATAGTCCTACTTTTTCAGGGGATTCCTGAGAAAACCTAATTTCACTTCTTTTCAGAGAGGCCTTGATGATAAGTGGTCATTTCCCAGGCATCCTAATTTGACCAAATGGTACATTCCACCACATCAAATGTGCCTCCAGTGTAACTGACAGGCTTGTACTCCTCCGCAAAATTGTACCTTAATGATATTTAAAATACTGCACTTTTCTCCTTCTTTACAGGTGTGGAAATGCTGCAGCTTGACAAAGGTGGCTTTCCTCTCTCCATCCTGTGCTGTGCTGATGCCCCCTGTGTGTGCCCATTTGGCAGCAATTGGTTTGGGTCAATGGTTTATTAGCCATTTGTTTGCTGCCTGAAAGGCCCCATACAGATGCTGCCTGCTTTGTTTTCCTTTCCTGATTGCTTCCACACATGAAGCTGTTAAGCACATGGATCAAATGAAACTATTACACACCTAAACTCTTACCAAGCATGCCAGGTGAGGAGCACGTGTAAGTGCCTGCTTTTTTCACTGATGACCATGCCAACCTGTCACCTCTGCTTGCAAAATCATTTGAGTGTTAAAAAACTCCAGTCCCAGCCCATCTGTGCACCTTAGAATGAAGCTCATCCTACAAACAATCCCTACTTAATTTATATTTTGTAAACTTCTAAAAAAATAGGCACAATTTGAAATCTATCTTCTCTCCTCAAGCTGTAGTGGAATTACTGGCAAATAAGTGTCACTGCCTCTACTAGATGCATTTAGACATTATTTTTACCATTTTGCCCTCCCATGGCTCTTATTGACAACATGGCTTAAGTTCATCAATTCTGGTTTAATTATAGGCATGCTGAATCCAAATATTAATTTCTATCAAGCATTCCATAGTTTCATCTGTAATACATTGATATGTTAAATAAATACATTAAATAAATTAGATGGGAAAAGCTTCCAAATTTCAAGCTGTGCTCATTTACTTATTTATTCTATCATTAGAGAAAAAAATATTCTGAAGTGCTGTACTCATTACAAACACTTGAGAAAAACTCAGATTTAATACAAGTGCTCACAGCAACATATTTTGAGTGCAATTTCTCTTCCTGGAGTTCCATCTTTTGAGAAGCTGAAAGTACAGCTTTTGCAGCAAGGACAGTCATTGTCTCTTTGAACAAACAGAATTCATTCAGTGACAGGTTTATTGCTTGTTTACCTCAGAAATATTTCCTACAGTAGGCATCATAGAAAACTGCAAGAAACCAGAACATTAAAGGTATTTTCAATTGCAAGGTATGGGATTCTACAGCTGGAATAGTATTTGATAAAACAATGTTCTCAACTCACATTGTCACACCGAAGAAGAGCACTTGGATGAATGAGATAAAATGGCTGGGATCGCTAGAAAAATTGATTTTGTTTTCTGTCAATATTTTCAGTTGACTAAAGCAAGGCTTGAATCTTCCTGACATCATAATTTCATTGACTCTCAGGATCTGCACAAAACTGAATAACTCTGCTTGCTTGAACTGCCAATGTTATTACTTTAAAAGCTTATGGAAGCAAGGACTGAACTGTAAATTTGACGATGCTGTAGGATACAGAAGTGTTCCATTTAAAAACATCCCCCAAGATGCTTTTTCAAAATGGCAGGATTAGGGACAAAGGTCACATTTTTGACATTATTTACATTCAAGTTGCTCAGATTACTTATGGAAAAAGCAGCCATGAGATTTATACCCACAATCACACATGATTGCAGTATGTGATCTGGTGAAAAGGTAAGACCAGCTCCAGTGAGGAAAAAGCCTGAGATGAGAAATGTTGGTTACTACACGTGGCAGCATTTCAATCTGCAAATTACTCAAATATAAAGAGTTAAGAGTCAATCTAAAGTCTCTCCCTAAATGCTGTATTTTCCTCCCCACAGCAGGACAGGAACTTCAGCATGAGAGAGCACTAAATCGAGGAAGAGACAATACAAACTTTAAATGAACAAGAGATTTCAAGAGGTCTTAGAGAAGTTAATTCTATTTCCCACTAGAAAATGAGGTTTCTTACCTGACTAGAATATGAAAAAGCAAACTCTGAATGGTCTATCCTTGTACTTTCTCTGAGTATAATTCATCTTATCATTTCTGTAGCATTCCTTAAAACTGATTTCAACGGGTGCTTAGGCAGCACTGCCACATGGGCTCTAGAGATGTCTCAACAAAGCATAATAATACAATGCTACACTGACCACTGTAGAGTCAAGGATTTGGGCTCACATTTAAATATATTTTCCCTGCCTTGGGTCCTTCCATAACTCTCTCTCCCACCAAAGCTGAGCATCAGTACGTGAGAACCGTATACGCATTCCTTAGACAACCACTGGCATTTAAGTTTTGGGTGAGCAAATCCTCTCCTCCACCCACTCTGCAGTTTTGAAAAGCTGAACTTCCATGGCAGCAAGTCACCCTCAAAAAAGATCTTCACCTCAGAGGCACCACAAGGTACCCATCAGCAGGTACCCTTCAATTTATTTGAAGGCAGAGCTGAAAGCAATGCTTGAATAGAAAAAAAGCTGAGGCTGAGCTGGGGATGTTTGGTAGGGTAAGTCCAACACTATTCAGAGTCACAGAATATCTAACAGTATTTGACTTGAAGGGGATTTGGGGTTTTTTTGTTCAGTGTTGGGGTTTTTTTAATTATTTTGCTCTGTAATTTTTAATAACCTCACATTTCTTAAAATAAAAAAGCACAAAGAGTCCAATTAAGTAATCCCAAGACTATGAAACAAGCCAGGTATATCAAGAAAATTCAAATTAACACTCATCTCAGGCTTCAAATCAAGTGTCAATTTGCTCCTTTTTATTTTAATTTATTGTAGTCAACATTAGTTAAAGCTGGAGATATTTGTTCTCTTCCTAATGATATACACATAACTCCCACTTACATCGCCTTGCTCCTTCCAATTAAGAACTTCTTCTGAACATTTCAGCTAGGAGGCTTATCTGGCATAGATTATTCACTGTATCATATGGATTCAAGTTCTTATGTCTGGAAGCTCTTTAGAGCAGCAATTTGTTCTTTGTTTAGAGCGTTTTGCAGTGTATGGTGCTAAATTAGCTTAGGGAGTGCTATTCACTGAGGCATGCTTGTGCTCAGTGGATCCAGCACTGCCTTGTGCTTTGTTCTTTCAATCTGTGCAAACTCCCTCTCCAATGCAATGTGTAAAATCCAAGCTGCCTGTAAATCAGTCTGGTTCTTAAGGAAATCTTCAGACCAAGCACACAGAAATTAGCAGGTTGGAGGAGCACTGCAGGTGGAAATGCAGCTCGTGTTATACTACCTTGCTATTCCCTAAGCACACACAGCAAGCCCCAGCTCATGGCTTTCTCCTCTGCACAACTAATTGCCTTCCTTGCCACATGGCTCTGACACATTCTGTGTGCACTCTGGGAAAACTTAACACCAACTGAGCAACCAAGCAACACCAGTGCCTTCAATTCTTCAATTCAAGACAGCTTGTCCAAGTTAACCATTGCATTGTTGCATTATTCCTTTACTTTTCAGCCTTGCTGAAATGAACTTTAGAAAGCAAAAAGAGTTTTATTCCTCTGAGCCTTGGAATAAGCTTCCTCCATCAATGCAGAACACGTGATGTTTTATGTAAGCATCACATCTGTTTAGCTCCCAGCTACACCCTGTGGACTCTCAGGCTCTCAGGAAAAGTGAAACTGCTGCAGGGTAGATGTCTGAGGGAAGTGAGAGCACTACAGATCTCCCCATTTTCCCCTTCAGGAGCCTGAGAAGGTCTTATTGGTAAACTGCATGTGAACATGGCTTTGGCAGTCCAAGCTTTTGGTCAAGAAAAACAGCACCATCCTGCAAGGTGCATGTCCTTCCAATGCATCAGGGAGCAACTTAGCAGATTTCACCTAGCACCACTAATCTAAGAAATGCTTTCCTCCAATAAACTATAGAGAATCTCCTCAGTTTTAGTTAAAAGATCATGGTCATTAAGGAAATAGGTAATTGGTAATTCTCACTGTTTATAAGTTTTCCCTCAAGGAAACAGAAATTTAACGTAACACATTTTATATCTTGTGTGATACTCATCCTCTTGACTCACACATCAGAGGAAGGGATGTTTAGATAAAATACCATAAGGTGTTACAAGAATGGTGTAGATGAGGCATGAAAATATTCATGCTCTCACAGTTGACTGATACACAAGAGGACTTGCAATACCCACAGGTTATGAGATATGTGAATCCAGACTGAATCCCTGGGATGACTGGAGGATACTTACACTGAGCACTTGATTTCTGAAGTTGCTATACAAACCAAACAATCTGTTCAAAACACTGAAAAGGCTTAAGTGCTTAAGCTATTGACACTTCTTCCTCTGATGGAGATCCGTGAAAACCAGAGAAAAGAGTAGGCTGATGAGATTTCCACTCACAAAATGGAGAAATTTTACAGGCTCCTGCCTTCACTCAGACCAGCATCAATCTGTAGAAACCTCACCACCTTGCCCCTCATGGAAATGCCTCAAAGCTGTCCTTTAGCAAAAGGAAATATTTCAGGTTTCTGGTCTGCTGACCTGATTTTAGTCACACCTGACTGTTCAGCTCTTAATTACAGCTGATTCTTTCTTAGTATAAACTGAAATAGCTTGATTATCATCAGTGCTGATTTATATCACATAAGAGCTTGGTTCACAGACTTTCTTAAAGTGATGCTTGATTTACTCTGAAGCATATGGGGGTGAAATCAGGCTTTGTCTCTCCTTTACATTGAAGCTTCAAGTTGAAAGCTTTATTTTGAAAAGGAGGCTGACAGAAAAATTCTTCTGTAATATGTACATTAGCAAGAGAGGATGGGTGCTGGTTACCATTAAACTGTATGGCCCTTCCCTCCTTCTGCATGTCTCAACCTACCATAACACTTAACACACTCTCCAAATAAACAATGATTGGTTCCAGTTGCACGTGATCTCACAGTTGCTTCTGATGCCCCTAGGTCACCCTAAAAGGGATTTTATACATATATATCATGTCAAAGAATCCTTTAGGCTGGAAAACACTTCTAAGATTACCAAGTCCAGTTGTCCACCCAGCACTGCCAAGTCCACCATGTCCCCAGATGCCACTTCTGCTTGTCCTTTAAATACCTCCAGGGAAGAAAGGTACTCCATCACTTCCCTGGGCAGCCTGTTCCAGTGCTTTATAACTGGTTTGGGGACTTCTGCTTTAGACCCCTCACCTGATCCGTTGCCCTTCCCCAGACACACTCCAAGACTTTTCTTTTAGCCCATGGCCCAAAAGTGATCATAGGATTTGAAGTGCAGCCCCACCAGTGCCAACCACAGGGGGACAATCCCTGCTGGCCACACTGCTGCTGAACAGTGGCTCCTATCTCCTCCTCTTTGTTGCCTGTGGGCATCAGTGTAGTGGCACTTCAGCTGGGCTATTGATCCCATCACCTTTCTGCCTGACCATTCTCAGGCATTCACATGGTTTCTAAGACACCCCCAACCCTTGTATATTTGTTGCCTCATGGATCTCCATCCCCAACCTCCCCAGAGCCAGCAGACTGAAGGAACTCTCCAGCACACCATCCCTCAAACATCTGTGTGTGCCTCCAGGCTTATGTCTAAGCACATCTTTATATGTTCCCTATCTTGCCTGTAGGGATTGACATTTTCATAAAATTCTGCCTATGTTTGTACATGAATGCAAATAAGAGCAAGTTCAAAGCCCAAGCAGTGTGCTTTGTATTTTAATGAGCATTACAGGCAATGATAAAAAACACCTATTAATCTCCAGTCCTGAAATGCCAGACTCACAAAGTCAAAACAAGGCAAACAAGACTTACAAGGATTCCCCTTATTTATTTGTAAAAAAATTGCAAATTTTTTTTCTGCTACTTTTACATAAGATGCCTCTCTGGGTTGAAGCTGGAAACCCCTATCTCCAAAATTCTATGTTTTAAGACATTACCTAAAATATGCCCTAAGTTTTAACCTCAATGTGAAGAAAAGAAATAGAATATTTGTTGTAGTATTCAACTTAGTTTTATTTCATGCATTTAAAACACTGAACTCCACCTCTGGAGTATTTGTTTGTCTTTTAATCCTATAGGAACACACATGACAAGACACACATCAAACCAGCTGCATATTGAGTCCACTCCCTGCAGTACTGGGATCTTAGTCAAAGTTAAGTACCAGGAAAGGACAAACTCTCTCCTGACTTTACAGGAGACCCTGTCATACCCTGCAGCAAGAGATCCAATTACAGTTTCCACCATTAGCCAAGGTCAGGAAATTATTGAACACTATTAAAAGTTCATCCACAGTATTTACCTTAGCAAGCCGCAGCAATAATGATTTCCACCAGCAGACAATTTATTGGCTTGGTTATTGCCTCTTATCTGAGATGGGCCCTAAGCTAAACATGCTAAGAAATTTTTGGTTCCAAGGATTTGGGTCTACACAGTTTTAATCCATAGCAACTCTTTCATGTTTGAGACTCTCATTGGTTTCTCTCAGGCTTCCACCCGAGTACTGTAAAGCCTGATGTGCACACCTGGCTAAAAGCCAGGATGATGTCACTAACCTCAGCTGATTACTTACCACCTCGGGACTGCAGAACACCACAGAAACCAGTATTGGAGCTTAGCTTTATAAAAGGGTTGGGAACATTTATGGCTGTAAATAGTGCATGTATCTCTGCAAGGCAAGTAGAGGCTTACATACAGGTAGGACTCTCAAATGCTCCCCACTGGGTGCAAGAAGAATGTTCAAGTCAGTACCCTGGCCCAGCACCAGCTTATAGGGCCCCTCATGTCCTTCCCTTCTCTTGAGCTCACGAGCCTTCATGAGCTTTCTGTGGGAGGGCCAACCTGACAGCACATCTGCAAAGAGCCACAGCACTATATAACTACATTGCCAGTGCAAAAGGGTGAAAACTAGAGGTGGCACCATCAGCAGAAGGGTACAGACAGAACCATTGCAAAGATATTCTAATTATCTGAAAAAGAAGCATTAAAAATTTAATTTTAAAACTTTTTTTCTTTCTGCATTGCTTTATTACAGAGCAGGGTATTATACTGAATTCAGGCTCAAAGGAGTTAAAGTCTTTTTTGAGAGAAGCCCACATCTTTGAGTGCCACTGAGGACACAGTGGGTAAGAAAGCTGCAGGCTGTGTTAGACTTCCCTTCTGTGGCCTAAAATTGGTCCCGACCAGCAGGATGGAGCAGTGAGTGACACTGTCCCTGACCCAAATATCAGCAACACCTCTCGCCAGCAGCAGGCAGAGAAGTCAGCCACAGCACCCTCCTTAGAAAGACCCGGTGTTAGGTGTGAGTTGGGCTCACATGATACACATTATCCCTTAACTCAGTCTGCCCTTAAACCACTGTGATCTCCAGGAGTGCTGGAATGGACCTTCTGCCCTGTCCAATCTCTGCAGACAGTGGAGACCTGGATAAACCATGAGCATCTTTCCAGTCTTATCCCATCCCAAAAGGACTTAACAGTTATTCTGAACAGTGTGTTTTTCAAGAAAGCACTGGTGCTCTCTCCTTTGTGCAAATGGAAGAACATGGAATACATATTTACCATTTGGAAGAAAGAAGAATCACTGCTGAAAAAGAAACTTGTAGCTACAAAAAACAGTGTGACAAAAACTTAAATGCACTTACTGTAAACCTGACTTTTTTACATTTTAAAGAGTTGGTACTATTCCTCCATTAAAGTAGGTTTTAGAATCATCTCACATCTCTAAAATACCTAAGGGATTTTGTTTTTAATTAATCTTAATGTCTAAATGAATTAACTAATGTAATTGCTTATTTCAGAAAGTTAATTCTGTACTCAAAGAGAAGATGCTGTAATTTTGGTGCCATCTAAACTATTCTTTATAGATAGAAAAGTAATCTTAATTATATCTGCATTAGCAAAGTTTTGGCACATGAAGAATACTTTGATCTGTGCATGATTACAAATCTTTACTTTGGTTTTATAGGTAAGGCTGAATTTCTGCAGCTAGCAACCCTCTGTCAAGCACATTTTTATAAATGTGATTTCTGGATAGGTGAAGGCACAGTGGTTAAGATTTTCAAAGGAACTGGTGGCTCAAGATGTTTGAAAGTTTTCAGTGTCCAACTTAATGGGACCTGTGTTTCAAGATTTCCAACATTCCTGTAAACAAAGTACCCAAAGTAATACATCTGTCATTAGCCAAATAACAACCAGCAGAACTAAGCAATTATAAATCAAAATATTATAATCATAAAACTGGTGAATGCAAAAAAAAAAAAAAAACAAAAAAAACAAAAAAAACTTAATTCCTCTGAAACTCATAACCTCTGCAAAAGGAAATTCCCAGGTCACTCAGGACTGACTCTGAAGGGAATCAGTTTCTGCACCAGAGGGAAGCAGCAACACGACCAGCAGTGGACACCAGCAGTGTCCAAGTACCTCAAGGACAATGAGTGAGCATTGTGAAACAACCTCTGCAGTGAGGTGTTACCTTCATTAAATCCATTCATACGCCACACAGACACTGGGAGAGTCCAGGATATGGGCATGTGGGGAGGGAAGCAGAGTTACAACCTTTTAGGTTTAAACAATGCCACATTCCAGCATAATTCACTGCCTTGTACAGGTGTGGCTGCTGATTTCAGGCACATTTGACTGAATGTCCTTTAGCACATATAGTGAATTTTGCACGAACTTAAGAACACCATGTAGCAGCCAATCTGGGAGGCTGTGAACCAGCTACTGCAATAATTCAACTCGTGCTGTTATCCAGACATAAATCAGACCTTCTGTGTCCTGCTGAGACAGCAAGACCTGAGCTTTTCCTGGATTCCTACACAGATGAAAAAAAAGAGCCTCGACAATGTAGTTGATGTGGTGCTCAAAAGAAAGCTTGAAGCCACAGATGAAACTGAGATTACAAGGTGGCTGGAAAGTATATAAGAATCCCATCAAACAGAACCACACAATGAAGAGGGCTAGAAGGAACCTGCTGCTTTGCCAGTGACAACCAGCATGATTCAGTATCACAAGATGATTCAATTGACAAAAACACAACATGAGAGAGATCTCCTGTCCGACCCTCAGTAACAGCAGGAGAAACAGGCAGGACATGCTAGCTGATAACTAAAAAATGTTTGAATGAAAATACCTACAGAATAAATGGAGGACATTAGCTTGATTTTTGTCTCATATAAATGTACATCAGAACAAATCCATTGAGTTCCAGAGTTCCAGGCATGACAGAGACATGAATAAGATGCAAGTACTTGCAATGTCAGATTCTATCACCTCAACAGATGTGGAGTGTTCACTTTCCTGTCTGAGATATCTCTCTAATTAGTTCCACTAAAGTTTCTTCTTAGTGGAATAAGGCAATAGATAGACTGGCTAAAGGTAAAAACAGCATCTTTAGTAAAGCTATTCAGGAATTTTCTATACACTACTCCAGAAAAGACTGCAGTTTCCACAAGAAAAATCAGAATTTTTGAAGGGCAATGACAATGTAGTTCTTAAAAAATAACAGATTTCCTTTAGAATAACAGAAAATTTTTTATTTCTGGGGACAATTTACATTACTCTAATGCACACACACACACCTCTTCTTCCTATGAATCAGAAGCTTTTTGTTTGCACATTCAAGCATGGTGCATTTAAGGCCATGAAAAATGCAACAAAGATGGGAAGAAAGTAAATTCAGCTTAAGAGGAGATATTTTCAACATTTATAAGTAAAAAAAAAAAAAATAGACTAAATTTCATTGAAACCAAAATGTCAAAGCATTGAAACAAATTTCCTAGGATGGAGATACCTGTTCTGACCCAGTCTAATGTCCCAGTCTGAGAGGAATTCTGCATTACACCTCTCAGTCATTTGATTCAAACACTTGCCTTCCAGGAAAGGTCTTTAATGAACCTAAGAGTCTTTAAGCTAAGTATATTTGAATCTACTTACAAAGCAATAGAAACAAAATAATCAACAGTCAAATCTTGCTCCTTTTGACAGGGACTGCAATTTATGCTGTAAAAACTTTGAAAGAAGCTGAGAATTAAATTGTACTTCAAGAAATTATTTCAATACACTGTGTAGTAAATAATACACTAAGACAAAAACAGACTGGCAGGATTTTGGAAAGCAATGTCCCATATTTTTACATCACCAAAGACACATTGGAGCCTTCTGAACAGTTACACTTTTGTTTGGGATTCAGTGCAAGGAACCACTACCCTGAAACCCAATCATATTGTGAGTTATCTTTGCCAAAACTCATAAATTCAAGTACAGAGAAAACATATTGGGTGTCTGGAAACAGTGGAGGTAATTTTTCCCTTCAGACCTACTAGAGATTTTCACTATAATGAAAAACTCTAAGGTATCATTATAGAAATAAGTTGGGAAACTGTTTCCCAGCCAAAATTACTTGGATCCGCTTTATACGCTAGGAAAAATACCCATTGAAATCATAAAAACTCCCTGGATTTACACTTTTAGCTTCCCATAAAGCCAGCTGTTGATACCCAATTATTTTAAATGCTTTGCAATGATCCCAGCTCATTTCCTATCTGGGTCACACAAGGCCCTGAAAGCCAAAGCACACAGGCAGGCTCAGAGGTGCAGAGCAGAGGCAGGAACGAGCTGCCAGCAGAGCCATTCCCAGCAATTAGAGCTCGACAAGCACCTACAGACTCCCTAGAACAGAAAAATGTCTGGAATCAGGGTGCCTACCCTCAAATATCCCTGCCTCCAGGGGTCCCAAGCAAAAGACATATTTCCACTGTAGAGTTTTGGATGGCTCTCTTGACAGCACGAAGCAGAATATTTTCCATGTGGAAGATGTAGCCAGTTCTTTGGCAGCTTGGTTTTTAATGAGGAAACACTTATTCCACAAAGACAAAACACACAGTGATTTAACTGAAACTTTCAGTAAGGCACATTTTATCTAAAGATCAAAATTTTAAACTTGTGAAGCAAAACTTTGTACATCATCAGTTTCAGTGTGCATCGTCTATCATAGCTATACAATTAAATGAGCAAGGGGACCAAAAGTATATACATGTATCTATATGTAAGAACAAAAGAAAGGTGTATATATATCTATATATTATATTAACAAAACCAGAATTTTCCAGCTGGAACTAAAATATAAAAACCTCAAAATTTTTAACACACGCTGGAAATCCTGGTTTGCAAACAATTCAGAGCAGTAATTTTGATTTGAGGTTATCCCACATTCACTGCAAGTGGACAAAATTAGCAAAATTCAAGAACACAAGTGAAAGTTGACCATACCATACCATATTTGTGAAACAAAACTACCTGGAAATGCCTACATATCTTCTTGCAAAGATTTATTTTATTCCCTCTGTATATTGGCATGCGCACAAGTCTGTGAAAAGAAATTTAGATTCTCCTATGGATGCAATATTCCAAACAGGACATTTCAGAGGATGCCATCACTGACCCAGCAGGAGGTAGATTCACTATTCATTCTTGGTCTTGCACGGTAGGGAATCATGTCAACACTATAAAACAACACAGGGCATAATTTTTCCTTTCTCTTCTCCTTAGGATTGTATTCCACTTGAATCAGGCAACTGGGAGACACAGAGGAGACTTGTGCTTCTCAGGATATGTGTTATGTTTAATTGCTGAAGGCATGAAGCATTTTAAAAGGTTTGTCAATAAAATCCCTATTTAGTTAACCCCAATCTCTTCAGATCTCTTGTTACAGGCAGCCTTCTGCTCTTAACATCTGGGCAGGCAAAGCGTCCAATTGCACTGCTGCATTTGGTAGCTTAGCAGAGCTAGATGAGGGTCCCCAGAATATCCATTTCCCTTGGTAGCTGCTTATCCCCGGCTAGGCTGATGAGAGGCAGCCTTCATGTCACACGAGGCACATCATCGTGTGGCACACACCCAGCGTGTGTGCACACTCCCCTTAAACCCAAAGCTCTCCGTGAGCTCCCCTCTGCTGGGGCTGGACTGACATCTGTCACAGCTCCACTCTGTAATTGCTGGGGCAGGGCAAAGCCCGAGACCGCAGGCAGGAGCCGATCACACCACTGGAGCCGCTGTCCCCTGCCCGCAGCCCGCTCCGTCAGGGCAAAAGGCAGGAGCAGGCGGGAGGCTGCTGAGCTGGCTCTGGACCAGAGGGCAGGCACCTGCCTGCTCCTCCCAAACACCCCGGGGAGCAGAGCCTGGCGTGCACACTGCAAAATCATCAAACCCCTCCAAATCAAGACATGGGGTTCCATCCAAAATAACAATCCACAAACAGTTCCACAGCAAGATTTCTTCTTAATATGTCCCAAAGAAGAAAGCCAAGTCTCAGCACAGTTGTCTCCCCCGCACCAAGATAAAACTATGACCTTTTTCTGCCAAGCCCCGACATCTGCAACTGTAAATTACCACAAAATTCACAAAGTTCAGTTTCTGGAGTTTGTCAACTCAAACACTTAACACTCTTTCTTTTTGTAACACCCAAATTTTCTATTGTACCATGCTGAACTTTCCTTCCTGAATAACTCTCAAAATTTATGCATTTATCTCTTGCTTTTTCCTTCATTTTCATTTTTAGTTCCTCCTCTGCAGCTAAATCAGTGTCTTTAAAAGCTTATCAGGAGTTGTTGAGAATTTAATATTTTAATGTCAAAAGTCTGACAGTGAAATTACTGAGATTCTATAGCAACATAGGCCAATTTTCCAGCTTTTTTAGAAGGCAACAGAATATGATTGCCCTCTGTTTTTTCCCAGTCCATCTGCCAGCTAATTTGCAGGCTCAAGTGAAACTATCTTTTCTGTTCTCTGTACTTACTTTTCCTTCAATTTTGCCTCCAGTTCTGTGACAATGAACACGGATAGATCAGCTGCATAAATTTCTTTTAAAGCTTCTATTTCAACCTTCAAGCCTTGTGTTTGTCACTTTATGTGCCAAAGACATGAGAAAGCAAAAGCCAGCAGTTTGTCAAAGCATGATCTCTGGGGACATGGGTACTGTTTCAGCTGTCACCATGTCACCCTATACACCTATTGATGTAACTTTTGATGTGCAGCAACAAATGGTAAACAATTCCTCTCTCAGAGAGCACTTCTGCCTGTGTTGGAGTCAGGGCTTTTGATCAATAAACCATTTAGGTATATTCCAGTAGGAATATTATTCGAAGTGTTGCTCAAGAACAATATGCTCCATGCACTATTTATTTTCAGGGCTGTGAGCTTTTTATTTCTAATCTCTCTTCAAGCATCTCTCCACTGCTCACTGTTTATCAACATCTCCAGTCCCTGAAAGGATCACCGGTTTCTATTGGTGTAAGTTTTAATCAAAGCAATAGGTCACTGTCTGTATCACCACAAGAACAAATTTCTGTTCTTTCTGTGGCACTGGTACCTAACAAAACCATTTCTTCATGTTAGACCTGGCACTTNTCTGTATCACCACAAGAACAAATTTCTGTTCTTTCTGTGGCACTGGTACCTAACAGAACCATTTCTTCATGTTAGATCTGGCACTTCTAACATAATTCTCTGGGTTCACTGAGTTTTTTGAACTCGCAGCCCCTGTGTTTCTTAATTATGATGTAAGGTTTGCCAGGCTGCTCCAGAGCTTATACATGAGAGTTACAGTAACCAACTGCTGTCAGGATGTTCAGGGCTTTACACACTTCTTCATTTTCAAATGCCTCTTCTGCAAATGCAGTCCAAACCAGCCATCTCCACCACTGCTACACAGAAGTGCCATCATCTGTCTTAGAGGAACTAGTGACTATGCTCTTTATCCAAGCTCATGTAGATTCTGCTCCTAGTACCTCAGATGTACTACTGTGTGGGTAAGTGATGTCCTTAAGTCCATGCAGACCACAGTTCCCCACATTATTAGTTACTGCTCATATGCTAATATCAAGCCGAAACACTGCTGTCCCATATCGGTGGTTTCTCTTTTCTCCTCACCTGGCAGCAGTTTCTGCTGTAAACTGACCCATTCAGAGGGCTCTTTTCTTCTGCCTAGAGAAGTTTTTGTCTCAATTTTCACGTTATTAAAAATGCAAATGCAGAACAGTCTGTGCTCTTGGCACTACGTTTATAGAGAGCTCCGTTTTCTCAAAGTCCAGGTATTAAAGGCCCTGGGTGTGCACGACAGAATCTGTCCTGCTGTTTAGATACCTTTTACACACTCAGACCCCACAGGGATTTTCTTTTTCTACAAAGTTCCAGTCAGATTCCAGGACTGTCTATTATGCAGACAGTTGATAGCACTTCATCTGCCCAGTCTGTGGAATAGATGTCCTAACTGACAGATTTGCAGAATTGTGTGATATCAACCTTGCCATGAGGAAGATGCAGAGGGGTTAGGACAAGATGATCTTTATGATCCCTTCCAACTCAAAGCATTCTATGATGCTATGAATAATTATTCCTTAGAATTCTGTTTACTGAGCTCTTATGTCAACTCCATACCTAATGAATGTGCAAACCTTCACCCCTGCAGTTAGCAACACAACCTGTGTTTGACTGCTGCTCTTCCCTGTATTCTGTCTTCTACCTCAAAATTCCACACTTGTCACCATTATAGAACTCTTCTCCTTGACTTACTGTTCCCCTGGATGCACTGGATGTTAGGGATGCTTTATCTTGCCTGTGAAAAACACCAAAACCTGTTTGTTTGAGGCTCACATTCTGGGTGCATTTTCAACTGCTGAACCGTACTTTTGCAGCACCAGATAAAACCCTTGGCATGGGCTTTTCTATGATGGTGTACCCAGCTGAACAAAATTCTGAATTATAAATTAGCACACAAATCAAAATCCAAGTTTTGGGAGGACAGAAAGTATTTGCAGACTCCAAAGGAATTTAGCAGCAGCTTTTAGGTGGAAAAAAATATTCAGGCTACAAAAGCTAGAACATTAGCCAACATCTGACAAGGCAATATTTTTAATGCCAAATTAAACATTTTTAATTTTCATTTCAAGATGCTGGATTATGTTATGTTGCATAGTGATGTCAGACACACTGTGAATGTCACAGTCAACCAGGAAAAAAAATAGTCAGAGCTATTCCCAGAATTTAATTCCCAGACATGAAGGGTTCCCCTCCTGCCTTGCTGCTGCAGCACTTTCCACAGCTCTGCTACATCATGTTCTCTGTGACACCTTTCATCTGAAGATATCAAAGCAAGCCACAAACTCATGCTAACAACAGACTATTCCTGGAATACTTATGAGGTAAGAAATTACTATAACACCCAATTTATTGACAAGAAAACTGAATCACAGTTTTGTTAATTTAAAAAACTGAATTAGAAATTTATTAAACCGAGTTAGGAATTGATTAGAGGTGACAGATGTCAGACTTAACCCCCAAATTCCTGGCTCCCAGCCCCGGATAACACATTCACACTTCTCAGCAGTCCCAATTGAACTCAGGGGCTTTGCCCATGCCACCAATCCAGCTGCAGGCAGATGAAGGTATTCCTCCCACGCCCCAGAGCAATTCATTACATTACACCCTACCCTTATTACAACAAAGTGGTGCCATTAAAGCCCATCCTACAGAGCCCCACGGGAGCGTGTGACCAGAATGAAAGCAGCAGGGCACAGTTCACGAGCCACCAGTGAAGCACTTTACCACAACTTGCTTTCAGAAGCAAAAGCCTCATTTTAAATAAAACAAAAACTTCTGCTTTGATAAATGCTGGCTGCTTCAAAAAGATATTCTGTTCTCAAATCTCCCCAGCTAAATGCCACCACAGCTGTAAGGGTGAACCATGTGTGTAGTCAGGCTGGGAATTATCCACATAAATAAAGAGCACAGCTTGAAACATTGACTTTTTCCTGATCAAAAGGGCCTGGGAGGCAACTGGACAGTTTGGATCAGGCAAAAGATAGGGCTTTTATTATTTTCAAAGAACACCCCAGTGAATAGAGTAGCCAATGTGGCCCTGGTGGCAGTGACATGTTCTAACACTCTCCTCATCCCACACAAATTACTTAAAAGCTTGGCTTTGGATCTATTTATGGTTTGGGGTTTTTCCATTTTTCTTTTTGTTTAAGAACTTTTGTAGGGAAAACCTGAAATACAATCAATCCTTTCATGAGGCTTTTTAATATCATTGTCTAAGCTACCTCCCACACATACCAAATAATAAATTGCAAATATTAACAAAGAAATCTTCTCATATGTCTTCATTTTACCTATATAAAAAAAATAGGTGCCTAAATTCTATCAAAGTACATTTTTTTACTACAAATTTTCATATTAGTTCTCTTTGCACATTCCAACATGAAATGAATAAAGGACACAGAAAAATCCCTTTCCTTCCTGTTTTTATCTAGTTTCTTTCATTAATTATTTTCAACTAGTTATGCTTAAATGCAAGATTCAATAGGACAAAGTTATTCATGAAAAATATCAAACCCATTAAATATTCACAATCTTGCACTTTGTAAAGCTGTTCTATTTAAACAAACAAAGGATTTAAGACACAAAGCAAAATGTTCTTCAGAAATAACTGTTTCACTTTTAACAGAAAATAATCTGACATGGGTGTTACATGACATCTAAGCAACATATTCCAAATAAGTGCACTCCTTCAATATTATGAATTTTGCAGTTTGTTTTCATGCTAAACAGAAGTACTGTGGCAATAACAGCAATGACTTTGGTCTTGACTTCTTGCACAGCAAACCAGAAGGACACAGAGTTCCACCTTGCTCTTCAACTGTTGTCTATCTTATCATTTTATAACCATGTATACCATAAAATATTCTTACTAATGTCATAAAAACATGACAAATGCAGATCTGTTATTTAAAACAAAAAAGATTCATTCTTTAGTTATCCTATCTCAAACCAATTTGATTTTCAGAGTTGTGTTTCGATTGGAATCAATTTGCAGAAGAAAACTTTATAAACTCAAAATACAGTGGCATCACTTGTACAACAGATGAGACAATAAGGTAGTATAAAACTATATTGAAACTGTAAAAGGTATATCCTCCTTGGGTGGTATGTTTTAGCTTTTAAATGCCAGGCAGAAATTACAAAGGTATTATTTTCTATAACTGATCTCATAGGATTACCTGTGAGATTTGTTATGAAGTTAATATTTTCTAACTGTTTCACCTGAATACAAAGCTCTAAAACATCAATGTCACTGCAGGCTTACCTGCTTTGGCTGCAAATGTAAATGAGTGGGTGTATAACAAATCTTCAGCATGTTGCCAATATTGGAAACCTACAGAGCAGTAACAGCCATTGGCTATACTGGAGATTCCTGGAATACCACCTCTGATATAACAACTAAAGGCTGCTAGAGATCTAATTTAATTGAAGCTAACAGCAAGATGTCCCTTTGACTTGAGCAGCAGTAGTAGCAATTCCTCTGGCTTTTCTTAACAGTGGTAGGATACTGGAGCTTGTTAAACTCCATGGTTTCAAACTACTGACTTCCAGTAAAGAATTAATCATCACTCACTAAAAAAACTGTGCCCTATGAAAGACATTTTATGAATATATTTGTGCACTTATATTTTTTTAATTTTAAAATGTTTATTTGCTCTCATTGTAAAGCTTATTTCCCCAAGACACCACCTGTGAGGGGTAGAGTAGTACAGGAAATGAAACAGAACTCTTCCTTATCTGAGTGATCCAGAAGTAGTTACTGTGCCTCTAGTGTAAGGAAGAGTGGTTTAGTAGCTATGGAATTGCTCCCTGTTTGAAGGATGTCCCTAACATGGATCTTTCTTATCTGAAGCCTGAAACTCATTGTTTGGTGGGGCAGGCCTGAATACAAAACACTGATGAAATTTATGGTCGTATTTTGAAGGCCCAGATCCATATTCTCAGGAGAGAGAAGTCGTGTTTTTTCTTCAGAAATACCTCTTTCCTCTTCCCAGTCTTCCATCAAATACCTTCATAGCTTCTATATTCAGAGTCTAAGAGACCAGGAAGGAAGAGGAACTTTTTTGGGTTTTTTTTAACATCACTATGCAATACTTGTAGATTAAATCATGGAAAAAAACATTCCAGAAGATTACAAACTGATGCAGATGGGAAAAGCAACAGAGCCAGGCAGGGTAAGGAATGTTATCAGAAATGCCTATTTGTATCTCATGGTCCAGAATGCAAAAGTAGAAACATATTTTCTTTAAACACCCAGAAATTAGAATTCTTTCTGAGATATGATAATGCTTAAACTCTCCACCAAACAAGGAGAAACTGGATTTGAGAGAATCAAGGCCAGATTTCCCAAGCATAGTGTCCAATCCTGAATGCCTGAGAGGTTAGACACAAAACATTTGGGAAGAGAGAGGACAAGAGAGACCCAAGAACTTAGACAAGCAGGGGACTGGACCAAAGCACGCTGTTCAAACAGAATTTGAGGATACAAGGGTAAAGAAGATAGAGATCGATGAAGGCAACAATTAAGAGGAGGTATGCTAGAACAGGAATTTGGGGACAACAAGGAAAATACAGAGGGCTTTGCCTTTCCTGGTTCAATTTAATGGAGTCACAAGGTATCCATGTGACTTACTACCAGGCTGCTGAAGACACTTGAATCTCAGAATGTCTCTTCCAATTTGTTATTAAATAATAGCTGAGAGTAGACTACAAAGTACTCAAAAGTTTCTAATTAAAGGTATGGATGGCACTCTCAGATCTAGTTACACATACTGGACTCAATGAAAAGCTTGACAGATACAGACCTGTAACACCCCAGTACAGCAAATGGATGTGTGCACTTAAACTCCACAGGTCACAGAACCTGTAAATGCCACCTGTAGCAGAAGATATTGCTTTACAACTGGGTGATGACAGCATGATGGGTTTATACGCACAAAGTTTTGAAGTATTGCAATATTTCTTTCCCTCAACACATTTCCTTCAACACTTTCACACCAATATGGGTTAATCAGCCACAACTTCAGCTGCCACACATTGGCACTAATTCACTGACCTCAAGCCAGTGCTTGAAGACTGATTTCAGCTGTGTGCAATCTCCCACCCTACTTACCCCTTGCTGAAGAGCAGGGACAGAGTATCACCATCCCATACAGCCAGGGTTTCTGTTTCTCCTCCAATTAAATCCTTATGGGTGCTTCAATATGCACATAGCAGTGATTATAACACAAAGCACTTTGCATGGTGTCACACACACAGCATTTCCTATGTCACTGGCTAATGTCTCTCTCTAGTCTCCCCTTACTCATAGGGAAGGGTAAGAATTAGACATAGTGCCCTACCCTGGCTATAAATCAAATCCCAGTTTCCACTAGGTGGGACTGGAAGCCAGAAATATCTGGTTCCTTGTTTCCATCCACACGGCACATTACAGTCACCTCAGAGAAATGAAAGTTTCTATCTTAATACATTTAGTAAGGGCTAAATCTAGTCTATCACATCAGTGAGAACATTTAGGGGAAAATAGTACTGATTTGCCATACCAAGCAATGTCTTTATGCAAAATTCACAACTGCTAACACTTCTCCTTAGCTTTCAGTACCCAGTTTCTACAAGTATTCTTTTCTCCAGATAAATATTGACAGTCTGTGGTCAATTGTTTGGATCACAGAAGGACATTTTAGCTGCAGGATTTAGGCTGGAGTCTGTTTTGGGGCTGTGTATGCCTAGAACTAATAACAGAGGTTTAGGCCCTGGGACTAAACAGACTTCTGAGCCTACAAAACCTTTCAGATTTTGTCTGTCTCTGGGTATGTTATATAAAGTTGTGAGTTCATACCAAACAATCCTTCTCTGCCCACAAGCTAGAAAGAGTTTTAAAGTGTTGGGAGCACGACCTGACCTGCTGAGTGTGTGCAAGCCAAGAGAGCAGGTTTTGTTGCAGGCTGAACAACCTGAAAACAGTCACGTCTCAGTATCAGAGCCCTGAGCTGCATGGCCTGAAGAGGGGCAGCTTAAACAGCTCTTCCTTAGGGTCCTGAGCAACTGAGAGCCTGGGAGAGAATTCACTAGTCTTCACTGCTTTTATTTCTCTCCAATTAATTATATTTTTCAAAACAAAGGGATGTAATTTATCACCATAAGAAATGGTGCCAAGAAAAGGACAGACCCCTTTTTTAACATTCTCTGCACATTTCTTCACTGGCCAACTGACATTATCTCAGATGTGCCTCATAGCTAAGGCCTGAGGGAGAAGAGCAGAGTCCTTGAAGGGGTGGAAAGCTGGGAAGGTGAGACTGCTTTGCTGACCCAAATAAAGAACACAGCAGGTGATTGAAGAGCATCAGTGGATAGACTGAAACCTGCTGAGTCCATGCTCACTGCTATTAGCATGTCTTAGTGGGCTTTGTGCTTTGGGGGAAAAAGAAACCCAAACCACAATTTTAGCATAAGATGAAGGAAACTACATAATTGTAATAATGTGTAAAATTCAGGTAGCACAGCTGTGGCACTGCAGGCAAAAGGGCTTTGGGGTCCCACAGTCACTACCTCTATGAGTGTCAAAGAGACGATACCGGTGTCCTTGGATCTCTCAGCTTTGCCTGTTTCAGTATTTGCAGACTGTCATGCTAAATATCTGACACAGGTACTTTTATCTTCATACACAACTCTTCCACATCTATGAGCATTTTCTGGTCAGATTTCTATTATACAGCTCTAAAAACTCCTTGTTTGTCTCAGTATCCTTTGAAAATATTAACTAAAAATAAAGCTAGAATACAATCTCCAATGAATTTAAATCCTAGGTACAGCAAAAGCAATTGCTTTACAGCATGTGGCATTTATGCTTCTCTTTCAGTATACATTAGTTTGTAGATTCACTGTGGTGAACACATTTTTGCTGATATCCTGATAAACATTTCTGACAGAGGACCTCAGCTGCTTACAGCCCTCATGCACTAAGTATGAAGCAACACAGGATGATGCCACAGAAGCTGAGTAGTATTTTAATAACAAATCTGTTGTAATTGTCCACATTCCTTCCTTGGGCAAATTCAGTGAATTCAGGGACATGTTTCTATACGATGACAAGTTTCTACCTAGGATGTTGTAAAATTCCTCCAGTACTTTTTTGTTGGAGAATCTGAATAATCACAAAATGTTGTGATATTGTGATGAAGAGATAAACACCTTTAAAACACACGTAATTGTGAGTATTGCCTCTTAAGAACTAAACTTTTATGACAAGATATATTCAATAAATGCAGTAAATATTCATTCTTACCACAAGACTGCTGTCCAGAGAAAGTCTTTTCCCAAATTCCCTTTTCTGTAGCTGTCTTTTTTTCTCCATAGCTGAGGTTGTTTTCCTTTTGATTGACTAGAAATGTCAGGCTGCTTTCAGCATCACTGGGGAAAAAAAAAAAAAAGGTAAAATATTTAAATGCTTATTTCAATATCCTACTAAACTGTTACTGTCTTTCATCATTAACTTTGTAATAGCCCAACAGCTAATAACTTTGTGTTTCTAGTAGGCTGTGTTCCAGGAACAAATTTTCTGTGCCAAAAAATCTAAACTCTCGAAACAGAAATATTACCAATATGTTTGGGTCGCTTCTAAAAGGAAGAAGAAAAAAAAAACCTGCTACAACTGCCTTTAGCAATACACCCATGTTTCCACAGTCTTTTGAACTGGGCTGGGAGCTGAATTTGCAGAGCCAATGAATTACCTGAGGCCGGGCAGGGGGAGGGAAACAGTTTGTTTCACATTAATTGCACTCCTGAGTAAGCCCTGCTTGTTGGCACATCTGTACTGCTACTGTGATGTACAAATTTTGGACCTAATCCTGAAGAGTTCTAAAAGCTTTCAACTCCCATTATCCTTAACGAGAGACAAATGCCCTCAGCACTTTCCTTAAGTTTTTAAGGTCAAAGACTGCTGTAATAATCAGACAGTCCCACTGCCTGTACAGAACAGCCAGGGAATTCAGCCCATAAAGCTACCACAGAGGGAATTAATCTTTCCAGTTTTGTAGGGTTTGGTAATTCCTGGCCAGTGGTTTCTACTAAAGCCAAGCCACAGCTTACAAGTAACAAATACCAGTTCTCTTCCTAAATGTTCTTGTTGCTATGTGTATCTGAAAGTTTTAGCTTGTATTTTAAGATATTTATCATTTGTAATACAGGAATATGGGCAAAATTAATGAATTTATTTGGGATGTACAGAAAGTAGTAGAATGATAACAGAAATCAGAATTTAGCCTAAATTAAGGCAGGCTGAGAACCATGCACAGAAGTTCTCTTGCATCTCATAGTGATTGTATTTACTGTACCACAGTCTCATTGACTGAAAAACAAGTCTTGGCGAAAGAAGAAATCTGTGTGTTTCTGATCCTTTTTGCTTGTTGTGAACATCACCTTGGGTCACACACAGCCAGGTGATGCACAAATACCTCTGCTGCAGGGTAGCACAGCTGGCATTCCCAAAAGCAGCCTTGCACATGCCCTCCAGACACATTTGCATGCCTGTGGATAGGCTTGACTTCTCACGCACCTGTGAACGCTCCCATCTGTCGCTGTGGGGATATCAAGCGGATAAAACCTCCACAGCTCTTCCCTCGAGCTGACCCCGAATGCTCTGCCACGAGGGCACACAGGAGGCTGAACGTGGGCCAAGCAAGGCTGCCTGCAAGGAGAGCAGGATGCCCCAGGCCCGGCGGCTGAAGCCAGCTGGAACCCAGAGGGCTCCCAGAGGCACGCACCCTGAGATCGTCGGGTGCGGCGTGGGCATCACACTGGGACTGCTCTTGTAAAGCCCTTCCCGTGGGAAGCCCTGAGTGCTCCAGCTACCAAACCATGCAGTGGTGAATCCAGCCTTCTGTCAACAGCACCTGGTGGTTCCTGCACTTCTTTTGTACTTCTGGTTCATACTCATGCAAAACCAGAATTCAGGCCATTTTCTGCCAAACAGATAAAAGTTAACCTCTCTATATATTCATCTAAGGAACACCTGCAATGAGAACGTGTACCTACAATGGTAGGAAAATCTGTTATTGCACTGTTCTCATTGCTGTCTTGTGGGGTTTTCTTCAGGTTTACCTGTAAGCCCTTGCTTGCTTTTTCTGTAGTTCCAACCCTAAAACTACACATGCTATTTAATTCAGCTAGAAAGGAATCTCAGTGGTGTGATATCACATAATTCCTGATTGGCGAGCAAAAGAAACACCACAATAGATTTAAACAAACACAGCAGCAATGTATTACCCTGTTTGTGTGATTATGCCAGAAATTAGCAAACAACCTTATGTAATCATTCTATCATTCTCCTGAGCATGCATCATGCCTGGAGAGCATGACTTCCATCAAGGGAGCCTTTGCTGAGCACAGAACCACTCAGCAATGAGCTAGTGAGAGCTACAGCTGGAGCCAGTAATCCCCATGCAAGGTCAAGTACTTAATATGAGTTAAGTGCCTGAAGTTTCTGTCTGCAGGTATTTGGTGGAACCACCCCGAATTCTAGTTTAGAAGTAAAAGCAGGAAGGATTATTATTAATTATTCCTATAGTTTGTATGTTGCCCTGGGCACTTGAAGTGGATTTACTGTAGCCATACCTAGCACAGCACAAGGACCTACTCATGTACTGGTGCAGCAACTCCAGACCTGCTGGCTCCACTCCTTCCCCCACACACACCATGGGAGCTCCCACATCTGCACGTTACCTTTAGCAGGCTGTCATGCTTCTCTCTGAAGGGTTAACCACCTAAGGCTAAACACACAAACTTTTGAATCACAGGTAATTATCAGACAAGATAATACAATACATCACCTGTACCAACATTTGTTGATGCCTCAAAGTACCCATCTCAGGAGGCCTTTAAAGAAAAATGATCATCGGGGTGAAGCACTTAAGAAAAACAGAACAAGTTTCCATCTTGGAATGGTCATTTTTGTGCACCATACAGCTTGTCACAAAGAAAAAATGACCCTCCCAAGTAAACCTCTCTTCCTCTGAGACCAAACAGACTAACAAAAACTCAAAATGGAGCTAACACGTCCGCTGGGAAGCTCAGCAGAGGAGCACAGCTGTCCAGATGGAACAGTCTTGGAACACTAAAGTGCTGAGAACTGGTTTGCCTAATCATCAGAAATACTATTTTTGTGTTACCAAGAGGACAGACCGTAGAAATTTACCTGCCTTCCCTGACCAATTTGCTTGTCAATATGTTTACAGCAAAGACCCCAGTGATCAGCACTCAGACCCTGATGATCACATTTAACTCAGTGGAACTGTAAACTATTGCAAAGTCACATCTGATTTATGGTGTATTCACCCATACTGTGGTCACACATGTATATTTTCCAAATCTTTGGGGGCTCATCCTCTAGTTCTTTGTGCTGCAGGAAATGTTTCTGCTGCAGGATCCTTCCCTAAGGGGAAGTTCATCTATGTAGAGCATATGGGAGCAGGCACTCAGCAATAAAGGCTGTATCCCCAAGAAGCGTATGGGGATCAGTCTAAGAGAAGGCAGGTCCCACATGTTTGCCCAGCGTATTCTCAGGTTTGCACTGAGCTCAGGGCAGAAGATTGTGTATGGACGCAGAAAAAACTCTCAGAGGAAGACCCAAGTGTGATCTTGCTTCAATAGGGTATTTCCCTCACTGCACAGGAAGCCAGCAAGCCAGAGGCATCAGCTTGATTATATATACTAAAGTGCAGTATTTTTAGTAGTCAGTACAAGAATGTTCATTATTTCAGGAGATGGCTTGAAAAGTATGCCCTGGAGAAATGGTGTGATTAACATAGAAAAGCACTCTCTAAAATCTATGCAAGAAATTTCTTGGATTATAATACCCTCTTCATTTCTAGTAGTAACAAAGGATGATTGATGTATATTGCTTTAGCTGATGAAAACGTACAACATCATATTCCTCGGATAAGCATCCAAGATATTTTTAGGCAGTTTGAAACTGCAGTCACATTTCAACAGAGTTATGCCAACATATGCCAGCTGGGAACTAGCACGCAGTATATCTGTTTGGTAACTGGAAATGGACTGTATTTATTTTTCTCTTACAAACATGTCTAAATTTAACAGTTATGACACATGACAAAAATGACAGCTCTGCAAACCAGCATCCTTTTGTTTAAATTCAGGGTAGATACAATGCAGCCTCCCCACTCTTGGCTTTGCATAACTTCTTGCTGCCAGAAGGCAAAACACCTGCGGGGCAGCAAGGTATTCCCTCTCAGCAGCCAGCTTGTCTCTCCCAGGTGTTAACAAGAGGAGAGGATTTGTGGTTTGTGGAAATCTAACTGTTGGGTAACAGAATGAGGCCAGAGTTATACAGTGATCACCTTTAAATGCTTTTTCTACTCTGTTAGCCCTTCTTGCTTGACAGCCAAACTTTAAGACTGAGAGAAAACAACCAGAACTGGTATTATCCCACAGCAAAGATAAGAGGAGGGAAATAATATCACTGGCATAGGTCAGGAAGCAGCAATGAGAAAGTAAAGATTGTCATCAATGCAAATGTTAGTTAGAATGAAAAGGTGACCTAAAGGTGAAAGATTTTATATCTCATTACCAATCTGTGGAGTGATTCAGTTTCCTAGGAATTGAATTGAGTCTGTCATTTTGCAGCTGGGTTTCTCTTGCCAGCTAGGATGTTAACACCAATGTGCATACACTGGCTTTTGTTGTGGTCTTTGCAGGGAAAGTATAGTAAGTACAGTTTATCAGGGCCTCCCAGAACCCAGAAAAAAAAGATTCCGGAATTAAAGAGTTGATGTTTGTTTAACAGATCAATGTCCAGCTCTATAAAATCACTACATTTATCTTGCTAGGCATCAACCAGTAAAAATATACTAGGTTTATACTAATGAATTTGATTATTTCCCTTGTTTTTTCAGGGGTTGGGCTTTTTCTTCCCCTAATGGCAGAGTATTCAAACCATTCTGCCTAGTCATTAAAAAGCAACCGTGAACATGGTTTCATTTCCACACCCTTGTCTCTCCCCATCGTGGTATTTAGCTTGGTCATGACTTTAAGTGACAAAGCAGAAAAATAATTCCTAAATTCTGCCTTGAGTGGGTATTCCAAAATTCAAGACTTGGGAAATAGAAAACTGCAAGAACATCAGCACTTCTGCAACCTGACACTTAGCTAAATGCTTTTTGTTTTGCCCCAGTGTGTTTCACAGCAGCACCGTGGCCAGGCCCTGCCTAATGCCAAATACTCCCAGGTATTTGCTGAGGCTGGTCAGTAGTTCATTAGCACTAATGTACATGTCATGCACTCACACCCAGTGGATTAGGTTGCTATTTAGATTAGCAAGCTGCATTTTTGCAGACAGGGAAGGAGAATGTGCCATGTGCCAGCATTAATGAGTTAATTAAATTAGAAAAATTCCAATGCAGGAAGCTAAAGTGCTTAGATGAGTAGAATATTATGGGAATTACAAGACAGCAAACACAGCACTGCTGTACTAGTCTGCCTATATATTTAAGTATTGACTGGCTTTGGAAAGTTGTATTAAAAAATATGTGAAGTGTTTCCAAAATATCTGGGCAGAATAATATTCTTTTCTAGGTCTCTTTTTTTGTTGTTGGTTTCCTGTGGAATAATTAATTTTCATACACCCCAAATTTCTTACAATCTCTAAAGCCGTTACAAAGTTTGTTGGAACTGTACAGGCAGCGCCCAGAGTCAACTATGCCCTGCAAGTTATTTTGGGACCCAAAACACTCCCTAATCCAGTGGTCCTATAGTTCTGACTGAAAACTTTCCAGTGGTCATAGAATCACAGAATGGCTTGGGTTGAAATGGACCTTAAAGATCATCTTGTTCTGCCCCCACATCATGTGTAGGGATGCCACCCAACTAGACCAAGTTGCTTCAAGCCCCATCCAACCTGGCCTCAGACACTGTCAGGGATGGGGCATCCACAACTTATCTGGATGACCTGTGCCCCACCACACTCTGAGTAAAGAATTTCTAACACCTAACCCAAATCTCTCTTCTTTTAGTTTAAAATCATTCCCCCTTTTCCTACCACTATCTGCTCATCATATTCCAGGCCATGATAAAGTAGCCCCCCAAAGAAGTGTGGAAAGGGCCAGAGCTAGACCAGGAACTTTGTCATCTTTCACCCTTCCTTGGCAGAGTGTTGGACTAAATGCTCTCCACCAGGTCCCTTCCAACCCTAACTATTCCATGATTCTTTGAATTTTTGTGATTTTAATGAAGTACAATGACACTGACACATGGCAGTGTACAAAGGGTTGATTCATTTGAGAGCCAAATGCTGTGGATCTCTCCTGCCCTTACCCTATCCCTCAGAAGGGAACCAGTAGAGCACATAGGATGATCTCATGCAACTTCTGACTGGTGATTACTTGCCAGCAAAGAAGAGACTCTTACTAGCATGTTCTAGAAACACAACATTTGAAAGAAAGCATCCCAGCTCTAAATTCCACCTTGTTTCAGCCCCAGTTTTCAAAACATATTTATGCTTTCTTCATGCAAGGCAATCTTCTGTTTATTCAGCAAACTAAACAACCAGTAAACCTTTCTATAGCACTGCTCCTAGGATTTAAACAAGCTAAGATTAAGGGCTTAAATCCAGCAAACCTATCAGTGTGCTCAAAATAATACCAAGAATTTCAATACATCAGAAAATAAAGAATATGGCATTAAAGATGTTATTACTACGACAGCTGTCAAGATGAATTGCATGAGAAGCATTTAAAAGATTTATATCTCAGTATTTCACCAGGTTAATTAAATGGATGCATGCACTCATTTAAGAGGATAAGGTGGGTTGCAGTGACATAAAATGAGAGGGCTCAAGATTATATTCTTTCAGCATTAATAAGAATGGGGTGAACCAATATCATTTCCGTATTCTGTAATAAGCATGATTCATCCATTGCCATTTTCAGCTCTCATTTTATTTCTGGCAGAAAAAAAAAAAAGACTATGAACATTTATAGACTAACATAATCAAAGCTTTAACCTTTTCAGTGTTTTCTATTTGGATTGGCTGTCCATTTTTATCACAGGATTTCAGGGCCATGCCTCAGGGAGGAGAGGAATCGCCAGTAAATTACACCAAAGAATGTTGAAAGGTCAAAGGATTACCCTCCCCTGTTTGCTTTTATGGGAGATATGTAGCATTCATATCATGCAATAAAATTATCGAGACAAAAATGATGAAAGATAAGCAGACAGAATGCATGAATCTGTAGTCAGGACAGCATGGGAAGAAAAAGGATATATTATAGAGTTATCATCAATAAAAAACAGATTATAACAATGGTGTTTCTGTATCCTAAGCTTCTGCACTGAAATCAAATCCTTCAGAACACTGTAAGACCCGTAAGAAAGAGATATTCAAGCATGACTGAGGCCATTCAGGCTGCAGGAAACATTAGATCCAAAGCTCCCGTTTCTTGGCTGGGTTTCTAACCACCTATTATTATATATTATATATTACTAACTACCAAATACTATTATAAATTATGTGAAATAGGTTATTATGGGGTAAACATGGACTCCCCTAGTCACTGAGCCTCTTTCAGCAATGCAAGGCTGTTAACCTGCAAAAGGCATGTTCTGAACACAGCAGCAGCTGCCTCTGGGGGTTTCAGCATACATTTGTCTCCCTTGGGAACCACAGCTGAGCTTAGTCAGCAATAGTCAGTTCCAGCCACCTGCAGAAGCTGAACTCCAGGACCTGAGGAAATTTCACTGTTACTGTTCACAGACCTACAGGGTTATGTGGTGATTTTGAGGTTCAAAAGCAAATGCCCCATTTATATCCCAATAAAGACTCCTCTGGCATCAACTAGATGCAACCTCTAATCTAGTACATCATTGATAGGGCTAATTATTTCTCATGGTAAAGTGGCTGGCTGGCTGGCAGCAGAGACTCAACAAAAATCTCATCAAACACTGAATTACAAGTCTTCTTCAGAGGCAGTGACATCCAGTTCATCTAATATGTTCCAGTATTCAGAAAAATAAATGCAATTAAATCCAGCATCTGAATCAGTTTGATAGACAACTAAGTGGAGAAAAGAATTTGAAACACATAGACAAGTTCTCTATGTTTTGCTCAGTTTGATTTTTGTTTTCTTCTCATGTTTCTTTTACTGGTATAAATCAAGGCACTACTCAAGAAAGTCCAAGAATTTCAGACCTACATGTAAGATCTGAGTCAGGGTCTCTGTTGTAAGCAATGGGGGATTGCCAATTCAGTTTTTGAAACTAGAACTAGGAGCTTTTGCAATGTGCCTAAAGATCCCTCCCTCTCTGAGGCAGATGCATTTCAGTCAGCATCTCTTTTGCCTGCCCATCTGTTGTAGTCATAGTCCAGAGGGACCACTAAAAATCATCAGTTCATTGTGTGCACTCCACCCTTCCACCTGCACTGCTAAAAGAGATGATGATGGCTGCTATGGTCACAGTATCCCAAATAAATGCAACTCCTTTTGGTCCTCCTTGCCAGCAGAGATTAAAGGAATGAAAGATCATTTATTTACTGTGGTATTCCAGCTCAGTGGATATGAGGAATTATTAAACCATCTTAACATAGTGTTTGGACATCTGGCTTTACTCCTCAGAGCACTAGGTAACACTTCAAAATGTTCACATGGCTCAAAGGAAAACTCCCAATAGAAAGTAAGTATTGTAAAAATGTTTCCTTAGTTACTAGTAACACGTTCAGCATCCAGGTCTGTGCATCCTTAGATAATCAAAGTCATTTGCATCAGAGGGAAATGTCAGTGTCTGGGCTGCAGAATTTGTTCCTAATGAATCTGGGGCTTTGTGGGTTGTAACACAGTGTCTCACATTTCACCTTGCTGTACAGACACTCCCAGTGGGGCAGGGGCTGTCCTTACATTACAGTCAATAGCCTCATGATGAAGGCATTAGTTCAAGAACAGCCCAGAAAAGAAGGTGAATCAAGTTCATAATCCTATTCTGTCCTGTGAAAAATAAGGGAAGACAAGGTACAGTGAAATACGTGTCATCCCTCCATGACCTGGGAAGGGGGCAGCTGAGAAAGGGCTCCACTCCTCTATTTGCATAATGTGAAAATAGCTCCTCCACCCCACTATGACTAAAGCCCACCCTGGGGAAGAACAAGAGGGGAAAGACAGCACTGATCTCTTCCAGCCAAACCAGATTTGAGCCCCTGGTTTGAAGGGATAGACTAGCAGGGAGCAAAGCAAGAACACACAGCCTCAGTCAGCTGAGTGGTTCCAGGTGCTTCCCACACAGAACACCATGCATATTTCTATCAGAAAAAAAATCATGCATTACTTATTTTTCTGTGCAAATACCTCCAGAGCTGTGTAAATCTGTGCAGTTAGGACAGCTACAGATCCTGGGACTCTGCAGTCACCTCTGTTCACTGCTACAGACAGGACACACAAGAGGCATGGTAGCAAAGCAGAATTTGGAGGTGCCAGGACTAATTTAACTCCTATAAGGATGGGCACTGAAATCCTTCAGCTGGTTCTTCACCTTTTCAGCCTTTACAGAAGTTAAAAGTCTACTCTCATTTCAGCTGAGGATGACCTAAAAGAATTCATCTCCAAGCCTCATGCAAACTTCAGCAGTGTCTGTACTTCCTGGTCACAGCAGAAAGGTGACAGGGTACAACTCAGCTCTACTACCTTCAGGTTTTTTTTTGTGGGATGTATTCCCTTTACATTGATGAGAATACATCAAGAAAAACTCCAGGGAGATATCCCAGCCAATATAAGTTCACTTTATTCTTACACAGCAGAGCATGTAGGACTGTGGGATATCAAGATCATAAAATTGAAAGGAATTGATACACATTGATTAAACTCCAGCTTATGGCCAAGAAAACTATCATGGAAACATTAAAAGTGAATGATGTTCTATCTTCATGCATATTTTCTTAATAGTGACAGAACACTGCACAGTGTTGGCATACCAAACAGCCCTCCACCTCTTATCCCTGCAATTTTAGAACAATCTCATATCTATTGCTGAATATCCTGGGCCAAAAGGATAGAGAAAACTTGATGGAATTCATACAATTGCAGCAAAGATAATTAAAGTATTGACTTGGTGGGCAATGATAAACCAGTCCCTTCATAGCAGCTTTAAACAATGACAAAGAGGAGACTAAAATGTCGAGGAATGACCATCCACACAAGTTTGAGGGACATATACTAACACTAGAGACAGCGAGGAATTGATTAGATTTATTGACAGTAGGCTGAAAAGAAATAAAGAGGGGGAAATGATGCTGAGTATCTGAAGAAATTACCTAAAATGAAATCCAATGCAGAGAATCAAAGGATCACTTTTCATATGAAAAAATTGGGCAGGATAAAGTACAAAAAAACCCACTGAAAGTTAAAATGCTGCCAGAAATGAGACGTCCAACAACCCTGATGAGGAAGAAAAGAGCCTGCTCTGCCATTCTTCTCAGCATCTCTGTACTTTGCTGTAGTTCATCCACATTAGAGACAATTAAAGGCTTCTGCTTTTGAAAAAATGTTACTTCACTCTTCCTCCCCATCAGCTGTTGGCAGTGCTTATTCCAGTTCCTCAGTGTGAAGACTGGTTGTCACACACTGATTTCTAATTTCTCCATCTGCCCGAAATGTAATAAAAATGTAAATTACAAAAATAATGATTTCCTACTTAAAAGGTTCATAGTTCTTCTATGTTTTATGTCATTCTCTCAGTCTTTAGCTCACCTGTGCTCAGTCCTACCAAGTGAAATGTCAGTGAACATATAGACTGCCATCACAGATAATAATCCAAAACTCTGGGATTCTGGATACAGTACTATCAAAAAAATATTAGAAAGAAATGAGCTATACTATTAGGATTTCTTAATCTCTCTCTCAAGCATCTGTCCATTATGAATGCAGAGTAAAAACAATTCAACTACAAAAGAAAAAAAACCAAAAGAACAGCAACAAAACCAAAACTACTGGCAGTTTGTAAGTCAGTTATTCACTAAAATCTCAAAGATATCTTTGCTTGTAGAAACAACAGTTGGGTTGGCACAGAATTTTTCATCCATTTTTTTTCTATAGAATTCATGTAACGACTCCAAGTGGACAATTTTTACCTAGATTATTTCTCAGAAGTAATGCTATGCAGATTTAAATAAAGCCTTTAAGTGTATGGTTTATGCTCCTCTCCAGACTTGCAATAACCAAAGTTATTCAATATTACTATTTAGCTCAAAATTCAGCTGGGAAATAAAAAGTATTATTAGTATGGAAGGGAAAAGTTTTAATACACTTGAATGTTCTAAATGATCCACTGTGAATTTGAAACTGCATTTCAAGACTAAATATAACCTTTAAAAGTTGGGGGTTTTTTAAATAATATTTGTTAATTCAAGATGGATTGGGAAAAACCAGTTTTGAGTATAAGCAAGGAACAAAAAAAACATCTATTTAGTTCATTTCAACCCTAAATGTCTGCCCATATTTTGAGTTGGAGATTTAGGTTGATTCACTGACTTCTTCTGTCTCAGTTTCTCCACTGCCCTGTGAAGGCAGAAATATTTAAGTGTCATTTACTGAATAAATCCTCTTTGTCAAAGACTTTAATAGTGAAACTTTCTATTAGTGCTGTTTCTCTGTGTCATTACTCTTCTCTATCTACCAGATGTGCCCATCACTATAAACTCAAGCAGGGGAATAATCCTCTCTCCAAACTCTGCTCTGTGCAGGGAAGACACTCAGTTTTCATTCACGTCTTTGCTGTTCTGTCAAAATTAATTCGATGGAAGAAATTCAGCTAGAACTGAATTAAAGCCAACAAAGAAAAGATTCTGCCACCAAAAGCAGCTACGTAGGTGAGACAGATATCTTCTACTCCCTCCACAGATTTAAAACCATCTTCCCTGCAGGGGAAACTAGGAAGCATTAAAGCAGCATTAAAAAAAAAAAAAAAAATTAGAGCAGGCCCAATTTTTCTTTAATAGTGGGGGAATTAAGCAGGTTGCTGCAGTCTTTAGTGCTGTTCACCTTTGATTTTATTTGTTGGCTTACAGTAATATTACCTGCAGCTACTGGAGAGAAGAGAAACTCTGAATGGGACTCCAGGAAAGGGAAGAAAAAAGAAAAGAAGCCAGGTGGGGCCTTCATGGCACTTCTTGCCTAAGGGTGTGCCCTAAACACCCAAGGAAGTTTCACATCCTTCCTCTCTTCTTGAATGAGGATCCTGAGAGCTAAATCTCCACCTCTGCTTTGCCTCACACCTGGCTGAGCCACCACATCCAGGCTGAGTATGGTAGGAGCTAAAGGGATCTACCCTCCACTGGTGCTGGTTAAGTCAGAGACCTCAGGAGGGGTCTCAGTGATGCTTCCCAGAGTTATAAACTCTTGAACTCTGCATCCAAGCTCAGAATCCTCAGTGACACATAGGATCCAAGCCTGGAATTCAGGTGAAGAGGAATAAGTAAAACAGGTAAAGCATGACTTGTTTTCACGCAGACAACAGCCAGTGAGTAAAAGTGAGATTTCAGTGCTCTACTGGGGAGACAGGACCCATCAGTCAGATTTTGCTCCCTGCCAGGAGCAAGGAAAATCCTGCCTAGGGTTTGTGGTGCACTGTGTGTGGCTGTGCACCTTACAAACCCTTCTGTCCCCAGGACTGCATCCAAAACCATCATCTAGGGGGTAAATTCTTGGCAATGTCTTATTAAAGCTTTTTCTTGTGACAGGAAAATTTTCTGGTAATCAGAAAGAAAAGCAATTCACTTGATTAAAGATAAATTGGTAACTATAAATGACAGAACTGGTTTGCCATGAACATGGGGAAGCATTCCCAATCAATAACACCCGGACAGAACTGCAGCTTAAGGGAAGGAATTTACTAGTGTTAGGAAAGCACATCATTAAATCCTAGACAAGTCTACAGATTCTCAAGCAGAGAGACAAGGAGAATGGCCAACCTGAGGCCTTGTAGACTGTGCTACCCTTGTCAGTTATTTGGTGCTCTCTTTCATTTACTGCTGCAACCTCAAAATACAGATGAAGATCTTGGCCTCAAAAATTAGAGCTAACAGCCAGTGACATAACAGAGAGCTGTTTATTAAAATGTTACACCAGGTTTCACTTTAATGCTTTCCTTCATAGCAGCAGATGTTAAAAATCCTTAATGACTTAGTTGAAATTTTGGTATTTTCTAAGTGTTTCTCATATGTAACTGCAATGAGAACCTGGGCCTTTTACCTCCAGCACAATATGGGGATTAGACAGGTTGGATTATTGATAATTAGGATTTTAGCATTTCACCTCTGGATTAGTGTTTCAAACTCAGATGAGGTCGATATTGAATAAATGTGATTTCCATCAGCTGGCTGCTCAGTGACCCCTAAGAAATATCACAAGTTGGTAGTGGACAGGTGTCTATATGATTAAAATACACTTTGCAAGCACAGTTGGCACCCTGGAATTTTCTTATTACGAATCTATAATCTGCTCCCCCCAGCTCATAAATTCAAAGCATTCAGGAGCACTGAGATGTCATTTAAAAACAAGGAGGATACAGTGTTCTTTGCTAATCTCACACAAAAAGTACCTCTGTTTCTAGAGCAGTTTTGAGTCCCTGAACAAATGCTTTTGTGCACTGTAAAGATTATCAATCACACTATTAAAACTCATGAATTATACATTAGGTACCAACATTAAAAACCAAATAAAAACCTAAAGTGCTATAGGTTCTCTACCAAAATCTCACAGCCAGCACAATGTATGGTGTTCACTGTAGAGAAAAGAATACACACAGCACCAACAAAGTAGAATCATACAGGGTGTCCCACATATGCATGAACCAACATTGATTGAATCAATATTCCCAGACATCCACAGAGAATTCAAGTATTTTTGGTAGTAAAAAAATGCTAAAATGTTTTTGGCAGGAGAAGGTGAGCCCAACCTCAAAATGAGGTTGTTCTCTGGCTAGTAATCAAGGAAGCAGCTTTGTGTTTGAGTAGGATTTGGGGGATGGGCTGGGGAAACATCACAATACTTTGTCTTTTGAATAACCAAGCCCATAATTCAAGCCTCAAGTCTTTAACCTGTTTCTCTTTAACCCATTCAGAGATTTTGTCCGAGAACACATGAGAAAATATTTTCCATTAATTTTCTTTCTTGTTACACCAATTTGGAGCAAAGCAAGGAAGAACCCTTCAGGCTTAGGCCTTGTGGCAGATGCAGCTCCATAGAACTGAGAGACTTCCCAAGACTCTCATGGAAGTTTTTGTGGACTTATCATTTACTCACATCTGTGTCAATGAAAAAGTAGGAAAACCTTGTACAGAATCCAAACAACAGGGAAGGATGCTTTGGTAGAATCAATCCCCAGCAGTTTAAATACATGTGCAAGATGTTTCACCTCTCTGAAAAGGAGCATTGTTTGGTCTGGCCCTGTTCAAGATACTATAAGATTTATAAGAACATAAAACAACAGTTGCTAAACTTGGCACTGTTGTGCTGTAGGGGAAGGGCTATGGATCCATCCAAGAACAGAGACCTCACCTCAGCGTGGGAACAAAACACAGACAAGATTAATTAGCTCAAGAACAGAGTAATCTTAACTTTGTGAAAAAGTGAGAGATGAACTACATTGAAAAAAAAACCAAAACACCAACACACCACGGTTTTCTAATAGTCCTACTAGAAAAGTCCTACTAGAAATTTCCTCCTAGGAGTTTTCTTCTTAAACAGATTTTCTCAGCCACTAATTTCCTCCACAAGTAGCAACTGTAATATAGGGACAAAACCACTGCTAAGCAACTCTCAGCATTTACCCCTCCAGTCTCCAGTTTAAATCTGTTAAAATGAGTCTGCATTTTACTTGTATTTTAGGCAGAGTAGTTAAAAGGAAGAGTAAGAACAGGAACATGTGCAAATCAAGTATTCGTGCACCTGTTTTCAACACATTTCTGTCACATGGTCCAGCAGAATAGCAATAACCTGCTCAAACTGAGCCACAAACACAAAAAGTTCAAAACTGAAGACAACACTGTTAACAAATTGCAGATGCATGAGACTCATCCAGAAAGACCCCACAAATCAGCAATGAGAGGAAGGGAGAGCAAATCATGCAGAAACTATTTAATCAATGAGTAAAGACAATTATAACATCTGTTAATCTTTTGTGTAGGTTATAATTAGATGCTGCGGAGGAGTAGCCTTTAAGGGGGAGGCAGGGAATCCTTTAACATCTGCTAGAAGGGCAAACACTGTGCAATAAATGACTTTAAATGCAATCAGCAAAATGAGAGCTGAGCAGAGTTCACAAAAGGCCTGTATAAAAGATTGAGGATAACAAAATATTTTGCCAAAGGTCAACTCCTGCAGCACTAGAGCCTGAATAATGAGTTCTAGTTTATAGGCCACATCAAAAACAAACGTGATTGTACCTCTGAAAAACAATTCTTTTCTCATTTGTGTCATTATAGCAAAAGCACACGCTGCTGCTGTATATCACGTCAGCTTAATGACTTATTAGGGCTCTATCTATCAACCTTGAACAATTTAGAATAAACAGGTAGGTGTGATGTATTTTAAAGGCCAGAATTCAGTCTGATTAGACTGACACAGGACTGTGTCACACTGTAAAAGTGATGTGATTCTGATTTTAAATAATTAATCATTCAATAGCTTCTAAAAGATCTAATTATTTACTCATTTTGCTGTTGAAAACAACCATATGCTTTAAGCTGTTCCTCACTGAAAATGTGAGTCCAAGAGGGAGGTATTTATCCAGTTTAACACAGCCCTCTACTGGCAAAATAACCCCCAAAAATCTTACCACTATGTACCATTTTGTCAGATCATTTCAGAGCAGCAGAAAAGAGCCTACATTTTACAGCATTTACAGCAAATCTTAGATGATAGAGCAGATCAGAGTTTTAGGACTTTGCATAAATTAAGTCATCACTTAATCTCTCTACAATTCCCTTGAGGAGAGCATTACTTCCTTTCACCCATCAGATGCAGCTCTGGCCATCAACAGAGCACAGAAGAGACAAGCCAAGTGCTCATATGTAGAGGAGTAAATAATTTTAGAAACAAATGCAACCCTTCTACTTGTGTCAAGTTGTGCTGTGTTCCTGAAGGATTGCCACTGATTCCCCACAGGGCTGATGCACACATGTGATTTCAGTTTGCACAATTAGGTAATATTTAGTATAGGCAAAACAAGCATAATAGAGCCCAGCTGCCTAAAGGATACTGTTTGAAATACAAATGCTAGCTACTACCAAAAGCAACTTCACTGCAAAAGAATTCCTGCTGCCTTCTTTTCTCCACCATTGCTGAAAATCCACACTGGTGATTCAATACAGTTCCAATCAAAGTGAAGCAGACAATGAAATTCGCCTCTGTTGTTGCATGTGGTAATTAACTCTTCCTTTTTGTATTATGTCTGAGCAACAAAGAAACAAAAGGATATGGTAAAGTATTGAATTTAACAATTTAGATAACCATGAATTATACTAATCAATTAGCATTATCAAAGAAAATAATTTGTGACATGCATTTGATTCTGTCCAGACCTATTGTGTGCATGCACTATCCAAGGCTGGTTTGGCTCTGGAAAACAAATAGGCTTGTCCTGTGGAAAGCTTATCAAACATGCAGTTTAACAGTGGCATTTGTTCTTGCTGTGTGTCAATATTAATAGACCATATTTCAGCAACATAATTTTTATCCACTGCTTTATAATCCAGCCTGCTTTTCAGGGTCTGCATCATTCATAGCCCATAGACAATGTCACAGCCCGTTTCCAGAAGCCATTGCCACTGTACAAACCCTGTTTATCTGATCCACCTGAATGCCAAGCAATGGGCACATAAAAGATTTCCCAGTGTTTTTCACATAATAGCTATCTAACTTTCCATCCTGAAAACATCATGACTAATTCATGTAGCCATCAGGGGAAACCTAATGTAATTCAGGTTCCTGCATGCTGCACAAGCGGTGTCAGTAGACAGTAAGAACAGAGCATTACAAGTGTTAATGGCTCATGTTCTATTTACATTGTACATTTATCCTGTTTTAGTAATAAAACAGCATATTACATGCTTTAACTTCTGAAGGTATTCTGGCAGCTTTGGCATGAACTTTTTTCAGCATAACTGCAGTCCTGCCAGGAGCTGAACACGTGCAGAGCCACACACGAGCTGCAGAGCATCCTGCTGCATTTGGCCCTGGCTGTCCATGCTGAGCTCCTCAGCCAGCTGAGCTTCCCTTTGACACCTTTGTTCCGTGTCTTTTATCCCAGCCACAATCCCACTTGTCAGATGATTACAGGCTGGAGTCTGCTCTTATTCCATTTCTTTTCAGAGGGTGAGAAAGCCCAAAGAATTGACATTCTCTTGGCAATTGTCCCTTTTAATGCTGTCCCAGAATATTATCAGAATATACTCTGTATCTCTGGGCAGACTTCTCAGGAAAAATCCAACCAGGGGATCCCTTGGCTGAAAAGTGAGCTCAGTCTATATCCTAATTTGCTACATTGGTATATAAGAAAGAAAATGTAAATGTGAGAAGGAAAATGCAAAAGAGGAAAATGAAAATTGGATGCCCACGGGCTCATCAGGTTTTGGGAGTCTGCTTCTGCTTTTAAGGGAATTAGCTGAAGATTAGCTCATGACTAAAGTGGAATTGTACCCTCCTGCTTTACATTTACTGGGGCATGATTTCTACTTCCATAAATCTAAGCCCCCTAAACACTTATACACAATTCATGTACGAAAACAATACCATAGGAACCCATGAAGTTTTCTTTAAAAGCAGTAAAATTCACATTTTTCAGATTAGAATTTGCATTTAAAATTAAAGTGAGAAAGATAAGTGGAACCCAAGTAGGTACTTTTATTCTCACTTTGTTCTAATTATTTTGAAGATTTCAAAGGCTTTTATTTGCCAACAATATCTGAAAATTTGCAAGTGTAAATTATCAGTTCACAACAGTAGATCATCTTTACTGGCCACAAGGTGACAGAGGAAAGGAAAGACTAGCTCTCAGGAGTCGGTGATAGGGATCAAACCCATTCCCTCTCCCCAAAGGAAAGCCTCTATCACAACTCTCTGCATTTGGTGGAAGCTTCTGAGCTACAAAAACGTCTTTTAAAGACCATATAAACTTTTTAAATATTATTTCTGAAAAATGAGGATGAACACCTGAGGAATAAAACTATGTTCTTATTTACATGCCCCTTTGAAACACCAAAAGCTTTTGCCATTCCCATGGTATTAATGCAGAGCTAAATTTAGGTTGGTTCCCTCCACCCCCCAGGAGAACATGCTGCCATTGCAAAGGCAGAACAGTTCCTGAATTGCACAGTATCTTGACATGCCAAGCCACATTACAGCATCAAAAAAGAAGAGCTGGACAGTTTTGATCTGCTGTAGAAACAGGGTCACTTGAGAGGGGCATCTGCAGTTGTAGCCCCTCTGACCTTAATAAGAAGCCCCAAAAAAGGCCCAATTTTTCGGGACTGAGAGGCCTAGGGACTGAGTAGCAAGCAAAGCAAACCAAAATAAATAGTGCTGATTATTCATGAGGAATCCTCCAATTCCTATCTGATTGATTTGTACTGACTTACCCTCATACACTTGCCAATCATAATTTTCTGATTTCAATCCTCAGAAATGCTCTTTGTCTTCACAGAGACAGATCATTAAACAGAGGTAAACAGTAATAAAAAGTTCCTCACACACAGTACTGTGATTAGGTTACATCCTAGAAAAAGCCACTACAACTGAAATTACAGTAATTTAGAATGGGCTTCTGGTGAAAGATTGAAATGAGAAGCAAGAGACCTGGGGTTTGTTACCAGCTTTTGAAGTGGGTAAACTAAATTTTAATAAACCACATCTATGGACCAGTTTACTCCTCTGTCAAACACAGATAATTCCATGCCAACCACAGCTAGTTTTCCTGAAAATTAGTTAATCTCTGGTCAGAAACACAGTTGTGTCCCGCAAACAGCAGGCAGCACAGAAAGTTTTTTCACAGCAGCTACCAGAATGCTAGTTTTTCTGCTCTGATATTTCAGGATGTGATGTGATTCCTAATATAAACACTCAAAACAAAAATTACAGTTTCTCATATAAATGAGAATTCATTCTATCAAAAAGGTCTCAGATTTCAAAGCACTGTATGATTCTCTCTTATAAACTTATATACCTCCAGAACTTGAACAGGAGCTGAAAGTGAAAAATAATCAAGTTTTGTTTGAAATAAATGCCTGCGCAAGAAGCAAAATAATTTTTAAAGAAAACTGTAATAAAAACTACAAGGAATTTCTATTAAAAATTCAAAATAATCTTGAATAATTAAATAAATACAATAAATTACAAGAGAACAATCTTCAGACAGCTCGGGTTTTGTTAAATTAATGACAGCACTCAGGAGACTTTAAGAATCTTAAAGTTTCATCACTTAAATTAAGAGAGAGACACTTCAGTGTAATCTCATACAAACAAAAGCCAGAATGAAGTTTTCATTTGTCCTGAACCACAGTCAGATGCATGGCTGTAATTACCCCTAACAACTACATACTTGCCGCTCTTTTAATTAAAACAAAACTACAAATAGCAATGCTGACACACTCCTAGAGAAAATAAGCTTTACAGAGATGATAAAAACACCAAAACAGCAAAAGCCTTACTTGCAGCAGTTCAGTCAAAACATGCCAGCCCTGGAGAACTCAGAACCGTAGAAGTCTTTGCAGTCCAGAAATTCTCTTGAGTTTATCCAGTGTTTATTTACCAAGCTTTAAAAGTCTGTGGTTAGAAGAACAGAGCTAGCTTTCTACACCCTCCACAGCACCAAAGTCCTTCAGTAACAGCAGACATGAAGTTTGCTGATAGTTGGGTTTGCTGCTGCTGTGAAGTTGCTCAGTACTTGTAAATACAAGCTCTGTGGACAAAGTCCCAAATGACATCACAGGCAGCTGCTTATTGTTGAGTCTTTATTAACTGACTGTCAAAAAAGAAAAGAGAGGAGGAAAGAAAAGCCCAAACTATCTTCCCTGCAGCACAATTTGCAGCTTAGTAGGAGATGCAGTGCTACACATATAAATATTTCTGTTTACCCAACTGATGTTTTTCTAGAATGAATAAACAGTTTTTGCAGGGAAAGCAGAAAAGTAAAAAAAAAAACTTTAACAGCTTCACCACGTGAAGAGCACAGGGAGGAAAAAAAAAAACAAAACACTAGCACTGCCTTTTTCACAATTTATCACTGAATTCTCCTAATTCCTTTGTTTATTTAACAATAGAGGTGCAAACCTGCCTGGATTTTAAAGCAAAGAGCAGAGGACTTTAGTAGGTTGAAATAAAAGTTTCAACTCATTCCAAATTTGAAGAGTTACAGAATTACAAACTATAATCTTTGCAAGATTTATGACAACTCAATTTCAGTAACAATGCATTTTGAAGAAAACCCTCTTACTTTCCAAAGATGAAAACACAAGAAAGCAAGAGACAGCATCAAACATAGTTATTCACAAGGTGCTAAGGGCATAAATACCGACCTTTCCTTCTCAGAGGGGAGAGGTCCAAGACTAAGCAGCACTGTGGAGCTGAAACACACTCAACTCCCACCGAGGCACGGGGTACTCACTGGAGAACTAGTCCAGCTCCTAATCTGAATCTCTGTCACAGTTCCTGCTGAAAGAGAGGGGCTGGGGCTCTGTGCCTTGATTTCTCAGAAGTCAGTCCTTTCAAGTCAGAACTTCAAACGCTGAAAGAGCACCACCAGGGCTTGCGACAGACTGAGCTCTCTTATCTGTGCACGTTTCCACACGAAGAGGTTCAATATTGGAAACACCTGGCCACTCACATCTAAACACCCTAAACTGTTCCACAAACAACAAAACAAGCGAAACTTGAGCTCAGGGATGAGCAGAAGCCAAGTTTTCACTGCATTTTTAATTGCTACACATAAAAGCCTCAACCCAAATTCTGCCTGTATTTACAGAGAGAAAACCAATCTTGGGTCAGATCCTCGGCTGTTGTAAATCAGGCTAGATGCAATTACACACCTGAACAAGAGCAGTCAGCTGCAAGCTGAAATCCTGCTTTTAGCCTGAAAGAGTGCCATTAAAAACATTTGTGTGACCTTAATAACAGAGTGCCTGATTTTCTTGGTGCTTGCCCTGAGTGGCAGCAATACCCTGCTGACACAGTGGTGCTGAGTTCATTGCAACTGCTCATGTAGGCAATTGCTACCTCTGCTGCTTGCTGCCTCTAAAATATAAGTTTGTACTTTTGATGGAAATCTTTTGTAAATCCCCTCCATTTATTCCTGTGGCTAATCAGCCTGTAGCACACAAGAAACACCACACTGTGTAATTCTGGGTCATATTTACCTCCCTGGCTCAAACACACAGCGCTGTGTTCCTCTTCTGTTGCACTCAGCAAGGTTTTATATATTGCTCATTAAGAGCTTGCCAGTCTAATCCAGGAAGTCTTCAAAATACTTTGAGGATGAAGTGGGCTATGGGAGTAATAAGTACTAACACATAATATTGAATCAGATCAATGTCAAACCATAGAGCTTTAGTTCCAGCTTCACAAGTGCCATTTAAGCAAACATGAAGGCCCTGTGCTTGGATATTCAGCTCCATGAGGCTTCAGCTTGTTCCATGAGAAACAAGTCCAAAAGATCAGCTGAAGAGTTAGATTTTGCTTAAATCTGTCACAGATTAATAGTGTGCTTTCTCAGACAAAGGATTAAATTCATTTTTTCAACTGCCATTAGAAGTAGTTATAAAATTTCAAAACACAGGTTACATGGAAGCTCTCTTGATGACAAAACTGGCTTTCTCTGAGACACTAATGCAGACAAACATGTAGAACAAAGCAAGAGAGTATAGGGTCATAAAAGAGGGAAACCACTAGTTTAATTGAAGAAGCCAAGTGCTTAATGAAATAAAAAAAGATGAGCCTTAAGGAAAATTGCAGCCTGTTCCCAGGAAGAATTTATATTATTTAGCAAAATTTAGCACTTACTAGATTTCCGAGAGTATGTTAATGCATTTCCAGGCTAAGCACACCTGAGTGAGCAGGACCAGGACAGCACACACATGACTCTCATCTCTGGTCAGGCAGCACTGCAGAGGCACTGACTTGAGTTGCCTGAAAGCAATTTTCTGAGTTTTTCAGAAGTGTGGTTATTGTAAAAATAAATACACAACAAAACGAGTACTGAGATTTTTGGGTTTAACCAGCAAGTTATTCTTCCCAAGAGGAGAATTGCCATGAGGGTGGACAAACAGATTTTACATTCTTCAAATTACAGCACTTATTAAGGGAGTGGCCATTAGCTCACCCTGTCAGTGCACTTATCCATCTAATTTCTATTCTAAGTCATAAGATATAGCTGCTGGCTGTGCAGATACAACTTATTTTTGGCAGGAATGCCATGGCTTTTGCTAGAACAAAATTAACAGCAGAATTCAGTCCTTGACTAGCTGCAGGTTGAGTGAAAAGATAAAGAAGTCAAAGTCATGAGCTGCAGTCATTGCTCCTGGCCTGATGTGCAGTAGGTTGAAACTGATTCTTCTATCTGAGGAAATAATTTGTACAGCTTTGTACAGCCTCATTTTTGTTGAGCAGACAGGTAAGATGGGACATTACAAACTGATCTAAGTACACACAGATATTAGGAAAGCTTGTCAATTAACCTCTTGCAGTATGGCCAGGATCTCTTAAAGACCCCACGTCTCACACTAACACAAAATCCATACTATTTCAGGTTCACTGTCCACATGTGACTGTACTTTGTTAGTAACTTAGAAAGTTCCTCCTCACTGAAGAACCCAAAACAAGGACAACTTCTTGGAAAATGCAAAAGTTGGCTGGGGTTGAGTCACCTAAACTGCGCCTTTACTGAAGCATGCTGGAATACCTGAACTTGTGATGTGCTTGCTCACTTCTCAGCAGCTCAGGGGCAGAAAACAGCTTGGACCCAGGTGTCTCAAGGTCCAGTCTCTCATCACAGACCCCTAAAGCTGCAGCAGAGGTGATCAGCCCCGCAGCCTGAAGAGTTAAAAGGCAGGTGGGAAGAGCTAAGAGCATTTTCCCCGAGGGATGTCCCACTGTGCCGAGAGCGCTGTGTGATTCAGTGCAGCTTCTGACAAGCAGCCCATGCAAAAGCCTTGCTTTACTCTCTAACTGCTGCTGGGGCAAGGACAGACAAGCTGACAGGCTGAAGGGCAGTTTAGTCTAGGGCAAAACTGCAGGATGTTAAAATCCCAACAGATTGTAATACGATAGAATAAAAAATCCTAAACTGTCATATTTTTATCCCAAAGTAAATACTTAGATCACTGGAGTACAAATTTAAAAAAAAAAAAAAGTTAATTATTACAAATAATAATTACAAATTGTAGGCTGCAGAATTTGCCCTCGTTGGAGTTGCACATGGTTGGAAGTGTTGAGCTGGTTCCTAAAATATCATGGAAATTTCTCCAGTGTACTGAAGAGCAAAATGTTCTTTGGAAATTACCATTATGCTCACTTTTACCAACAGTTAAGTATGTCTTACAAAACATGTACCTACGAGGATTTGAGGTGTCACAAGTTAAGACTGTAAACACTTTCCTGGGGTAGCTGACCAAGCAGATAATCAACTGACAGTTGAAATAAGAGGAGAGAATAAAAGGAAGGGTGTGAGGGCAGTATATGAATCTCCTCAGATACTCACTGTCAAAAGCTGGCCTTCAGTTGAAGCAGTTTGATTGGCTGGTAAGTTTTTGATCACAAAGATAATTTGGTTTTTAACCTTGCTAGGTGATTTTTCAAAGCTTTTTACCTCCCCTGCGTGTCAAGAAAAGGGAAAAGGTCGTTATCAAAGGGAGGTTTTCCTGCTGGAACAAACAATAGCTCTCTCTTCTGTCACATTAATGAATTTAAGCTTCAGAGAAAGCAGCAAATAACGTGTAACAGTAACTGTGTTCAGATTGGCCATTCTGCTACATGCAGGGCTGGGGATGCCATCAGTCTGCTTTGTCCCTACCAGTTGTGCTCTCCATGCCTGGCACTGCCACGCCGCCCTCTCCAAGAGCTCCCAGACAGCTTCAGTAACAACCTACGTGCTACTCAGAGCCTGTCTGTCACTCCTCTGCAGCTAAAACATATGATATTCTACCTCCTGGAAGAGCACCTTTATACAGAAACATTTACTCCAGCTCACATCCCACATTGTGGGAAATCCTGTCCTTAAGTGTCAGGATGAAGCCTTGACACTCAATTCTGACACATAGGAAAAAGAAAGTCTAAAATGAAATATTTAATCTAGCCTTTTCAGATGAGCTGAGAGCTAAAATGAGCATATACAATTGCTCCTGCCATAGCAGTGATTTGCAATCAATTTCTAAATCTTTTTCAGTTCCATAATTTTTGCTTCAGTAGAATTCTATGAAAAGCATTCACCGGAGAAAATTGATGGGATGTCTTTAAAGGACATTGCCTTTCACTACAAATTGCCTCATTGTAAAATACGATATTAAGCAAATCATAAAAAGTTTGTTTTGAGTGTTTGCCACTTGAAACTGGAAGAAGTAGGCAGAAGCTGAATTTTTGAATTACAAGGGAACTCAGAGATATTGTAAATATGATTACAAAATACAAGTACATAGGACTGGCTCTCCTTAGTTCCATAGGTTAAGTCATTATTCCTTCTTTGCCGTTCCTGTTGTTTCTGGAATCAAACAATTGATTCAACCACCAGTGACCTTATCCAGAATTAATTGAAATCAATGGCATTAGTGGATTCTGGAGCAGGCCCAAAACCAATGCATGTTCAAGGGCTTTTGTATATCCTTAATTACACGAGTAAGCCTCTGCAAATTCAGATTCCAGTGGATCCAATCATTAAATCAGTTCTGCAGTGTTTAACTTCACATATGGACAGGGGTCCCCTGCTGGATATTGAAAGGGATCTCTATTATGAGGAGAAGGTTATTCCCATAATCTATTTCTGATGAAAGCATGTATTTGTACAGGTGTCAGTGATCTAGCAGGGCTGGCAGCTAATGGGAAGGCTGACTAATTTGCACTCTCCTGCTGCCTCTTCGGACATGTGGCGGTGTGTCAGCGGCAGAGGTACCGGCTTGTGAAACACACATTCCTGTGATGCAAGCATCTGGCTTCTTGGCAGCCAAGTCGTGACAGGTTCTGCGGCAGCTGGGATGGCCCCATGCTCTTTCAGATGGTTAAATAGTCTTGTTTTTCAGCCTAGCTGTTTGTTTTCCTGCTGCACTCCTGGACGGAAGCCCATTCGCCCTTTTAATCAATGAACTGGCCGTTGCATGGGAGTAATCAGCCACATTCCTGTGCCTGTCAGAGCAGAGATTTTTGCCCAGAGATTGCCAGTCCTACAGCCCTGTGCTCTCGACTCCATGCTCAACCTTGTCCTGCTTCATCCTGCCACCTCACACACCAATGGAAGGATTATCTTCCCAAACTGAGAGCAAACATTAGAACAGCATTCTTCATCCCATAGTCATAGTATATGGATTTCATAGCTCCTGCTTTGTACAGGAGACGGTATTCAGATCAAATAACAAATACAATTTATTTATTTCAGATGGCTTTATAAACTGTCCTCCCATGTGCACACGCCAGATGGAGATAAGAATCTGGCTGGAAGGTTTAGCCTTACACTGTGTGGCACAGAGGTAACAGCACATCAGATTATTGAGAGAAAAATTCTTCAGAGAAGATTCCATAAATCTGAAATAAATTTTATTTAAATTGCCTTTAAACATATTATGCAAATCCACATCATAACGAGCAGTTCCGAGTAATTCCCTGGAATAAATGAACACATGGCACTACTAACACCAAATGTGATAATGCAGTATTAAAAAGAAGTTATCACAGGGATACCACAAAAATCAAAAGCTGTCATCTGCCTCTCAGCCATTTGTAAACCACCTCCACCTTTTCACTCTAAATGATAACCTATCTCTCCTTTTTGCCTATGTACTGCTGCCTGTGGAGGGAGAATAAGTCATGAACTGATTTGGACAGGCTACATTTTCCCCTGGCAGGGTTTTACTCTTCGCTCTTGTGCTTGCCATATGAAGCTCTTTTCATGGGGTGCAACTACTCTTATTTCTACACTCACCAGAAGAGAGAAAATACACAAAAAGACCAATTCCTGCCCCTGCCACAGAGAGAGGAGGGAACAAATCTTCCCTGCCATCTACCTCCACATGTTCCATTGATGGCTTGATGAGGACCTAGTAACAAGCTGATCAGTCCTATCACCCAGCATTTGCCAAACACACACACACACTGACACACACACACACACTGACACACACACACACACACACACACACACACACACACACACTGACACACACACACGCACACACACACACACACACACACACACACACACACGCTGTTAATCAGGTCTAGTGGCCAAAATGATGCCTGTGGAAACAATGCATCAGTGTCACCATGGGCTCCAACCACACCAGGCCACTCATATCCAGTGACCATAATCAGCACTCAGCACCATCCTGTCCTAAAGGAAGTAAGAAAACAACAGTCCCAAACCAGTCTGAGGTATGTTACTATAATTTAATGTCTTTGGGTCTTTCCATTCCATCTCCAAAGCAGTGCAGGCAAGAACTGCTTCCAGCAGATGACATAGTAAATGAGAGCTGTAACAACATGCCTGGTTTTCAAACCATATAATTCCATACTATGACACACAATATAAATTGACAAAAACCCTCTCATTTTAATGAAGGACTGATATCAGGAAGAAGCAACCTGAAATGCATTGCCAGTATTCTGGTCTCTTAACACCCATAAAATCTGCAGAAAGTTGATCCATGTCACAGGTAAAATGTTCAAGGGTTAAGCAGCTTGCTTAAAGCCCAAGAAAAGACACCAACAGATTAAAGTCTAGCAATTACTGCTCCCAGCACTGTTAATGGAGCCCTGGACAATACCATGAAGTCTTACTCAAAAGTAACTCAGTGCAATTCCTCAGGCCTCTCAGCTCTCCTCTGGAAAAAATCCTGGGTTGTAGAAAGCTGTACTAATAAACAGTACACATACTAGGATTTCAACAGTATGTTGTGATTACTTTAAATCTGTGAAATACAACACATAACAACTAGCAAGACACTTTTCAGGAGAAGAGACCAAAGTGTCTCTTTGCAAAAAAAGATGGTGGAAAAGCACAAAATTTTTTTTGTGAGGAGAAAGTTTTCTTAGTTTTTCTGCAAAAAGAAAAAGCCTCCATCCTGTTCCTCTGCATAGAAAAGGACAGGTATATCAAACAAAAGCTGTTCTGGTTTACCACACTGCCTTCTCCACTACGGTGCTGAAGATTTTATTGCATGTTATAAAGAGAGGAAAAACTCATCTTGTAGTCATATAAACACAGTGAACAACACAGAATAAGTATCAATTACTTTTGCAAGTTCCAGTGATAGTTTCAAACCCTGAGGATAATTTCAAATGGTATAACAAAGACTTCAGTTAGATTAAAACATCAAAAGCAAACTAGCATTCAAAACCAAACAATTTTGTCTCTGCTGTAGAAGTTACAATAAATTTTCTGAACTGGCAGATTTCCCTCCTAGCTGTTCAGCTGTTCCTTTCCCACAGGTAAAATAAGTCAATCTGTTTGAGAACACAATTTGCCACCCAGCTTACTTAATGCCACATATTAAAATTAAATGACCGACTAATTTTGATTTCAAAGAGCTGTTTTGATGGGAATTCATGGTTAAATGAAACAACCCCAATAGGGAAATAAAATCAGATGATGCTGACTTCCATGTGAAATAGATCTAAACAAAATAACTGTCCAACTTTTCGCCTCTTTTTACATGGAACTTTTCTCAAATCCTTCAATAGGTCCCTGCATGTATGTCAGTCCCCGTTTAGTTTAATCCCATGATCTAACTTTGGTTCAGTGATGCTAGTATAAACATAAACATGACTTACAGAAAACAATAGATCTGTGCTAAATTTTTGTTCATTGGAATTAAACATGATAAATTCTCGTAGCGTACTGGCAAGCCAAGGTAGCTGCGTTTTCCATTCCTCTGGTTCCAACATATGTGGCTGTGGAAAGCACGTGGCAGTGCTGATGCTGGGTGTATTCTCCCAGTGCTGTGCAGTGCCTTGCAGAGACACTTGAAGCAGCTTTAAATATGTTACTTTGGTTCTGGAAAGCAACTTGGCCACGTTAGTTCCCCGCATGGAGCCCAGCTCAGGAAATACCCTCGGCAGAGGCCCGAGGGAGTGTTACAGTCCTGCCCCAGCCCAGGGAGCAAGCTCACAGCCAGCTCAGTATCTCTCCACGACACTGCCCTACGACCACAGAACTACTGAAAATGTTCCTTTTGCTTTCAGAAAAAGGCAGGAAAATTCTTTATCTTCAGAGTGTCAGTCACAACCTGAAAAGGCTTTCCTAGTCATGGGGTGAGCTCATTTGATTCATCCTAGAACATCATTCTTAACTGAAAGAATAAAAGTCACTCTCAGGTTGAGTACCACTTTTGAAATGGTCTGTGGGAGCATGAAGCAAGACTCACCCTTGTTTTTGATAAATGAAGGGCTAAGGCTCAGGGCACTTCACTGGCCTTTACCTGCGAAGGAGCAAAAACCCAAGTGCACACTGACCAGGGCTGCTGGGGCTGCTCCACATTCCGTTGATTTCAAATAATCTTAGCAATTCAGGTGAGCAACACAACCTGTTTTCAAAGGCTAAGTGCCATGCACTTAGCTGTCATACACTCATGGATATACATGTATTAATAACAGGGATAAGCTGCCAATAGCCAGAACCACTTGCTTACAATATTTAGAATATCCTGAAAATATGAAGCCTTTACAATTTTAACTCAGATATTCTTGCTCTACTTTATGTTCTAGGTTGCTTTGCTGAATGATTTGGTTCAAATCTTGTGTGTTGACATAGAGGTCAGTCGTGGCAGACACCTGGAAGAGCTTCTCTGACATCTACCCTCCCCTGTTGTTGTTTCCTTACCCGTCCAAAATTACAGATCCAGCAGTCCTCAGCTTGCAGAAGTGTATCTTACTCTAAATGAGTGGGTGTTACCTGTTAGTATTGTTTATGCCATGCCACAGGTAAACGGACAATTACAAAGAATTTTAAATAAGGCCCATTGTGCACATTGTCTCCATTTCATTTCAGAGCTCTTCCAAATATCCCAGAAGTCTGGACAAGAAAAATTTCCGCTGTGCTCTGGCTTTTGCACGTGTCTTTTAACAGATGGAAATTATTGTTATGTAGCCTTAGGTCATATCAGAATCTCTTTTTGTTTCTGTAATGAGGCCCAATTAATACCTAGGACTTTCTGTCACTCAAAGGATTTTAAAATATCAGGATTTCAGCCAGAACTGTAATGCTGATGAGTGCCTTTATTATATAATCTGACTGTAATTATCCAAATCAATATCAACATAATAGTCATTCTTATTCTATAGGAAACTTGGGTATTCCACTGTATTCAAAAAATACTCTAAAAGACTTTTCTTGTTCCCATTGCAGGGTCAACATTTCACCTTATGTGAAGTTGCAAATTAGAGAAATTAGAGTAATTATATTGAGGTAGACAGTCTCTGGGCTGATCTCCATGAAAGTTTTGCTGCAAAGACAGGACAGGACAGCTGTTACTCTGTGCAACCTTACCATGTAGCATTAGAAATATCTGCACTGAGAAGTGGTGTAGAATAGCTATTTTGTAGTGATTTACTGCTAATTTTGTAGACAAAACCCTAAAGCCAGCTTTCTACTTTTAGGGCTTGGGCCTTTCAGAAACTTTTACTTAAAATGACAGCAATGAAAAACCTTATTTACAAAATATTCACAGATAAATAATCAATTATAGCTTATTCAGCATGCAGGACCTCCGGGGTTACCACTACCCCTGAAAAAGTCAGGTCATGAATGCTTGAAAATTTTTAACTTTTACTTGGGTATTAGAAGTTTGGACTGAATATTTAAAAATTATGGGCAAATGATAAGATTACACAATTTTACAGTTCAGCTTTTTCTCTTTCTCCACCTGCAGCAGTGGGAACCTCCTGTAATAACTCTCAGCATCTTTGTTGAATCCAACAGGACTGTTCACTAACTGAGGTTCCCAACATACCTGAAAATTTCCACCAAAGTCAACATCCTGACCATTATACTTGAAACAGAATAAGACAGAATTAGATTGCCCAGATGCATTACAGAAGAGAAATTTACAACCAAGACTAAACTGAGTGTTACTAAAATATAGTGAAAATAATGTAAATAAGATTGGTATCTTCTTTCCCCTCCTCCCCTTCTCTCCTCAGAAATATTCAATGACCAGATAGGTGGCAAGATAAACAGTAAATGTTACTGTAACTTAATGGGGGCTCTGTACCAGAAATGGTAAATACAATGACAGGAGTTGCTTTGCTATTACATGGTATGATTTTTTAAAATATATTTAATTGCTACTGCCAGAAACTCTGCTAAAAATAGGTTATTGAGTTGCATTTTTTCTACATGACAGATAAATGTAGGAATGTAGCATTCTCAAGGAACTGTTTGTACTAAGCACTGTATTTCCTCTCCACCCACCAGAACTTCCAGAAGAACATCGTATGAATTTTGAAAGTGTATCAAGGAGATAACAGTCACCACAGGCTGTAAAATCTGGAAGATCATAGACATGCAAGTATCTGCAGGTTCTACAAGCAAACTACATTTTCTTCCTGCCAAAAAGGCCTCTCTAATCTCCAAGCTAGTGAAAATGTCCTCATGGCTCCAATATTTTCCCTGCAGCCACAACAATTTTTTAAATAGATATGCAGCCATTTGATTTTATCCCCTAGAAGGACAAACCCAGCAAGTGACAGTATCCATCAACTCCCTTGAAGGTTACACACATTTTATATACATCTTGCAAATGAGTCTACATACTCAGGTTCCCTGTAGTTATTAAAATCCTACCACCACTTCTCAAGAAAGAGAAGGAAGAATGCTGATTCTAGCTATTCAGGCATAATTCTCCCTAAATTGAGAGGCGAGTCAAACCATATGGGGACATTAAATGATTCCAGGTCACTGCTCCACCAGATCATCCCCACAGAGCTGGTTTAGTTCAGAAATGTTTGGTGTCAGGAGCTGAAACCACAGCTGCTCATTACCCAAGCAGCCACGTAGGACGAGTCGCCCCATGTGTGCCGGAGCGCGGATGTCTGACACCAAGGCACTCGAGCCAACACGGTTTAATTTACTCAAAATAATGGTATGGTCATGCCTCACACACCTCAAAGAATGGCCCTGCTTCCGTGGGGAATGGTGGTGTTTGGTGCTATGAACTAAAAAAGCACTTGTTCTAAACAATGCCAAAGCAGAGGTGAAGCAGCACAGCGCCAGTTCTGACTCTGCTGTTCCACACCTCCTGGCCTGGCTGGGTGGCCCTTGGCTTCTCCAGAAAATGCCAAGAACTCATGTCAGAGTGATTAATGCCACATCTTCTAACTAGGAAGTATTTGTTTTTTACACATGCCTACAGAAAACTGTTGTCCTCAAGTTGTCATACTCTGGAAGTATTTTTGAGGAAAGCAACACAAGTGTTGGAAGAAAGGCAACAGCAGAGACACTTTCCAAAGAAGATGTTCACCTGGAATATCTTCCATCTGAGTTTGTCAGTGCTCAAGCTCTCTAACCAGCCTCCTCAGCTTCACAGAAATCTTTTCTGGGATTACACAACGACCAAGTGCCTGCATCGTACCACGGCACTTACTCCTTGCTCTAGAATTTAAGCTTTAATTAAAAGTTTCTACACCTTATGCCTGCAAGGAAAATTTATCAAAACACAAGCAGAACATAAACCTTCAACCTATATAAAGCTTGAAACAACAGTTCAGAAATTCTGTTTTTCTTCTTAGCACATCACTGAAATGAAATCACAGCATTTCCTAAAGGCAGCTTCACTGAAAACACCAGATTTTTAATAAACACTAAAGTGTGGTTCTCAGGGCATTTTTGCCACCCTTCCCAAAGCAGCCGACAAGATTTTTGCCTTCAGCCTCACTGTTTTTCCCTCAACAATCCCAAAAGAAAACCTATACCTTTTTGCTATCTAAAACATATTTAAAAGCATGATACTGACAGACTACAATAAATCGTACTGAGCAACAGTATAATGATTTATTTAGCAGAGCTTTCCAACAGGCATGTATTGACTCATTTGCTTAGGCAAAATGTCCTTCCTTCCAAAAAAAATTGAGCTGCAACCAAGAGTTTCAGGAAAGGCTGCAAGATGTTGGGGCTGGGCAAGGACCCCCATGGGGGTACAGCTCTTGCCTCATAAGCCTCTGTGTCACAGACACTTGCCTCTTGTCCACATATTTAACACCACAATTAAAAGCTGACAGAATGACTGTTGATGTCCATGGGAATCCATTACCTTCCATGGGATTTGGGCATATGTACCACGAGCTGCACCACAGCAAGCACCACTGAAGGAGAAAGGCCTCCACAAAGAACATTCCCAAACAAGATCCAAAGCCAAAGGGCAAACCTCACGCTGCTTGTGGCTCATCCCTACCATGCAGTGCCATCTCAGACTCCAGAACCAGAGTTCCCAGCCTCCAGGGAGCAGCAGACAGACATTTCAGTCATGGCACACTGCAGAGGGCATACAAACCCAGGTTTGTTCCAGGACAAATCCACAAAAGCAGCGAGGCATGGCAGTGATTTCACAAATCCGCAGTCACTCATATCACACCTTCTCTTTACATAGAGCCCAAAGCTGCACAGGGAGCTGTCAGCAGCCACAGTCCCTCTCCCCATCCCAGGAATGCTCTCCTGCCTCCTCCCCTGTTCCCTATCACAGCTCAGGGTGACTCAGCTCAGCTACCAGGAGGAAAATCATCCCTGCTGCTCATGCACGTGAACTCTATCTGTCCACAATGGTGCACATGCACGTCTGAGAAACCATAAAAAGGGGAGGAAAAGAAATCCATGAGGAATGGTAGGACAGCAATGGACTGGCACACACAGCCACAGCCATAATTTATTAAAGTGAAGTTACATCCATGTGGGTTTCCAGGAAAAAGACTGCTGTAGGGTCTTCCATTGCACATCATTCAGTGCAGTGAGGTGTGCTGTGCTTGCACAAAGTGCCCCCAAACTTTTGCATATTGGTTTGAATCCTTACTCTAATGAAAGATATAAAGCTACTAAACTTTCTTCATACTTTCTTCAAATTTATCTTCTATACTGAGCCAAGAGTATTGACATTGCAACCCCGCAGGTACCCACTGAAGAGTCTTACAGTAGGCAAGTCTTTTGCACAGATTGGCTTTAAAGTCTCAAACACCTGTGCACTGTCACAAATCTCTCCAATATTTATGGCTTCCAGTCACTCACCTGATAACTATAAAAGTGCCTTTATGGGACTATATGGTTAAAAGGAGGAAGACAAGGGGGAATCCAGTGTATCACCACTTCTCCTACCTTAACTGAATGCCAGAGATTGCCCCTTACTCCCATTTCTCTTCCTTCATTCCTGTTCAGGTATGAATGACAGCATCCAGTGGACATACCTCTGGGGAGAATGGAGCTTCCTTCACCACAGAAATTCTGCTTTTGTAAAATGCTTGAAGCTGCTAAGTATCCTTATAACTTACAAGTTTCCAGTTCAAAGGGTAGTGCTCTGCCTCCACAGCACTCAGCTCCCACAGCGGTGCTAAAAAGAGGAATTTGGCTCAACTCTACCTCCACACTATGCCAGAAACAAAAAGAAAAATAAAAACTCCCAAACAACTCAGTTCTCCTCACTCCTTTCAGTGTAAATACATTTTCTAATCTGGTATTCCAAATCACACATTCATGGGCTGGCTGTGTGCAGGGCCTGATAAATCCTGAGCCAGTTCAAAATTAACATGCACTGATAAAAGATGATTCTATGAAAGTGAGAGGTTTAAACAAGTGGGAACAACTTCACTTTTTTGTTAAGGCAGTGCTTTGTTGAATATACAGACCTGAACAGCTCTGGAACCAAGGCTGGCGCAAAGATGGGAATTGAGCTGAAACATGAGGAAGCTCTTCCTACTGTTACCACCACTTACACAGCTGCCATCAAAGAATGCCTCTCACTTGAATTTTTTCAAGACACAAGAATAAGTTACCACACGAGTCACCATTTCTTGGTTTCTTTCTGAATAAGAGCACACACAAAAAATTGTATAAACCACTTTGTGCAATACATTTTCTAATATATTGCCAAAAATCTAAATTACTGAAAAAGCCCACAGGCCCTGGCAATGTTGCATAGTAGGGAAATGTTTGTATTTTGAGCCCTACCAGTTCTACTGAGCAAGATATACTGTTGTAACCACTGAACTCATCAGGGGAATAAAGAGTTAATAAGAACATAGGAAACTGCACAATTACATAAACTACAATCTGTCACTCAGATATTGAAAATGGACTATGAAGATGCCAGTATAAGTGCATGTACTTATATACAGAGAACACTTTAAACAGTTGACCATGATTTATACATGCTGCAGCTGTCACACACTGTTTCTGACATCCAAAGACCCTGTGCATACTTTCAGTGGAAGAAATTTCTTGTTATTTGCCATTTTGTAGAACTGTAAATCACATAAATGCTCATATTATTACCATGTGCTCTGACAGTTTGCATCAACAGACCATCTTGGAAGAATTACAGTGATGAATTATTGACAGTATCTCATATAGCTGGCAAACATTTATTTGAAATGCTGTGGTACAGAACCCGCCTCTTTCCGGTCTTGAGATTGACCCTAATGTAAACTATAGCACACAACAGATCAAAAATATATAGCCTGGTTCTCAATTTGTGATCTCATTTTCATCATTCAATGGTTCCCATAAAGATTGTTTATTAGTGATATGAAATGCTGGGACCAAAATATCCTGTAGCTGGAAGCTGGAAGTCTCAGTAACTGAGTCAGAGTGACTCTTCTGGCCTTCTCTCAATATGCTTTATTTCTTCTACTGAATAAACAAATAGTCCCATTCTGTAATGACAACATGAGCCAGGATTTTCCCATATTGTTTTGACAGATGTTGTCAGGGACTGATTACAAAAACCTGTACACCTAGATACTTATTGCTGAGATATTCCATATTTTAACTGAACTACATACAGAATAAACTAATGCCATAGGAAGCTGTGCTAATGAAAAGCCTCTGACTATGGAAATTAAACTGCAAAATAATTTTTCCAACTGCAGCAAAACTATTTTTAAGCATACTGGAGATAAAAATATGTTATCTGGTACATTGTGCTAATAGGGCACAGAAAACAATGATGGATTGATTACCAAAATAGCTTACTGTTTGGTTCAGGCACCTTGCAGGGAAAGATCATGTTCTTTTCCAAAAGTCTCAATACTCCAAAGCCCTCAGCCAGAACAGCCAGACCAACCCTGACTGCTACTTGGCTCAGTAAATTCAGTCAGAATTCAGTCTATTAATTATGGTTTTGTGCTCTGTTTTTACAGGTAGGTGGAAAATGCATCAAAGCTGGTGGGGCTGAACTATAAGCAATTATTTTAAAGGGTTTTCTGGGATTTTGTATTGCAGGAGGATTGGGAGAAGATGCTGCTTCACTGACCCATGCATTTTTTAAAAAAAATAAATAAAAGTAGAATTAATCCCCACTACAATTACACACAGAACTGCGAAACAGAATGATTTTCTATTATCAGGTGTTAATGTGCCCTTTGTAACTGTTAAAAGGAAACACAGACACTGCCCCATCATGGGTTGTCCTTTGAATGCTACTTTTCAGGTCTGTAGCCCCCACTGGCCCTGACATTTACTCGTTAAATAGGAGATCACAAAGCAAGTACCAAGAGGACAATATTTTCAAAGCTCAGGGAGAACGAGGGGACATCACAGTGAGCGTATTTGAAGCCAGGCAGTGTTTTTGCAAACCTGGCTAACTACTAATTCTGGAAATTAAAAACCCGTAGCTCTGTATGACTGACCAAAGAGATATCACATCATGTTGTCCCCACAGAATGAGACACTACACAATTCATGTGTACAAGTGTATTTCCTCAGTATTTCTCTAGATTCCACAGAAACAGACCTGCATGTATGTGTGCATACACACTGAGGCTAAGGTTGAAAAGAGATAAAAGGGTATCAACACCACACTGCACATTTGCAACAAGTGAATCCTTGTGTGGTTGGTTGGAGGAAGATCCTAAGTAGATATGAGCCAAAAACTCTAAAAATGTTCAGTGATCAAAAGTTTTCACTACTCTCTCTAGTAAAATACTTCCTTTGGATAAAAAAAAAAAAAAAAAAAAAATTAAATTAGCTGTGGAAATGTATCATTTCATGGCTTTTCTTCTGTAGTTTGTCTTCAGGTGTGTTAAACAAGCCCAAACCTGAGATGTTTGCAATTTTTCTATTTAGAAATAACTTTAAATGAAACCTACAACTGAAAAATAACAGCTTAATTCTTCACCAGTGTAAAGAAAATTTGAAATATATTCAAGCAATATAGTGCAGTTAGCATCCAGAAGGTGAAGTGTTTAGGTGGGATTTAGAATCTGTCTTTCCAAGGACACAGGCCTAAGTGACAGGCTTTCCTGGGTACCAAGGACAAGACCAAAGCCCATTCTTAACCTTGCAAAGTTCTCCAATGATTTTCATTACTATTAGACTGATTTGATAGAAATCTCACAAAAGTGAAAGCAATCTTCTCAGTTATCATGTTTCTTTTCTTAAAATCTTAGCTTTCTTCATACTAAATACATATAAAGAGCATTTTTTCAATAAACACAGCACCACCAATTTGAAAGCAATTCCTGCTTTCAGGATTATGAACTGTCTATCATCCCTCTGTGCCCTGAGTAGGGTCAATAAGTCATTCTTGCCATGCACAGTATTATGTAAGAAATTACAAAGGGGCCCTATTTAGATGACCTCCTTTTTTTGTTTCATATTCTAATTGCCCAGCTAAAAAGAACACGTTGTCCCAGCAGAAACCTTAGGAGCAGCACTGGGCGAGCTGCGCACGCAGGAGCACTTTACACGTGCACTCTGACCTCTCCTGACACTGCAGATACTTTCCCAATTTCCAAAAGTTTCCAGGAGGAAGCAAAGGGAGTCGGCCCTGTCTGTGTGATGTCTCAGTGACATTTCGCTGAGATGATAGTTCACTGGGATTTGCACATCTGAAACTGCCTCCAGGGAGGCTTGTGAAAGCTTCAGCCTAACCTACTTCCAGCACTCCGTGGAGTAATTCTGTTCCGAGAGCCAGCAGCCGCTGCTGGCAGCGGGAAGATGCAAAGGAGTGCAAAGGGACCTCAGCCCTGTAGGACCCAGTGAGGCCTAAAAGCTGCTCATAAAAATGAAACACCCCCATGAAGTTATTGAAAATTGAGGTCTGATTTAAGGAAAAAGGCAGATTTTTGGGAGGACAGTATTATTGAACTAACACAAAACCAGAAAACAAGTATGCTTTCAGATGAGAGTCAAGCAAAAGCTTTATTAAAAAAAAAAAAAAGGCACATTTGAAAAAAACACATTCATCCTCCAATATCTTTGAAATCAGTTATGCTTCCAGCTATAAAAAGGTGTCATTGTGAGAGATACGTGATGACACTCATAATATTTCTAGCCATAGGATACATTAGATGATTAGAAAACCAGAGTCAGGCTAAGACTGGTTTGCTCTGTTACCTGGATTGCAGACCTGAAGCAGCTGTGGCAGAGGACAGGGCTCTCCCAGCACATTCATGGACCCCTACACTGAACTTTTTAATGATGCCCTGCGGACAGCACAAGTTGTGGGTATTTTCACATCTCTCTTATTTTTTCCCTTGTCTCATGCCACAGAGTCCCAAGGACTATCTAATATATTGGTTTTTAAAGGCATCCTCTTTTCAAGCCTCCTGAATCCAATTTAAACTTCAAACTCTATTTGATTGAAGGGGCATGATACCTAGTACCCCAGTGAAGGAAATGAAGACTGTTAGCGATTCATTTTTCAGATAAAATGAGCATCTCTAGGGAATAGTGGAATAAAGCAGATCCGCAAAAACCAAAACAGGTAGGCATCATCTTTAATTTAAATACATTCATTTGCACTGTTCTAGTCACCTTTAGTGATTATTCCTTCTTGCATGCAAGAAGAGCAATGTAAACCAGAACCAGTGGGTGAAGGCAAGATGCCAAGGAAGGCAGGAGGATTTCAGCTCTAGTGACAGAGGATGTAGCACTGATTTTACCACCATCTTCCCAGTGGGTTATGTACAAATGAGGACTGGCAAAGGTGAGGTACCCTTGTAGCAGATACCCACAAGTACTTCTCCCAAAGTTTGGCTGTGTCAGTGCTGATTCCTACGCAGCCTTGCTACCGTCAGACCCTTCAACCCCTACAAGTAATGTGGCACAATTTATTTTACACAGTGAGCTGAGTTGCACCTCTCCTTCTCCTTCCCATACCTGCCAAACCATGTGAGAGGATACTCCCCTCAGATTCCCTTCCATTAAACTGTGACTAATAGGACTGACCAGGGGGCTACAGGAAAGCAAAAAAGTGCTGTTGCGACAATAACTGCAATCTAGTTGTTCCAAACAAGAAATATTCAAGGCTGTCAATGATTCTAGAAAATAATTCTAGAAAAAAGTTTTGTTTAGTTTAATCTACACAGTCGATGATTCTTCCAGTAAAATTTTCTGTACTTTATACACAGAGCTCTACAGATTTATTTCACATCTGTATTATGTTATTCATATAAATTTGTCATTTGAAATTATTTTAGGCATAATGTTTACAGAATTATTTCAGTAAGAAAGCTTATTGCAGAGATATTCCAGTTTTGAAACCACTTGGTCTAATTGTTTATGGGAGTAAATAAATGTTATGAGACTTCATGGAGAAACTATTATCCAAATTACTGAACAACAACAGAAAAGCCTTTATTATGTTCCAGGAATGCATTTCTGGCAGAGAAAATAACATTTGTATACAATGTCTTTTTATAGATTAGACAGGAGAAAAATGCCTGCATTGATGTACTGCAAACTGCAGGGATTTTTTTCTTTCCTGAAGAATTACAAGTGACATCAGTTTTCAAAATGTCTGAGGAGAAGAGAACACACTTTGTTAAAAGAATTCCAGCTCTTTTTATTCTGCTAAATTGTGTACTAAGACAAACTTTCCCATTGTTTATTGTTTGCCAGGTCATGGCTCTGGTGTAAAGAAAAAGTGCTTCAAGTTCTCAAATATTCCCCCTGAATAATTATTTTATTGTTTTCTCTTGAGCAAAGTGGCAAAATGACCTAACTGAGATCTGTAACACCATTTGCCAGGGTCTTGAAGCCTTTGCCTCCAGTGCATAAAATAAAAATAAAACTGTGAAGTCTCAGCAGACTGTTCTCAGGATAGTTATTCCTGGATCATGTTGGTTCAAGCAATCCCCTTCAATGGTCAAATATGTTGTATAAAAAACTAAGCAGTAATCACAGGGGTTCTGCAGAGGAAAACAGCTTATGAAATTTTCCCCAGGGAAATAAGCAAAATACGTAGTGTAGAGAAGGAAAAGAAAAGATCCAAGGTGTTGGGATTTTATAGTAAATCTCTAGAGAATTCTACTTGTTCTTCCCTTCATCACTCTATAACTGGCAGAGTTTTGGCCCACACTACCAAAGCTCTCTGACCCATCAAACAAATCTTTGCTCTGAAATAAACCTGAACTTCTTTCCAGGTTTGTTGATTCTGACTGTCAAAATATTGGTGCTGGAAGCAGCAGGAGCAGCAGCCAGGCTGGGATGAATGAAAGCACCTGGGGAGCAGGACATTAACCAAGCACCAAGTACCACCAAGGGAGTTCTTGTGTGTCCAGCACCTGCAGCACCAAGCTGCATCCTCTTGGTATTAACAAAGCCCAAATGAAGCTGTACCTAAATTCTGATGTCTTCAATCACATTAAAGGACAAGTTAGTCTCTAAAGCCGTCTCAATATGTCACTCAAGCATATTCTTGGATGATACCAATTGTCACAGCTGCACTGAGGCTCAGCCAGTAAGTTCAACAAATCCCATATCAGGATCTATTCCGATGATAAAAAATATAAGTATTTACTCATGTTTGCTCTGCTCTCTGCCCTTCACCTCGTTTTATTTTTCCCTTGTGTATGGAGCAAATAGCCTTGTAGAGCAAAAAATCCCTCCAATTAAGTGTGCTGGCACAGAGATCAGCCTGCTGCCTTGCAGTAAATCAACAGCTTTACCATTAGAGAAAAGAGAAAATGTCTTTGATCACAGCACAACTGTGTGGAACTCTCAGTGATCAATGAAAGAAGCACCTCATTACAGATCCTCCATCAAGAAGTAGAAGTTAGCTCAGAAGATGAGATAGAAGGCAATCTCAAAAAGCTGATACAAACTTCAGAGTAAGAAATTGGGTTCTGAAGAAATTGTAGTGCATAGCTCATGTTGCTAGAAATGACGTTGCTAGAAGTACCCACATCTTGATTCAAACACAGTCTTTGTGTTGCACAACAAAGCCATGACATTCCCCAGAGAAACCTCTGTCCTCCTCAGTCTATCTCCTTTAAATGAACAAAGAATCCATTTAAAGATATTTAGTTTCAAAACTATTCAGTTTTGGCACTCCACCACAGCCTCCTGAGGGGACCAGCAGCAGTACAGGGGCCTTGCTTTCTGCCCTCATAAAGCTCCGTTGTTGAGAGGCAGTCCATAAAGTATCCTTTCAGTTTTTACAGTCAATAGTGATACATCATATTTGCATCATGCACCTCAGCCAGGCAGTCACAAAACCAGACCTCATTTCACAGAAGAGCTGTAAATGCACATCCCACCCATGCACAGATATCCCCTCAGCACATCCCCTTTTACCTGCACAGCCCAGGTGATCCCTCAAACCTCCCAGCTGAGCACTTACCCAGCTCAGCTGGATTTAGATTGCAAAAGAAAGCAGGATTACATTATTCTCTGCAGGATTTTGTAAACTATGAAATTTTATACTCAAATATTCCTTGTCCCTATGCTACAAGACTGCATAACAATTCATGCATTTATGTTAAATAATTCAGGCCAAATATATGTTGCAATATTAAAAGTATATTGTTAGCAACAAAAATGGCAAGAAAAAAAAAATCATCTCTGTCTTTCTCCACAGGAGAAGCAGGGAGGTATAAAGTATTTTTTAAAAATTTACCTGCACTAACAAGCATAGCAATAGCTGTTCCTTGTACTTCATGATGTCAGAGAGTGTTGCCGAAGGTAAAACTGTTGCTCTGGATGTGAGCACAGTTCCAAGAATGCATTTTGTCCCCCATATAATTTTTTGCAGTGGGTCAGTTTCATTTTTGAGCTGTATACAGCCTTTCTAGACTGAAAAAAGAGGAACACTACAAGTAGAGGCACTATTTGGATTGTGTCTCTGCATACATCCCCTATGGGCTCAGAGGGGTGGAAAGAATAGGAACTACACAGCTACTGTTATTTTCTCTGGAAGGGTGATTTGGAAAGCATAAAGAATTGGCTTTTCCTTTAGGACCAGTCAAAAAACTGAGCCAGTGTGGGTGAGAGGCTGGAAAACAGAAGGAAATTACTTTTCTTCCAACAAATGAAAGAAATAAAGGCAATTCCTTCCTTGGAACAATCACATTTATAAAAAATGGTGTCTAGAGACACAGTCTGACCCTACAGGAACAGAGCTCACAGTAATGAGGCCAGATGCCTTTCCAGGCAATGTTCTCCTGGGTTAATGTGACAAAGACAATATTCACGTGGGCTACCACAGAAGAAATCTAAAAATGAATCTGAATTCCTACTTCGTGGTTCTTACCACAGAAGACAGCAAGGGGACAACACCTTGACTTCGGACAGGAAAATAACTTTGGTCCTGCAGGCAGGGTATATGTCTGGAACAATAATTTCATTAAGGCCCAGGATCCGTTTTGTGAACCACAGCTACCTGCGCTGATCATCAAGGCCTTAAAATCTCATTTAAGTGTGATGTCCTCATTTATCAACTCTAGTTACCACAAGATTACAGTTTTGGACTACTGCCCTGAACTACCCAATTTTGGAAAACTAAAACTTCACCATGTGCATGATGATTTTATTTCTTAGGTGGGAGGCTGGAGATCTGCCTGTTGTGCTACCAACAAACTGTGTTAGCAGCTCTAAGAAGGTTAATGTCAGTTTATCCACAGGCTCTAGACAGACAGTGTGAGGCTTGAAATTATCTCTTTAAAGATTGTAAAGAGATTCACCACGGTGGTGAAGTTCTGCCAAGAGATGGCTGCCTCAGCTCTTACAAGCTCCCAGATTTGAAGGACAACCTGAATCAGCGCAGCCAGTCCCATATCCTGGGTAATTCAAGGATAGCTGTAAGTTTATGCTTCATCACTGATTATTGATCATTTTTCAACAGTCAATGACTGTTGATCATTTCAGTTATCCTTATGCCATAAAACTGAAGCACAAGGAATAAGGAAGTTTACCAAAGAACTGGCTCCACAAATACTTACAGAGCCCTGCCAGCAAGACATCTCCTGCAGTACACTCAGATTTGTCCTGCTTACCTTCTACTATTTCCTACTGGAAATCATTCCTAGCAAAATTATACTCAGCCTGATGCACACATCTGGTATACATTACTCTTCAATTTAGGCTTTCCACTGGCCGTGTGAAAGGGTGTAACTATTTATACTACTTTAGTATTTCTTCTTTTCCTCCATTCATTTATTACACAGCTTCTATGTTTGGTAATAATTATCTGTCCTCACAACAACTTGTCCCCCAACTTTCCTACATGTGATCCATGGAAAATATTAACCAAATCAATGACTAACAAAAAAACCACAGAGAAATTATTTTTTTTAAAAATCCTGCAAACCCCAAAATCCCAGAACTGCTTCCCAGATTTTATTTTGTAATAGCAAACATGCCCAAAGGGCAGGAGCAATCCACAGTGTGGCTCTATTATGCCACCAGCAAGGGACATAAAATGTTCTTCAGTTGTACTTTTCATGTAAATTACCAGTAAGAGAAGAATGAGGCAAGAATTGGTCACCTCACTGAGGAGCAAAGTTTACTGTTTGATGAAGGTAAAGAAACATGAGAGCTGTTCTAGCTGTTTTCAGCAATCTCTCTATAAAGACAGTGCAGTAGTTGCTTTCAGTTCACAGGTCACAAGATTATGAGCAAACTGTCACACACCACTTCGGTGTAAATTATAAACTCTATTTGAAATCAGCATCAGAGATTTTCACTTTTAATCTGGAAAACAACCAGTATCTTTTTAGCTTTTTTATAGGTATTTTGTTTCAAGTTGTTCTGGTGTTTGGCAAATCCATATAAAGACCATTTGACCATTGTCCACTGAGAGGCAAAAGGCTGGCATCCAAATCCCATTACACTACTGCCTCACATGTGAGGACAGACCAAGAGAACTGGAGTGATAATGAGTTTGGGAAAGAGCTGTGCAAGGTGCACTAAAAGTACTCCAAGCAAACACTCCTCCCAGTCTCCTATTGCAAACAGCTCATTCCTGTCCCTGTGCCAGGAGGACTGTGGAGCTCAGGACCAGCTCTACTGACAATGGTGGAGGACAGAGCAGTGGTAGAGAAACATTGTTCATGCAGTTCTTGTCACAGAAAGCAGTGCCAAACCTCAAAGTTACCAGGGCTGACACAGAGGAACACCTCCCTTAGGCCAATACCTTCCTTTGTACTTTACCATACATGAAGCATTATCAAGGATTAAGATGCAGCACAATGCAGAAAGCAGAGGCCCCCATCTTCACAACTATTGGAGAATAATGTGCACTTAGAAAAAATCCCCTTTCTGCCCAGGTAGAAGGAATTTTGCTACTAGCTAGGCTTCAGGTTGGATCAAACTTTCATCTTTTATCCACTAATTTGCTTGATATCCCTCCACTGCTGTACCGCTTTCCTTAAATATAGGGCCAGGCTCTGTCCTCCAGAATTCTCTAGAGCACCAGAAAAATCTTAAGTGAAGGAACAGTAAATCATACCTGAAATTAATAGATGTTTTAATGTAGAAACCAAAGCACACTTCACTTCAGGAAACCAGCAGAACAGCCATTCCCCAGTCCTATGGGCAGTATAACCAGTGCAGGCTCTATGTGAGGCTTTTCATAAAGGAGGGTATATATTCAGATACCCAAAAATTTCAGAGTTTGAACTGCCAAAGGCATGAAGTAGCAGTGGATTTTACTGTAGCAGAATCGCTGAGTAAAACCACCCAGGGGAAAACTCCAGGCAAGTTCTCATCTGCTTGCCATTATAAATTATGTTGGCCCTTCAGTGGGACTTATGTAATTTTCCCTGTGGAGACACACTGAAGTTGTACAACTTTTCAGCAAGTCATTCTGGGGAAAAGCCCCATAGAAACCTGCCTGTGTTTTGGCAGAATTTAAGGGCTAATATTCAAGGAAATAATCCAGAAAGCCAGTTTTCCAAAGGATATTTAACCTTGGGGACACCTATAAAATTTTTAAGTGTTCCCAAGGTGTTTCATCCACACCTGTGCCAAAGTGCAAGGCAGTTTGGAAGGTTTCTCACACAGCTCCACCTAAGCTCCCTCAAGCTCCAGAGCCCAGGCAGCAGTGCCTACAGGCCAGCGAGCTCCCCGAAGAGACACTTGATCCCTGATTAATTGTGCAGCAAAGGAGGCTCTAATGTGCAAACATCCAAACCCCAGCCCACTGCTGGTACAATGAGATCAAGAAACAAATACAAGGGCTAATGCATGCTCTGCACCTGTTTGACCACTTTCTAAGCACCTCTCTCACTTTCTCTAACGTAACTGATATATCACATGAACCACTGGGCGTAGGGGATACATCCATCATTGCACATATGCATAAAGGAAAAGTGAATGACATGAAAAATGTTATTATGCAGGAGGACCTAGATTCATCTTTTGATTTATACTGAGTCAAGCCTGTTTAAGACAGAGGCTTAGATTGAAACAAGTTTTGTTAGCCCTGAGATTCCATTAGAAAAAGAAAGCCATGAGCTGGCTTTTCAGTGAGTCTACATTTAGTTATCAGCTTCCTCATTTTGCAGCTTTAGAAAGGGGTTATTTCAGTTTTTTGTAATAATAAATGACTTATGTTGCACTGTTTGTCCATAGATCTCTAATAAAAAAAATTTGTCTTACAATCAGTTAACTGTTCTTTGCACCCACCTGTACCCTTACTGCTGTGGGCCTTGAACCAAACCTTTAATGCTATTATAGGCCAGGTGCTGCTAAAACTTATGTATATTGTGTATTTTGTAAACGCACAGACTTGTTTACTTCCATCAAACCTATTCCTGTTAACACTGACCCTGATTCTGCAACAGTGACTGGGGATCAGATGGACTTCACCAAACAAAGTAGTTTCACTCTATTCAATAGGTTGCCCTCTGTAATGACTGTCAGTCAATACAGGTATTTCAAAAAGAAAACCAACCCCTCAACTCAGAGATTTTTTTGTGTTTCTTCTCTTGAATATTTTGGGATTAACTGCATTACAGTTATTTTCAAAGTGTATGCGTACTTGTCTTTATGTGTCATGACAAATGTCTTTAAAACTTTATTTTATAATTGAATTGGCATTTATTTTGGCAATAAGCTTATTTCTTATGAGCCTGTCTTCGGCACGTGCTCGGTGCTACTTTCACATTAACAATTAACAAGGCACATTTAACTGAACCCCTACTGCTGCAATGTGATCTGTCGCTAGAAACTTTGGAGGACTCTTTACCTACAGTTAACAAAAGTGGAGTTAAAAAGGACTTATTGAGTAGGATATGTTAGAAGAGAAAGCAATCAGGAATTTCAAATTATTTCATGTGCATTTTGTGTGGTAAGATACAACACAGGTAGAAACCAATATTTGTTAGGTTTGCATTTTCTTCATATTTCATTTGTTACTTCCTGATTCAATTAAGAAAAACCTGAGATAACATAGCAAACACTTTTGATTCACCTGATTTCAGTTATTTGTTTTATACCAAAAGGTTAAAGACAGTACCCTCCAATAAATATATTGCATAGAAAAAAACCTCTCTGAACTGCCTATAAAAATTTTGTTTCCATTTCTAAAATCAGTACAATGATCTACTGAACAGGTTAAGATTAAATTTTACTAAGGCAGATAGAGGCAGAAAAATTGGAAATCTCACTTCTAGGCAGATGCAGGCATGAGCATGAAATGTCTGGAAAGCACCAACATTCAAATACAGATGTGAATTAAAACTTCTGTAAGGTTTCTGCATCTATAGGACACATTATCCACAGTTGCACACAGCAACTTCCTGGGCAAAGTCTTTCACCTATTTACATGGTCTGTTCTATCAGCCAAGCTTTTTCCCAAAACATGAGCTTAAATCAAAAGTGTTAATGGCATCTTTCAGTGCTACTAGCTGTAAACCTCTTTTATAATAACATTTAAAGCATTAAACAAAAAAATCTGTCCTTACTTACAAGGCAAAGCAGAAAAGGAAGGTCATTCATTACACCCCATTCACTATTTTCTGTTTCATTCTGTAAATATTATTGTGCTACTGAGAAAAAATATAATGTCTGCGGTTCTCAGATCTTCCTTCAGAGTTTCAATCACTTGCTTCCCAAGAAGGGGTTTAACAAATACCACACTGTTCTGTCAATATTTGTATGCAGCACCACATAGGGCAGGCTGCCAAACTTGCATGGTTTAAAGAGCCAAGGGTGGAAAACTGACACCCTAACAAACACACTCCCGGCTTTGTCTCTTTTAAGGTGGTGGTAAAAGTGTCATCTTTGCCTCTGACTGCAGTTTCGGAAGGCTCTTTTGTTTGCTTGCTCTACTTCTCCAGAAATGCAGTATTTAATAATCGCTGTTCACTAAACTTCAGGGATTTGTTTCATGCTCAAACATTTCTTATGCAATTATAAGCCTTTTGCTCCCCACCAGCTGCACTTTAAATGTATTTTAATTGGCTGGAATTTAGAAGGAATCCATTTGGCAGTCATTTACATTTGAAGCACGCCCCTAGCAGCTGAAAGAGACCCCAGAAGCAGCCCGATTACTTCATCAAAAGAAACTGCTTGAATACCCTCAACTCTACATACCTACAGGAACTCTGTTATATAGGTGTGGTGATGTAATTAATAATTCTCTGCTATGCTTTTGTTTATACTGGGACTAGAATGGATTATCAATCGATGCATTTAGGGAGTGGTCTCAGGTTTACAGCACTCAGCATTAGTTTTCAAACATCCCTGTCTTTCCAGAGGGGCCTTTCTTGTTCTGTTTCTCAATCTGATGTAGCAGCACCGTGGCCCTAACACTGGTATTATTGTTTCTATACTTGCAGCACAGCAAGAATGTCACCAGCCGGATTTTTGTGTATAATATTATTTTAAAAGCTTCTAATGTGCTAGTTATTCATGGATCAAAGTATAAACTAAGTTTAGGACATTTAATTAGGAATGGCTCTCTTTATTTTTGGAGTCCTAATGTGTATTGCAAGCCAACTCTGCAGACCTTGATTTAATGTTGTACGTTCACCTTGGCCTGCAGTTTGTAATGCAGAGGTTTAAGAGTTGACAGCAGCAGGGAGAGCTACCAACAGCTGCTCAGAAAAAAAAGAATGAGAAGACATTAAGGAGAGAAGCATAAGAATTCCCACTGTAAAATGCAGCATTTAGGATGAATGTAGCGACATTAACAGGTCAGATTTAAAAACAGAGAGATATTCCAAGTGGCGCTGATTGAACGCGTGGTATCTGAAAAACCCAGAGCTCTGCAATCCATGAAAGCTCCTGTGAAATTGTAACTGCTTGAGAGTTCACTTATCATCAGCGTGCCATGGAGGATGAAGGAGCAAAAGAAAAGGGATTATTCTCTAGCAGAAGTACAATGAGAACTGTTTTCTGCATTTAAAAGGTGAATAGTTCTTGAAGTGAAGTTATGACAATACTTGCCACCTACAAAGAAAAGCAGCATTTCAAGTGCATTGTATGAAAAGGAGAAGGATTAATGCCACAGAGAGAGACCATTATACCATAGAAAAGCTGCATATTTTAACAATTTGACTCCATCCAACTCTGGAAGTTTCCATAGTTAACTGGCTTATATTCCTAAGAAATGGAAACCCTTAGTGTACTGAGTTCTTAAGGGAAATTACTGGACAAAATACTTTAAAAAGTCCTGAAAACGTGTAGAAATTGCCAAAGCAGATGATAAAACATGAGAAGCCAAATAATTTGTTATATTTCACCCACCTTATGATACTTCACTGGGAGAGGTCCAAACAGCTCTCCAGACTCTGTTTGCATTATCATGGTAGCCCAGTGTACCACGCTCACTTAATGTATTTCATCCTCAAATATATTCATGACATACAGAAATATTGCTGCTTTCCTCCTTTTGAAGGCACAATGCCTATGACCAACCTGTGACAGAACCCCAGCTCCTCCATGCCTTCCCCAATTTATAACTGTCCCATGTAGAGACACTCATGGCCACAACCCAGATCAGAGCTAACTCAGGTTAACAGCTGAAAAGCACAAAGAAGCATCCTACATTTCTGAAAGCCAAAGGAAACAGAAGTGGGGCTTAAATCCAGAATTCTTTCACCCTCATCCAAGCAGAAAAAGAAGATTAGAGAGTCACATACCTTTGTCTCATCTATAGCCTACCAAAACAGATGACAAAACTCCAACTGAGTTCAAAGGGTGACACGGACAGAAGAAAAGAAGAGTTGCAGAACTATCTTTGACCTCAGCTTTAAATTAAAAGAAAATCCTATATCATTACAAGCCAACAAAATACATCATATTTGAATCCTTACTCATGCATCATTGAAAACTTCACAGCTTTGCCTACGTGACTTTGTATGTTTGTTTAAAAAAACATAGAATCTTCCTGATAGGACTAGGGTGTAAACATCCAGGGGAGTATCAGTAAGAATGGTGCAATGGATGAAGGGGAGTTCTAGACAGGAAGGCAAATGACAACAGGCATAACAACCAGCTCCTTTCCTGCCTCTGCTGAGGGGCAAGCAGCAAACTTGGGAAGAGAAAGGTCAGCACACTATTCATGCTGTCACTCTGGGAATCCCCTGCGTTGTCAGGGACTGCGTGGTGACAGCCATGAAGCCCCGATGTGTCCTTGACTCTTACAGGACACTGAAGACAATTGGCCATTATTTAGCTTCAATATCTATCTTCACCATTATTTAAATGTGAGACACTGGCAAATGTTTCCAAAGAAACAGTACTGGTGTGATTTTCTAAAGAGGGGGACGGATTTATTTTCAAGCCTTATCTGAGATTCGAGTCACAGCAACAATAAGCCTCAGAAAAGCTGTACACCAAACTAATTTTCTGGTAGCAGTTCTGCAAGAAAACCCTTGGCTTGACAAAACTTAAGCATAAGAAACGTTTGCTATTAAGACAGTTAATAGCCCTAAGCACAGGGAAAAGGAAAAGCATTTCTCTGAAATTTCAGAAACTATTAAAAATAGAAGACAGGGAGAGAAATATTGGTGCTATCAAAGGAAAGATAATCAATCCTTCAAATGCAGAAGTTTCAAGCAGTAAAGAATACTTCCACCATGCCTAATGGCAATTCTTTGCTGCCTTCCTCCCTAACTGCTCTTGGCATTCAGCTGGACAGGAGGGAAAAAAAAAAACCACATTACAGTCATACACACAAGCAAAAATGAACTGTGGCAAAGGAGACACCCCACAGTGAATGAAAAGCTGGTGTGCTCTTATGCAAATTCTATGCATCAGTGAGCCAGATTCCAGTCTAACAGAGCTACCTTCAGGAGATATATAAGGCTATTAGTGTAACTGATACCTGGTTGGAAATGAAGGTGGTGAGGGGGATGAGAACACAAGCATGTAGGATTTATTATAAGAGCAGCCCAGCAGAGTCCTAGTGAAACATATGAGAAATGACAAAAATGATGTTTCTGGAGAGGACTGTAGGAATAATATGTCACCTAGCCTGTCTGCCAGAAACCAGGACGTGGGAGTATTAAAATGAAGCTTATTGTTACCTTTTGAAAACTAGGTGAGAACACTGGCCACTCAATTATTTTTCTTGAATCCAGAGGCTGCCCATGTGAAACACTCTGAAGGCTTGGATGATCAGGCTCACCCTGGTCCCAACTGAAATAGGCAGGCAAAAGGAAAGAAGAGAATAAATTGCAGCCTTTGCGCTCACAAAGTGGGATTATCTCTGTAAATTTTACATCATTTTCTGCCTCTCCATCTGCCTTCTGTACATTTCAAGATTTCCAAATCTGCACAGACAAGTGTAGGATAACAGCAGAGTTAAGCTCTGCTGACCTGTAATACTTTCCTAAGTATCACCCAAAAGGTGTCACAGCACATGCACCACTCCCTCCGTGCTGCGGTGTAAGGGAAGGAATGTATATTTATTAAAATACATTTCTTTCTCTGACCTTCTTTTGAAATCTGGTTCTTCATCCCTTGCTCTCTTCCTTCAGGGAATTACATCCAATTCAGCCCTACATACACACAGGGTGTATCTTCATGAAGGCTGTATGAAATCTCTGAAACTCACAGCATGGCTGCCAGGTCCCTGGCAAGATTATACTCCACTGCACCACTCCTGCTGCATTGCACAGCTTATCCATGCTGACACATCCCCAGTGGAAACAGGGCTTAACAAAACCATGACCAGTTATGAATGTGTCTTATGCTTCTGAATAGCAAAGTTGAGGCCTGGTAAACAGAAGAGTTTATACAAAAGGTATCTTATTCTTTTTGGACAGTGGTGACCTGATTGCCAGACCTTTGATGCTGTGCAGTAGTAGAATAGGTGAGGAAGCCATTCACTTTCCCTGTGCATTAACACCTCACCTTCTTGAGAGCAACTGCAGGGGTTTTGGTGATGTTAGAAACCAACCCCCTCCCTTACAGTAAGCAGCACTTTGAGAAATGCTCCCATGATATCCATCTGCTGGGAGTTCAAATGTCATCTGCCTGTGACTCCTCTGAAGGAGCAAAATCTCTGAGATTGGAACTGGAACACAGGGCATGTTAGGGAATACCAGGAGCTGAGAGGACAGACACCCTTTGATAGAGTAGTTCCCTAAAGATAAGCTGCAAGCATTGTTGGTTCGTTATCTGCTACACACACTCCTGTGATAAGGTATTTCCAGCACTATTACATTCTTCTAAGTAGGCCTCAGTGCTAAATATGGAAAAAAAAATTCAAAAAATAACAATCAGTTTGTGTCCAAGGTTAAATCCATACTATCAGCAAAACTGGCTGGGTACAAAGTCATATTGAAGATAAATTTGGAAGCTTAACATGGTATTCGTGTCCCTGGGCTTCTTACCACAACTTCTCAAATTTTCCCCTCAAAATACTATGACTTTCTTGTTGCCTCATTTCACTTGAAAAGGGAAAAGATATTTTAAATATGAGTTTGGATTCAGAACTGATGGAATCATATGCTTTGCAAATCACTGCAGTCAGAGAAGGCAGTGATCTGATCATGCAGAGGAGAATAAGACCAAACCTGGTTGATACAAAAAACTCCAGACCATTCCTTTGCACAGGCAAAGAGTTCAAGTTTTCAAGGCAGAAGACACCAAAGGCTGTGGGATAATGAAACAACTACAAACAGGTCTGGACAACATAACTGACTGGAGGGCAAAAGTAAACAGGGGTGGAGCAAAAACAATCCAAATTATGCACCCTGCGTGGATGCACATTCACCTTCAGGGGAGTCAGTCTGCTGCCCTGGAGATGTGTCATCTCCAAGTGAACAATATTTACTTTGATGCATAAAGACAAATGTCATTTTCAGTTGCTGCAAGCTGGTTTACCTTTTAACCAAGCAGATTCACATGTCAAGCTGTGACAACTTGAAAAGTAATATAAAAGCACTATAGGAAAATGATATATTTTTAAAAGGTATCAATGTGTCACTCTCCTCTTTTGGAAAACATATAGCACCCTGTTGAAATTATTTTAAATATTTAAAACACCTACTGCTATTCTAGGACTTTCACTAGGATTCACTGAGGATTAAGTTATTTACAAAAGCTGGGAAAGACACATGACTGTTCATTCTTATTACTTTTATCAGCTTAAATTTCTATTAAGTTAACAGGTTGAGGAAGACTGATGGATACTTGGCACAGGATATCAAGGACCTCTACAAAACCAGATGTTTTGTTTATGCACATTTCTAATAATCTCTTCCTCATAAGCACTCCCAGCTTGTAACAAAATAATACCTGAAAGTTCATTTCAAGGACATTATTTTCTATAAATAGCAGAAGTTATGACATTCTCATTAGCTTAATTAAGATAAGACAACCTGAAAAGAGCAGGTGGTTTTTAATTAAACTATGTCTTGGAACAGCACAGAATGGTAATGTATTGTGTTACCAGTGACACTGGTAAAATACTAATTTTTTGTGAAATAAGGTTCTGATCCAGGACACCAGCCATACCAGCAGATCATCAGTGCTGGACCACCAGTGCTGGAGAGTTTCTATACGAACACAGAATTCTTATATTTTCTTCTGATGGAAGAAAGTTCCAGATCGTACTTTAATCACTCAGATTTTCACCACTACTTAGCAATTACAACAATGCCTATATTAATAAACTTGTTTCAAATATTCATTTAAAAACAGCAATTGGAACTTTATACAGTATTAGAGAGTTCAGCATCTAAACCTTCCCAGAAGGCAGGATATAGTAAATGACATGTTCTCATAATGCTTTTAGGTACTGTATAGATGGGACATAATTAAAGTAAGACTTAATTAAAGCTTTTCTTCTCCAGAGACAGACAGGTAAAACATAACTTACTGTATTCTCAAGCATGAAAGAGTCTAAAATTGTCTTCACAACTACACAGCTCTAGATTCTCAGTACAGCAAATGAGAAATACAGTGACAGTTGGGAATTAGTGTAGTTTCTACCTCTTTCCATTTCTAATTTTTAGAAATAATTTCTAATCCCTTGAAACAAAGCAGTCAGGGTCTACTCTGCTTAGTATAGAAGACTTGGTTTTTGTAGCTTACTGCTAAAAGATTGTATAGGTGATTCTGCTCAGGCAAAACTGAACTGCTTTCAGTGGTGCACCACAAAAATCCACCTGGGTGGAACCAGCCACTTCAAAGTGTGTCCTTGGGCAAGTTACATAACTGTCTTGGTTAACAACTGGGTTTTTTTGTGTCAGTACTCACCACTTACTATCTGCAGGTATAGAAAACAGTGCATCCAAGAAGCCACCACATTAAAGAGTCCTTTATAAATTCAGTGGTGGTCGCTTTGTGTCTGGTGTGAGATCACTGATGATGGCTGGCCTCAGTGCCCTGTGTGATGCATGGAGAGAGACTGAAAAGAAAAAAGAAAAAGAAAACAAACAAACAAACAATCCAGCAGCACGTGCTGAAGTCAGGACTCTACAGGAAGCCATCCATTGAGCTTCAGTCCCCCTTGAACCTGAAGCACTGATTCAGGGTTCTCTAGAACTCTTTCTGCCTACTTCTATTCTAACTTGTGCCTCCATCACTTAAGGATGTTTGGCAACAAAAGTACTCTGAAAGCCTTACACAGAAAGCTCACAGAGGATGAAACCTCCTCCTCTGTGTCTTCCAAAGAGCAGCTAAAGGTAAAGTGTGCTAAGGAAAGGTGGAGTAACAGGAGGCCTTGGGCTTGGCTGACAAGCTCTGAATGGCTGTACCAGGTGTTGCACAAGTGCCAGTGACTGGATCTCTGTGCAGAGGATGTGCCCTCAGCAGTCACCATGCAGTAGCTGGTTTGGGTTCCAGGATGATGCAGAAGGAAAACTCTTGCTTATAAAGGCAGAGCTGGGCCAGGAATCACAGCCATGAGGTGGAAATGAGAGAACAGACATCTGCCAGTCAGCACAGAATTACTGTCATTGTCTCTTCTTTCAGTTCCTTGCTCTGCAGAATGGGATAACTTTCTCCTCAAATGACTGTGGTAGAAGAGTCAATGAACTTAGCTATGAAATCCTCTGCTGGAAGCACTTAGAGAAGCTGAACATTGTATTATTACTTGAGAAACATAATTCTTTTAAAAATCTCTTCTAGACACACTGCTGTACTAAATTTTCCTTAGCATAGGTGATTTAGCAGAATTTTCTTTGTTCATAGGGACATGAGAAAGAGAGTGGCACAAAGAGTTGCAGCAAGACTAGTAAACAGATCCAAATTTTCTTAGGTCACAAAATTAAAGCAGGCCACAGAGCTCTGCAAGATCTTCCAATTGCTTCACTTTTCCTCCAAAAGCCACTGAAGCTCTCTGAGCACAGCAGAGAATGATATGGCCAGTTCTCCCCCACTAAATAATTGTGGTTGATTTCTGAACAAACAGACCTCTGTAGGATAGTGCTATTTACAATTACTCATATTAGTGAACATGAACATATATAAACACTCCACCAGAACAAGAGCATTTGGTCAATGAACCAGCAAACAACAGGAAGAAAAAGGCAAAATCATTGCCAAAAAAACAATGAGAATAAAACAGCCAGTCTGGGAAGGAGCAGTAAGTTTGGCATTTCAATTTATCGGACCTGAAATTCAGGTTTAAGGTATTTTTTCCTTCTTCAAATTACTCCTCCATTTTCTGAGGCCCTTGGGTGCTATAGTGTGGGCAGCTGAATTTGTTCTTCTGTTTCTACTTCCAGCATGACAATAAGCATTCACCAGATCAAATCTGATTTGTGCCAGCACAGCTTTAAGCCTGTGCTTCCTTGACCACACAGCCCACAGATGGGTTTTATCTAAGTTCAAAATAATATAATGGATTACTTAAAGCATCTCCTGATGACAAAGCACTTTTAAGCATATTCATGGTGCAGGACTGAGAAAGGACAGCTGGACGTCTGCAGGAACAAATGTGGTGTTTGTTTATAGCCAGAGTTTGCAGAGCCCCAGCAGTGATGCTCTGAGTCAATGCATCCTCCAGCTACCCAGGTCAGCACCATGTGTGTTGAGGTCACGTTAACCCTTCTGCACTTGCAGCAGAGTGTTCCTGTAAATGATTGCTTACATCAGCTTCCCACTCCAGAAACCTTGTATGAGGGTCTTGTGTTGATAACACACTGACAGTGAAACAGACCCTGAGAATTTGACAGTAGACCAGCAATTAACTTTTAAACATACTGCCCAGCTGTGGAATTATTGAATCTAAATAAACTGCATGTCTAAGGCAATTTTCTTCCTTGCATGACAAACCTAGGTTGCTTTTAATCTGATCCCTAAATAGACCTCTCCCATTTGCATTTAGCCAAATATTTTGCTGTAAAACTTTAACAAGGGGAATGATGATTCACCTGAATTATAGCTATAAATCTGCAGTAACTGTTTGCAAGGATGCTTGGATGGCCAACACACCCATGGGACGGCTTGCAAAATAATCCACAGGAATGTACATTAGAAAGACACAGCCATAAACATAGCAAGATGAAGGTTTGTCTGGGAACCAGTCAGTTAAAACAAATCTTTTTGCTCTGTGCAATTAGAATCACAATTAAAATGTGTTCTCTTTACTATGAGGTACATGCATACAGTTGACATAAAAGCAATTTTTAGCTCTTAGATCAGCAAGTGCATTCTTAAAAACTGCAAGCACAAGGGCCAGATAAAGAGCCCGAGCCCAGGTCGGCCTTGTATCACACGTGAAGATTGATTGAGGCAGAGCAATTGCAATAACAAGCATTTCAATCATGCCCTAGGCCTCGCTAGAAAAGCGCTTTTAAAAGGCAACAATAGAGACACTACTGCTGAAACAGGAAAGCTCCAGTGTGCATCATCTGGATCCCCCAGATGCTAGGCTGTGCACTCATGATGGATTGACTTGTCTGCACCACGGGAGCACGTGGGGAGCATGTCATTGTTCTCTTCTTCTGCCACTATTCTTGGGCTCAGCTCCCACAGTAATTGGGCACAGGGCTGCACAGGGCCCCAGTGGCCTCACATGGCTTCTTTCCTGAGCTATCATCACCATGTTCTGGTTATTACTTTTCTTCCAAAGGAAAAGTTGCACAGGTTCTGCTTTTCATGTCTCAGAAGGCAGCTGAAAATGAGGACGATAAGCCTTAACAACCCTAGCAGATAAAATGTATTTGATATGCTATTTTTATTCTACTGTCATGTTGCAATTAAAAGGAAAGATTTGCCACCTTCTTCTTCCCAATTAAAAATCTCCAGATGGAAGTTGACTGGGCATGCTGTAGGGGAATAAGGAGTCACATTCATCCAAGAAAATAGCAATACTTTTTGTCTACAGCATCAAAGCTGTAGTCTGCAAAAGCAGAATGGGAATTTACAGAGATTCAGCAACGTTTTTATATAGAAGAGGCACATGTTGGATGGAAAATATAACACAAGGAGGATGAATTCTTTTGGTCAATGATCAGAGAGACCCCAGCACTACAAATCACTACAATTGATGCTACAGCTTTGCAGCACATTGAGGATTTCCAGGTTGTCTGAGCTGCTTCCATTCTGTGTTGTGGGAGGAATTCTGTCTGTCATAATTCCTATTTATGCTGGCTGTACAAGAACAAAACAGTGCACATTTGTGGTACTTATGTCATTTCATAGAAAAAAAAAAATACAGAAAAGCTGACTGAGTCATAGAATAGTAAAGTCAATTTAGGAGAGGGGAGAGGAGAAAAAGCAATTTTTTATACAAAAGGATCTTGGAGCAATGGAAGACTGCTGTAGCAAAAAACAGAGACCTGAGTGGAAACTAGAGCTTTGATAGATGAACAAGAGGAACAATGGACTGCTCAGAGTTGCATGATGAAGAGTTCTGCTCCTTCTGCTCCGTCACCTGTATTCATGTCTAGTGCAGAAAGAAGAGTCTCAGGACTCAGGGTTGCTGCTGATTTAAAAATAGATCTGCTAACCTGTGGCTTAATAGTTATAAGCAAAGAGTGTACAATTTGTTAAGTTTCAGGCCAAGTTTAGTCATATTTCCACAGCACAGCAAATCCACCTACCCCTCTGGCAAGAAAATGAGGGATCATAGAATCAAGAACAAACATGTACTGCTGGAGGATGCACATTACATTTTTAAGCTCAGACACTTAAAAGTTTTTACTATAAAGCAGTTAATGATGGGCCAAAACCCCAAAGGTTTTTATCCTCCTATCCCAGCTGTCAGCTTCAGCTGCAGATAAAACAGGATCCTGATTTGAGCTTCATAGATAAAGCCAGCAAAACATGCAAAGTTGAGATCGTTCCCACAAACACTGGTAAATTCCTCACACAAAAGACCATGGTGCTTTTCAGTGTCCTTTTTCTTTTCTTTTGTTTTACAAACAGCAAAAGTACCAAATTTTTATATTTGTGCCTGGGAAATGTAGTTGTTTCCCTAAATCTGTGAATTTGGCCCAGGAGTCAAAGGCCTTAAAGTAATTGTGGCCAACTGAGAAAAGAGCAAGTGTTGCAGTGCACGTCTGATGGAAGGAAAGCAGCCCCAAGTGCACCAGGGATATTCCCATTTAGTGGACTGGTATCATTTCCTTCTATTGACTCCATTGCCCACTTGATTTCAAACAACATGGTGTAACACAGTTCTGCAAACAAAATGCTTATATTCATATTGACAGAGCCTTTGAAATCTGTAGAAATTATTATTTTGAGTAAAAAGCAGAGGAAAACAAAACTCTTGACTTCCTCAAATTATGAAATTTGCACCAAAATCAAGATGACAAATTTATGTGTCTCAACATAAGTTCTGATAGCTGATTTACTGATTAGTTCTGAGGGAGCATAGAGAATAAAATCACTTCCCAGAGATTAGAACATGAGTTTTGGACAATGAAAAGTGCATCAGTCATCCATTCCTCTGAAATAAGTGTCATTCATCTTATATGCATTCCTGTCCTCTTGCTTCATTTCAGTTGGAAAAGAATCTGGTAAAACTTGGTATATTTTTTTTTATATATAAACTAAGCACTGAAAGAATTATTTGCTCTGAGTATTACTTAAGACTGAATATGTAGTCATTTTTTTAAAAAACATGGGTTAGGATGAAGACTATTTTTTTTTTCATTTTGCACATACCAGATCTACAAAGGAAATATAACACACTTTTAGAATTCCAAGGTGTACTCTTTTAGTTCTTCAACTACATTAATGCTAGTGTTCTTCATATTTGAAAAAAAAAAAAATCAAAAAAAGACAAGTTATTAAGTGATTTAAATCACAGCAGAGCCTTTTCAACTGACTCAACAGCCAGCTGTGAAAAGAGCCAGATTCTAGATGAAATGGACTGTAACATATTTACAAAAGAGAGTAAGGAACATAACCTTCGACTTTCCCTTAGGCCCCATAAAAGAGGTTCAGATGTGATTTAAGAGACCTGAGAAAGGAAGGTACAGAGCATAGCAGACTTATGTGATGAAAAATGAAAGAAAAAAAAACAGCTAAACCCACCAAAATTTAGTTACTTCAAATATTATAAGCTCAATTATTTGCAATAAATTATATATCTTTTATCCTCTCTTCTTCCAAGAGACCATTACAAACAAAAATCTATTACTAAATTGATGTGATTCCATGTAAAGTATTCGTAAAGAAGAAAAAAATTAAAAATCAGAAGTACTCTTTGCAGTCAGTTTAGAGCAACAGCAAGTAAACAGGAGTCCTGCCCTATCCCTCTGGCAGTGAAGTTCAGACCTGCACCAAAACTCTAATTGTCCCTGCAAGAATGTTTCTCAGTACTGTGTGAAAAAATGAGGGGAAACTAGAGGAGAATTCAGAATTTACTTAAAGATAATTTAACTATTTCATTTCTCCATCACCCCAATTAGTTCATTTCTCCACAAAATTTCACCAGACCCGTGTTACCCAGGGCATCTTCCTTCCTTCTTCCAGTTATCAGACACCAACACAAGCCTTCTGAAAAACCTGATGTCCCATAAGATATTTTCATATTTAGTGAGAAGGAAAAAAGAAGAAGCGAAAAGAAAAAAAAAAACAGTCAGGTGCTCTGTGAATCATGGTGTGGTTTGAAGTCTGAATTCCTTAACAATAATGTTTTTGCTGACACACAATGTTTTTATTTGCCTTCAGAACTGTCTGTGTTAATAATGAGTAATTCCACTTGGAAAATATTTACATTAAAGTATTTATTCTTATGTCACAGGCACAGATAGTGTCTTCTTTAAAGGGAAAGAGCAGCCAGGAAATGACTAATACTGAAGCCAATTTTAATGTGCTGCCCTGGGATATCCTACCAGAAATCTAATATGCACATGAGGGCTGTGACTCCAGCCTCAGTCACAAGCACTTGGGAGACACAAGGGTGGACTAGCCCTCAGGATCTGGACACCCCACTGCCTTCAGTCAGTCAGACACAAACCTCTTAGGTGTTCCCAGCAGGGTGATGTTTTCAAAGCCAGTCCAGTCCAGAGTCATGTATGACATTGACAGTATGAACTAATACCTCAGGCAGAGAACTATTTGCCATATTTCACTAATGCCACACCATTTTCCTGTACCAATCCCAAAGTCACTCTGCACAGGCATTCTCATTGGAGACAGAGGGAATACAGTGCACTGTAATGTGGGTGAAGGGATTAATGATCTCTTCTGGAAAGACTGTCTGTGGAGAACAAATAGAGTAATTAAGGGCTATGCTGATTGATTTTAGATGTGAGGCAATAGGTACCACAATGACTCTGAACTCAGAACTATGAAGACAGCTAAGCTCAGGAAAAAGCTGAACTGGGCATTAGGAGTTAATTTAACAGTTAAGTTGGGAATCCAAAATCCAGCTTTCAGATTAATTTTTACACCTCATAGTAAAAAAATCTGAGAGAGCAGGACAGTGAAATTAAAATAGAAGAACCCTTAGAGAATGCAATTCCTACTAGTTATTGTCTATAATAATATCTAATCACACTTTTTAAACATTTGATTTCACTAGAGAGTTTGTAAATTGTATGGTAAGATTAGAAAGATCTTTATTGATGCCTTTGTTTGCTAAAGCATCCAAGATGCCTTTGCATCAGTTCAAAAATACTCAGTTGTAGATAAGAAATATAACAGCATCTCCTTGTGTTAGGTTTAAAGTCTAAATGGTCTACAGTGGTTTCAAAGTTGTCAATTGCAATTGAATATATCCTTCTGAAAACAAAGTCGTTGCCTCTGTTAAAAATCTTGCCCAGAAAACTTTCTGCACATGGTGTTTGCTGTAAAAGGGCTGCCCAGTTCTGGCAGAAACAAGCTCTTCTGAGAAGCTGGAAAATCATAGTTAAATAGCATAAAGAGGGGACTAGAACGGAACTTCCCAATGATGAAAAGAGGAAGTAAGGACAGTGCAATGTGCTGCTGAGCACCAATAGCAAAAGGTTTCCCAACATTGTCAAAGTAGGCTGTAGGCAAACCCACCAGTCTGAGGTGCTGAATGTGACTCTGCCTGTAACACTGATTTAAAACTGAGAACAGAGAAATAAAACTGAAAAGAACAGAGTAAAACATTACCCACGTCGTGTTTTTCTTCACAGCTGTATCCAAACATGAACATCCCAGGAATTCTGCAGATGTCTCCCTTAAATTCCTAACAGAAGATAAATATCTGCTGGGACTGAAACAGAACCAAGCAGATAAATATTTCAGGCTGAAAATGCTCAAAGGACTTTGCATATCTTCAATACCTCTTGAATACCTCTCAACAGCAGTGAAATTCAGTGTGAAGCAAAGCCACGTAACAGAGACACAATTAAGATATGTCTTAGTCTCTAAAAATTCTGGCTTCCAAACACAGCGGGTTTTCTGTTTTCTTTGCACAACTGAAGGAGAAAATCCAAACATGATACATCACTTTCCCTTTTGAACTTGCACTTTTAAACATTTCCAACAGCCTGTGCAGGAGGCAATCAAGGAGCTAATGAGATCGCTACATATGGCCTGTGGATGTTGCGGGCATTGTGTGCCCCACAAGCCACAGTGCCTGCTGTACATCATTCCTCAATGACATCTGTCCCCTCGCAGGACAACCCACCCAGCAGCACCTAGGAGCTGGAGAGCCAGTTGTCTCTCTTGTGGTGGGGACAAAAGGTTGACGTGGGCACTATTCACGCGGCTCCGTGACAGATTGTGCGGCACAGCTTGGGCTCCTGGCGCCGTCCTCTGCTCCAAGTGTCCTCCTGAAGGGCGCGGGTCGAAGGCAGAGCGTTTTCCCATCAGTTATTCTCATTTCTAAATTATGGATGGATAAACAGTGCAAAAAAATTGCATTTTGTCAGTGTTCCTGCCCACAAGCCAGCTGAACTTTTCCCAGTTGTTTTGCAGACACGGAGCAGGCTGCCTGCTGTGCATAACCTGTACAAGGGCCTGTCTAACACCTTGGTGGTTGGCACGTTGTTCACTTGATCGCTTGCCCATGGTTACAAAGCACATTGTTACATTGTGCTACTTCTATAAATGTTTCTAGGCCTGCTTCTTAAAAGTGGCCATTGTTTTTCAAAAGTAAGCAGCCCACCGTGCTCTTAGGTGAACCAGAGTTAGCCAAAGTTCAGCCCTCCTTCTCTAAATCTCTGACAGTTTGCTAAAGAGATGAATGAATTTATAAAGCTGGAAAGCATTGTTTCTGAGAAAGGTGACATGAGACAGATGTTAGTCATATTCCCTAATTCTTTTTTTTCCCTGAGACACACAACTGTAAGACTGAATTTACCTTTGCCATGATATAATATGCAAACTCTTGTTCCTCTGTCTTGAAAAAAAAAGCTATTCATTTTTTTCTAGAGAAAAATATACAAACACATGCCTGAGTATTACCACAGGCACCTTTAATGAAGATTTAAAAGAAATTTCAAATGGAAACCCTGGCAAACCTTTCCTCCTCCCCAAAACAATCAACTGCCAACAGCAAATATTTCTGCTGGCAAACACTTTTCTGCTCTATAAAATTCTTCCCTATTAGAAACCTCCTTCCCCAAAGGCCTGGTAAAAAGGGTTTAGAAAGCTCCATGAATATTGTCAAGTGGAGGCTGCACTTTGCCGTAAGGCCAGAGGGGACCATTAGATCATCTCATCCAACACCTGCATTAAAAAAGGAAAAAAACCAAGCCCACACCACAACAGAACACAAGAAAACCCCCCAGAACTTCACCCACTCACTTCTGTATACAGTCAGCAAAAAGTGCTTAGTTAGCAAATATCTTCCACAAAGTCATTCCTTCGCCCTTGATCATCAAGAAATGGAGACTCCATTCAGCAGGTTCAGCAGTTTCCATATTTTTTATTTCTATGGAAAAACTACATTCTATATCTCAAAAATTGCCTCCCAGTAATGAGCTCCCCCGTTCTGGTACCTGTGCTGGTATCTCTCAAATGCCTCCCCGTGCACGCAGATTCTACATCTCATGGGGATGTACCTGGACACCAGGTAGAGGTTATTGTGCAATATTGAACATATTAGTAATTTAGGAGCCAAGTTGTTATAAAGTTTGCAGTTTGCCCATCAGTAATTGCACTGTGCTGAACGTGTGAGGTGGACATATGTTCTATGGGTATTGACATATGTTCTGTGGGTATTGAGCCTAAGCCTGAATTTGGAGACAGGTTTTGATTGATGCTGAACTGCATTGATTTACCCTCATCTGTAAAGTCAAAGGACCCCAGTTAGAGCTTCTTTCTATGTTACCCCTACTTATGCAGAAACATTGCTTTTTTCATTTCCCAAAAATAATTCTTAAACACAAAATCAGAGAGAAAACTTATTTCACTATATATTTGTTTCAAAGTTATAAAATGTTTTAAATTTCTAATAAATTCATATCTTACTACATCGATATTAAAAATCATTGGCACCGTCATGTAATTTCCAAAGAAAATTTATGTTAATATCTTATGTATTTAACGTTATAGCACATTACTGAACAGTTTGCTAGAACTTCCCATTTATAATTCTTTACACGTTCTTTGCCTGCCCTTGTTTGCTGGAACTTTTCCCACTTGGGGAAAAAATCCAGATTGGAGTTTTGTTCTCTATTTATCAGCATATGATTATTTTGGCTCTGGGCCTGTATAGCTATGTTGGTTTCCCGCAGTATAAAGAAGAAAAGACATTTCTGCCTTTTTGAGAGAAATTGTAATGGTAATACAAAATGACATCCATTGTCCTCATAAGAAAAAAAAGATAAAAAATAATGAGGAGATAAAAGGAGAAGCAGAAGTTTAACCAGGAATAAATCCAACAAAAATGGAGGAATGAGGGCTTTTGAAATGGTATTGTGCCATAGACTGCAGAGTCAGCACAATTAGGGCTCGTGTTTGGGTGCACGGGTGACGTCGCACTGAATCATTGTCCAGGCAGGCCACTGGGAAGAACCTTCCATGGGATTGGCCTGCACCAGGTCAGATCTGACACCTAACAAACAGCTCCAATATGCAAGCTCTGTTTTGTCTGCTGTGAACAGTTTTACAAAGAGAAGAGCTAAAGGATGAAAACACCTGAAAAAATCTTCCCAAATTACACGCTTCCCTGAATGATAGTCCCACTCACCAGTTTATGCTGTTTCTCTACAATACTTGTAAGGATTTCAGAACAACCAATGCCAGTACGTTTGAATTTGCTTCCTTGCCCATCCAAAGATAAGGAAGTACTTTGCAAACACTGGCTTTTAATTATTTGGGGAAATCCATTCATCCTCAAACAGCACCCATCTGAGGCACGTATGGGGGAAATTGCTTTCTCCAACACTGATGCACGTAGACTTTCTTAAGGACAAATATAGATGAACTTTTATACCACACAGCCTTCTTATCTCTGCATAGCATGATCATAAGCTTTCTCTTGTTTCAAAAACTATGCTAACCATTTGCAATAGGCAGATGTTTTTTAATCTGGGAGAAAAAAAGTGAAGAAAAAAGATTTACTGGTTTACTATAATTTATGGAAGAAACTTCATCATTATAGAAAAACCTTCATCTTTCATAGCTAGAAAAAAAACCAGCATCGTGCTCTGCTTTCAGATGCCTCCACTGGGAGGCATCCCTCAAACACTAGATAACACTGGCAGACATAAGATGAACTCCAGTCTCCTCCAGGAGTGGAAGAGGAATTGAAGCTCAGACATAAGGATTTATAAAGTTGCTTGAGGAAAGCAACTGCAATTAAGAGACATATGTTTTAAACAAATCTTGGAATTTGTGAAAATCTGCAGGGCTGAGGCACCTACCTACGGCTAGATGTATGCTCAAGTACTTTACTGATTTAGGGCCACAGTTGGGAGGAAAGAGTTTCTTGTGAGAGTCAGCTCAGGCTCCCAAATGTCTGTCAATGAGGAAATTGGAAAGCAGATACACACTTGCCACTATTCATACTCTGTTCTAAACAACCTGCACTGACTTCAGGCTTACAGGAAATCTTGTTCAAAATCATGTGCTAGCTGGAGAAAGATGTCACTAGTATAAAATTAGGGACAACACTCGGCTGTGAAAACCTACAGGATGATACTGCTTCCTTACAGTACTAAACAGATCATTTCTACAGTTCCTATGTTAGAACCTTACACAGGCAGCTCATCACTTTGTACACAGCATAATAATTCCCCACAAACAGCTACAAGATGAACCAGATCACATTAAGCATTCACATGCACAGCAGTTGAAATCTCAGTGGGTATCAAAGCATTTAATAAATTACAGCCCGTGACAAACAGACAGAATGAACTGTGAATGGTGAACTGTGTTGTAGGTTCCTGGACACTGCAGAAAATCTCCCACAGCCTCTTCCAGGAAGATAAAATAGCAGGTAGGTGGTTAGAGTTAATTCCCTCCAGTACAGTATCAGCTACTTATCCAAATTAATGAATAACTTAATGTTAATTTCAGCCCCGTTGCAAACATACACATATGGATGATCAATATTAGATTGTTTCCAGTTGCAGAACAGCAATTTATTATCTGATATTGTATACAAGCAGAATAATCTCCTCTCCTTAGCTACATAACTTTCCCTCTGGCTGGAAGTTTGTGGGTTACTTGAGGTTATATCTCTTCTGAGATACAGATACACAGAGAAGATTTTGTTATTGTTGGGAACACTAGGAATGATCACTTTTAAAGATCCTGACACAGGTGGACAAAGTGGTCTGTTCTGAAGATCAAGTAATTACAAAAAGCCCCTATCCATGAAGAGCTGTATTCAGCTAAAGAATTAAGATCATACTGTCTTAACTCTGTCGTAACTTGCTGATTTTCTTATATTGCCCTCTTTGAAATATTATAGTTCATGTGAAGTGATCAGAGCTCACTGAGCACAGATCAGCTGTGTATTAAAGATGAATTAAAGTTTTAATTTAATTAAAGGTTAATTAAAGACTGTGCATAAAGAACTCTCCAGATCAAGTGCCTGTCATCCTATCTTAGCATGGCTATTAAGTCATTTCTACAGCTTTACTTTCAAATCTTTATACATAGCATCAGTGTCGCAATTCCTCTCCATGTCTTTTCCAATGCCAATCCAATGTCTCATTTTTACTGCTTTTCTGCATCTCCAGATTTGTCAGACACAATTTACTCCTTATGAATCAGAAATAGTAGGTTTTGTCAGCTGATATTTCTCCAGATGTTTTGTGATCTCACATCTTATTAACTGTCCAGGATATTGCCTGCCAGTAAGATTAGGCACATAAACCTGTAATTGTTTGTCTCTTGCCCTTCCCAATGGCTCCCATGCTAACAGGTCTCACCAGCAAGGTCAGCCAGAGAAGGCACATGGAGAGCTCTTCACATGTCACATGCAGGGTATTTTTTCACTCATTCCATGACCACAGTATTTTCAATTTTATATATTGAAAACATATATCTACTGGCACAAAGCCTGCTAATCCAGTTGTGAAATGGAAATGAAACAATTATAAATAAAGAGAGAAGAAATGAAGAGGGAAAGATGTTTCCCATACCTATCATTTGAAATCTCATCATTGAAAGAAAATCTCTCTGTCTTGAAAATACTCTTTTGTGTCTGGTGGATTTCAAGTTACTACTAGTCTTCAGGTTATGCCCTGAAAGGAGCCAGAACAGTAGAAAGAGCAAGATGTGACAAGAGAGCTGGCAGGAATCCAGAAGATATCATTTTCACTGTGTTGATTTCAGACAGTTTTAATGTTGGGAATAACCTACTTGGGGTTGAAGTCTTAGGCATTCAAACTGTATCTATGCTAAGCTTTAATGCACGTTTCTAAGGGTGGCCATTGCCATCTTTACAGTTGCCTTAGACCAGGTAACAGAGAAAAAGCAACAGTTTTGACTACACAGTAAGTGTCAACCCTTGTGTCCTTTGAGCTAAAAGACTTCAAGTGCATTTAGAGGCAGCACGAACATAGAAAGTTCAGTATGCATTATCTCCTTATAAAAAAATTGCTGGCACTAGACAGCTACACAAAAATCATCTTCTGTTGCTATTCCAAATTCAAGCTTGCCTGAATGTCATTAGTTTTCTTCCAAAATCCAAGAATTTGCATAGTTTTAGAGTACAAAACAACATGTCTGTGCTTGTGCAAAGGCTTTCCTCCTCTCCTCTTCTGAAAACCAGACAAAAGTATCTCCCTACAGACTGACTAAACATCCTTGCTATGGCCACACAATTTCATCTGTTCATTCAGTATGCTACCAGGGAGGTTATTTCGTTTATCTTTAAGGATGTCATCAATATTTTTGAAAACTATGTTAAATGAAACTTTACACTGATCACCCTTGAGCTTCTGTACACAACAGCCCACAGAAATTCCTTCATTTCTTCCTCTCATATTCTCAGAAGGGCTGACTGTTCCTTGATGACACTCCATCACCTACTACTGGTAGCCTTTACCCCTCACATCCTCTTTAGCTGGTTACTGCACTAGCCAATCTCTCCATCATCCTTCCTTGCATTCACATTCTTCCTCTCATTAACCTCCTCACAAAAGGGCCTGCTGTTTAGATCCTCTTGGGAATTAGCTATCTGCAACTTTCAGGCTTACCACCAGGCTCATCCCCCTCAATATTCTCAAAATTAAATTAGAAATCCCAGGACTTTCTTTGATTGCCTCTCCTCTCCATAGATATTTCTGTCCCCAAGGCTTATTAAGTGCTCTTTCATAGCAGCTGCAGGATTCCATAAATCCTGTAGCCTGTACGCTTGTTTGCCTGTGTGTCATGCATGTCATGTTTTCAAATTTGATTTCCTCTAACGCTGCCATTTCAATCTTCCTTATCCTTACCAGAAAAATAGATGGAGATGTCCCCTCTTTATTTATATAAGCACTAAAAAGCTCATATAGACTCTCACACAAAAAAAAATGCTGGCTTGTACTTCTTGCTGGACTTCTGGTGAGCACAGTCTGTTGTGCTTTCAAAGCCCTGTCCCTCAGACAGATCCTAAATAAACATAACCTGTGAACACAGGCAGGAAAGAGGTGCCAAGACTGGCAGCAAAAAGCCTCCTGTAATAAACCCTGGAGAAGGATTCCACAGACACCCAACTGCTACAGGTTGATAGCAACACACAACACAAAAAATCTGCTCCACAGAAAGCCTTTGTGCAAAACCTCTTTCCTAATGCTCTGCTCCCTCTTTTCCACTGGTTAGAGGGACTGGAACATCTTTCTGCTCCTCCTGTTAAAATGTTTTTATGAAGGATCATGATCCAAGGTGAAATCTTGGCATCAGGAAAGTCAAGTGGCCATTAACATCAAAAGGAAACAAAACTTTGCCCAAAGGTTCCTTTGCCCAAAGGAACAAGCAGAGTCATCTTGTCAAGTTTCTGCATGCAGAGCTGGATTAAGAGCTCTGTAGATTAAGGCACTCTATCATCTCCTGAATATTTACAATTTATTTCATCTAATACCAAGTATGAATTTTGTAACTAGCTATTGCATATTAGGCTTCTTTATTTTTGTGATTTATGTTGCTCGTCTCTTGGCATCGACCTCATAACATAAATCAAACCACGTATAAAAATCATTGCCAAAAAGAAATAAGATTTATGCACAACTCACAGTGGTCATGCAGCATCTCTAACTGTAAAAGATGTTCTCTAATCAATTTAAGATGCATCATCGTTCTTATCTCAGAGCTCTAAAAATATATGTTATATTGAAAACCTGTTCACAGCACTCCTCAAAAGCTGCACTTTAAACACTAAGTCAGTTTCTGCAGCCAAAAAACACAGAAATACCCCTTTTGTCCTAATTTTTAGCAAAGAATTATTACTAATAGAATTCAGTGTTCTTGAAGCCCAAATGAAAGGTAACACCTAATGGTAAGTACTTTCATCATCCCTTATGTGATTCACAGTGTTTTTTCTGGTGCTATTGTTGTCTTTATGTGAATGTGATTACTTTTAGAATTACAGATGTGCATAAGGTCTGTAAAGACAAAGCAGGCTGTATCTACCATAGAGGTAAATATGAAAAAATGTCAGTGCTGTTGCTCTCTAAAATTTTTCATTGAAGACTTGCATATGATAAAGGGTAAGAATAGCTTTATTAAGAGTTTTGATGTGTGGAAACATTATTTTGTAGGTTTCCAAAACAGGTAGTTAAATCTTCTAATTATTGATAAGCTTTTTTCTGTGCTTTTTTTCTTTTAAAGTTTCTTTAAAAGTGTTCTAAACTCAACTAAAATTACAAGTAAAACCCTTTAAAAAAACCTTAAAACGTTTTAAGTTATACTCTTATTTGTGGAAATACAAAAAAAGACACATTTTTCATGCTCAAAAACTAGAATGAAGTCATAGATATACAAGACCAGCAGTTTTCAGCAAAATCATCTTTCTTGCAAAAAAAAATATATTTATCCCCCACTAAAGAAACACAGCTTCAAATATTTTTTTTTAGACCTGTCAACAGACAGGGGGATGGAAACATACTGCACCCCTCCTCTAGGTACTTCAGTGCCACTAAAAATGTAATTCAAGAATCATAAAACCCCAAGGAAAATGAGCAAGAGAGGCCTCTCATTTATCATAATCATTAATTAAAATAAAAATAATTGCATTTATATAGATCTCTAGCTGCTGGATTAAAGACACAGATTCCTTGACAAAATTTCCACCCAGAATATTAAGAGCCCTTTTCCAGGGCTAGTGAATGCCAGTGAATTCCCCCTGCATAACACTTTTTCAGTTTAGTAGACTTCTACTACATATAATTATAGATATCTTGGAGGATTTTTTCTGGATCATTTTCAGGTCACAAACCTTTTCCCATCCTAGATTGAATTACCAGAGAGATCTATCCCTCCTTAGTGGTGTGCCGGGGCCCAAACCCAAGGAGTGCAGCACTTTGTCTGCAGACAGAGACCGAGACAAAGCTGCCCCCAGAGAATCCCAAAGCCCCCCATGGATAATAACTCCAGCTCCTGAGAGACCTGAGAGCACGAAACCCAGACTGCCAACGTGGAAAAGCCATCCCCAGTCCCTGAGCTCACAGTTAATATTCCTTCCCCTACATGAACTCACCTCTCCTTCACTCAGAGGAGTTTCTTGGCATGGCTTCCATCTAACCTAGACACCTTAAAAGCCCAGCTGGCCACTTCAGCCCAAATATCCTCCAAGTCTGTGCGTGGATCCCCACATATTGTTTTGTATGGCTCACTGAGGCTTGCAGGGTTCAGGACTGAATCCTGAACTGAATCTCTCTCCAACTGATTTCCAGCTCTCATTCTTAAGCAAATGTCTGGTGACTTTAAAAATAAGACACCCCTGTTTTATGGCCCTGACCAGGCATTTGATTTTCACAAGGGAAATAATACAGAAATAATGATAAATTGTCCAATAATTCCTCCAGAAGGAATCCAGAGAGAGAAGATATTCAAGAATTTAAAACCAAAGGCAGGACACACAATTTAACAGCAGAACGGTTTTGTTTTGGAAGAGTGCATGTGAAATGTTACTGTTGACTGTTCTTTTTAACTGGGTTACTTCTGAGAATATTGGCTGGAAGCAATGGTGACAAGTGAACTCATTCTTTAAAGAGTGCTGTGGCTTTCTGTAGCTCAGTGTGGCATGTCCCTGAAAGCTGGGGCTACAATCTTGCACTGCAATTGCAGAAATAATCATTGGTTTATTTAGCATGTCCCTTAATCACCATGTGAACTTCAGCAGTCGCTGAGGTCCAAGAATTATTCCAGCTCCTGGAGACCTGGCTACAAAGTTGGAAAAGTTTTCTGTGTGTATTTGTACAGCAGCACATGCACAGCACCACATACTCATGTCTTTCCTGTGCAGGAGAAGCATAGGTAACCCTTACAGCTGGAGCATTCTGGTCCTTCCCAATTTGAAAATCACACTGCTAAACTCCAGAGAAATGAGCTCTGTGCTCTGAGATCTGGCTGTGCCTCATGGCATTTAAGTACAGTGTGAGAAGGACAGTGTCTTCACCACATGCAGATCTTGGATATACTGACATCAATGCCAAACCTGCCACTTTACTTCAGAAGGGTCAGAATTTTAGCTCAAATCTCACTGAGACACTGATAAAACACCAAGGTCAACCCTAAAAGGATCATGAATAAATAAAAGTAGTTGATTTACAGAATTGAAAACTAATACCATCAATGCCCTCCAAAGGAAATCGGAGTGACTCATACCAAAATATCTCACCCAGACAAGATAGAGATGGCAGGAAAGCCTCACAAAAGTTTAGCAATGATCTTTGTAGCACTCTTTTTCATTCCTGTTACTTTGCAATTGTAAAGCATATTTCAAATTATTCAAACATAGCCAGCTAGAAACACAGTCCAATAACAGCTCTTTTCCACAGTTCTGCATAATGCTAGGAGAGGAGAACTGATAAAAGAAATACTGTAAATGGCTTAACTTAGACAATATTGGTATTCATTTCATTCCGTGGTATAAGTGCACCCAACAAAGCAAACCCAAATAAAACTCAAAAAACTAAAGTGATCAGAGACAAGACTTATTTCAGGACACAGGGCACAGTAAGGTAGTGCAGTGTTAGCAGAAAGATTGCTCATCCTTTTCAGTCACCAAAACTTAATTCCTTCCATTCTCATCCACCTTAATAGAGGCCACAGAGCAGATGCAGATGACACTTCATAAATTCTCTGCCTTTTTGAAAACTGAATGTTCTGAAAAACTATTTTGTTTTTAATCTATTTTTTTTTGCATCTTTATATAAGGCAATGGTGCTGAGGCACTCACATCCCATTGTAGTTGGAGAGAACTGTGAGCACCTTTTGTGAGCCTTTTATCAAAAACTCCCTCTGATCTTTTGCATTTTTATATCAATGCAAATTCTCTAGGAATACTCTAAATTGCTACTCATACTTAATATCTTCATGCAATTCAGCACCAAATATACCTCCATTGTGCATTCAGAGCCTGGAATTCATTACTAAATGCTATTTACCTAGGAAATAAAGACACTGGAAAGACCTATTACCTGGTGTGAGCTTTTCTGCGAGGTACTTATCTCTGTGCATAGAAGCAAGCAGACATTGCCAGTGTCCCTTATCTGTACCCTGACACTGCACAGCCTATTTAGACTTCTGCAGGGGGAAGGTGATGCCTCTGTGACAGGTTTCCTGCACATATTCTAAGAATAACCACTGCAGTGATGTCAGGATGACAGGTAGAAGGAGCTATTACTGACTCTTTTTGTCTTGGGTTGCAGACACAGCACTCTTAGCAACAATTCTAACATTTCACATTTACAGTTTAAAGTGGTGAATCAGTTTATTCATTAACATACCATACCTTTTGTATTATAAATTACTTGTAAAAAAGACTGCCAGGAATACATTTTAAATGATAGATGTTCTTGCTGGTTTTTCACAGCCATTGTATGATATTTTGGTGTGTTTCTGACTGGCAGCGCTCTATGCAGGGGATTTAGGAAGATAGGATAGACTGTAAATGGTCTAAAAAAGCCCTGAGAAATATGGGACAACTTCATTGTGGACAAACTTCTATTCATCCATTGAGTGTAACACAGTGAGTGACAGCTTATACAGAACTTGGCAAGCTTCACAAACAGGGAAATAAAAGAAAACTTTTAGCCTGTGATGAGCTTTATGACAGGGCAGTAAAATCCTAATTGAGACACACTGAACCATACAAAGGAGTTTGTATAATACAATACAGGTTCAAATGAATAGACATAGTCATAAGAAGATGAAAGAAACTTGCTTTAATGATAGATCCTTTGGTTTTTTAGAGTGTTACCTTTCATGATTTTTGCTTTTGCTGATTTTCGCTTTTGCTGATTTTCTTACCTATTCTTGTCATTTATATTATGCATAAGCAGATAAATTCTCATATTTGCTGTCATTATTATAATTATTTTGACAAGCTTTAATTGCACTAATAACTTTTAATTTCCCTTTTTATATGAATATATAACATGGCCTCAAAACTTGTATCATCTTGCCTTAAAAATTGTGTTACCACAAACACCATTCTAAATCTGCTGAAATCCAACAGATGTTTAGTTCATTACCACAAAGGAAGTGTGGGAATAGCTTTTACCATAGTTCTATCATAGCCCTTTTTAAATGCATCCTCACTACAGGATTTGGTATGGCAGGATGATTTTTATAGAAATTAAGTCAGCTGCAGCTATAGAACTGGAGATATTCAAGCTGAAATGAATAGACTTCAGCACAGCTCAGATACTTGTGCAGACAAGCCACCTGAAGTGGTCGCATTGCAATTAAAGGATTCATAAAGAAAATAAAAAATAAATACCTGATGGCAGAAATTTATTTCATATCCTCTTTTAAAACATCCTGACAAGGCATCTGTGAGGACATGAATGATCTGTTGAACTTTAGTCTCTCTCAAAAAGTGCCACAGTCTTTGGTCTGCATGAAATAATGCTCACATAAAAGGCTGCATCACCTAAAGACACCTCACTGAGCCAACACCCTTTCTGAAGTCAGTAGCAACTCAAGCTCCAGTCCCAAACCCAGCTCAAGTTTTGCCAGTTGATATTCTGCCCTCAGTGCTGTCCCAATGGTAAATGGCAATTTACATCTGCCCTGTATCCACCCCTACTTCATCAGCCCTTTTGACATCCAGCTCTGCCCCCTACTCTTAATTCAGATTTGTTCTACGTGTACTCTACACCATGATTTGTACTCTCACCCAAGTTTGTATCAACCACTCATCTTCAAAGGTGCTAGAAAATTATTTCTGAAATGAATAATGAGGTCCTGGTTGAGAGAAGATTGAATATGAGTCAGCAGTGCCCTGACTTCCAGGAAGGTCAACTGTGTTCTGGCCTGCCTCAGGCCCAGCATTGCCAGCCAGGCAAGGGAGGGGATGGTCCCACTCTACTCTGCACTGGGGCAGCCTCACCTCAAGTCACTTAAGAACCATTAAACTATTAAAGAGCACCCAAAGGAGGGCCATGAGGATGGGGAAGGGCCTTGAGGGGAAGCCATACAAGGAGCAGCTGAGGACACTTGGTCTGTTTGGCCTGGAGAAGAGGAGACTGAGGGGAGATCTCATCTCAGTCTTCAATACGCTCGTAAGGGCCAGAGGAGGGGCAGGCACTGATCTCTTCTCTGTGGTGACTGTGACAGGACCCAGGGAATGGCCTGGAGCTGTGTCAGGGGAGGTTTAGGTTGGATATCAGGAGAAGGTTCTTCCCCCAGGGAGTGATTGGGCCCTGGAACAGGGTCCCCAGGGAAGTGGTCACAGCACCAAGCCTGGCAGAGCTCAAGGAGCATTTGAACAATGCTCTTGGTTGGGCACATGGTGTGATCCTTGAGGATCATCCTGTGCAGGGCCAGGAGCTGGACTTGATAATCCTTGGAGGTCCCTTCCAACTCAGCTTATTCTGTGATTCTGTGATTCTACTCTGTGAAAAGGAAGTTCAGTCTAAATTGTTTGTGGTGTCTCCACTTTTTGTTAGACCATGTAGTGGCTGCATAGGGTACTACTTCAGAAACATTCTGATACGGTACCTGGCTGCCATTAACTTGAAATTGAAACTGACTACCATGCCACCACTGTCTGGTCAGAAACCATGAGACACAGATGTCAATCTTCCTGAGACCAGGTTCAGACTGAACTAATGTTTGTCATTTTCTGGTTGGTAACATTTACCACAGTTCCTTTCTGTCAATTAGTCCTTAAAGTTAGGAGTTCACTTTGCAAGCGTATAATCCTAACCTTTTTGTAGGGGTATTGCTCAGCCTCTTCCATCAGACAGTGATGATCCCCTCCAAGATAAAGGATCACAGGAATACAGGCTTTCTTGATTCTTTCAGTTTAGCTTCAATTTCCCCATGGAAATATGAGCTTTCAGGATGAGACAAGTCACATCCACTTCAACATGTCTTGCTCAGTATGATTGTTTTGATGTCTACACATTATAAACCCACATTTCTGACATTTTTTTTAATTTAGTGGGTGACCTTCCTACCGGATTGCCAAGTGGAGATCATACCCATATGCCAGTGCCTGGAAGTGGAACATCTTCCTTTTGAAGACTGTATTGAAAACTCCTCAAAATTTAAAATCATTAGCACTTTCTGTCAATTATATTTGCATAAACAATTGCCATTTCCCAGGAGCTGCAACAGGGTGAAAAACATGTACACAGTTGAAAAGGGACCTTTCTTCATTTAAAAAACTTCTAGTGTACAAATACCTGGCTTGGACCTCAAAGCAGTTTTATATTTAATTTTGGAGAAAACAAGGAGTGAAAGGGTTGAAAAATCCAGGGACAGTTTCTCACCTTGTCATTTGGCACTGCTTCAGTAATTTAAACAAATTTATTCACTCAATATCAGCTGGTGAGGTAACTCTTGGTATTCAATAATTAAGGTATTACTTCCATTTTAGCATGGCCACAGTTTAAAAAAAGACAGATTCTGACAGGGAGAGACAGACTGAAAGGGAAGGAGAGTGTAGAACTGTTTCCATGGCAACTCTTGAGCTAACAGTAGCAGCCTACCTAGCCTAAAGGGATAGGTGAGACTAAAATATGTGTGTAAGAGAAGCACTTTCAAGGTCCTTTTCCAGGTTAAATACATAAATTTGAATTTAGGTACTGCCTGAAAACTCCAGATATAATGAATCCTATATGTTCCATATAAACTGTAAAAGAACATCTGTTTTATACTGTACAGAACAATTTAAGTGAGAAAATGTTTTCTGAGAAAAGCCTGGCATCTTTCCATGGAAAAAAAACAAGACTGTATCTTCCCTAGGTAAGTTGTACAGGCTTTGAGTCATTTAAAGTCCCACCAAAATCACAGTGAAGTGGACCTCTATACTATAGTGCTTTTGTTTCAACCTGTAAGTGGTTGACTTAGAAGGTCTAAACAATTACTTTGTCACCATTAGTGAGTAAATTCTTTCTCATACTTTGCACCAGCACCATGAAAAAGTCCTGGGGCTGCACAATTTGAACAGCAAAGAAAGGCCAGGAGCATGGCTGACAAAACCAGAGCAAGCAAAAAGCTTTGAAAATATGGAGAGTGAAGAGAGTCAGATGGTATTAGAAGGGTATCTAAAAAATAGAGTATTCTTGGGGAAATAAAGCTCCAAATAACATGAATAACACCAAGAAAATACCATTCCCAATAGGAATGTGTTGAATGTTTCACAGTTAAAGCCAGGAACTGCAGTGGTGAGGCCAATCCCAGCCACACTTCAGGATGGCTTAGGAAGCAGACTGAGGGCTGCAGAAACTTTAGCCCAGTGCATTCAGACAAACTAACACCAAACACAAGTTCTTCAGAAGCATGTTCAAAGTTATCCCATGAGCAGTTTAGTGGGGCTGCACTAAGGCTTCACCACCTCAACTCTGCCTCTATCTCTTCTCAGAAAGCCATTAAGAATACAATTAGAAACCTCAAATCCTGTGCAAATATTTGCCACAACTTCAGCAATTCCTTTTTTTTCTGTGAGGGGAAGAAATAATTATCACTTATCTCCAATCTCATGTATTCTGTACTACCTGCTGTTCTCATTACTCTACTCTCAGCTGTTTCTAACTCTTTTTGGAAGTGTGGTGCCCAGAGCTGAAGGCAGGATTCCAGCTGAGGTTTCAACAGCACTGAGGTGAGCAGAGTAATTAGATTTGACACTCCTCCTACAACATTCTGGAATTATATTTGCCTTTTAACAACTGCATCACACAGTTGGCACACAACTGACTAGTCAAAGCCTTGTGGTACATATGTATTGGATTTCCAAAAATAGAATGGCACTTTATTTTCACTTTAGTCTCTGTTCTGATGCCATCCTTCAGGATGCTTCAATCCCTTCCTGTTCTTCATTTAGAGTCATAACAAATTTTGTAACTGAGTTGGTTGTTTCATTATCTAAGTGAAAGTAAAATGCTGACCAGAACTCAGTATACAACAGATCCATCTGGTCTGCCTCAATTTCAGAAGCCTTCCCAGTTCCATACTAAGCCATGGCTTAGGTCTCAGACAGGTGAACAGCTGGCTTTAAAAAAAGCCATTTTGTTATGACAGTGACCATTTTGTTATGGCAATAGAGTAGCTTACCTAAATGGCCTATGAGAAATGGCATTTGGAACTGTCAAAAAAAGATCTTTATCTAAAATTACTTAAAACCTCTCAGATGATGATATTGTTTCCACCCTGTTGGTAGTTCAATTACGCTACCACAATTACATTATTTGTCAAGATAAAGTCTGGGTTGTCTTAGCACAGAATCCACAAGGAACTGAAAATTGACTGGCTGCTCTGGCATCAATACACTTTCTCATTGAAAAGGTAATGGCTGGGTTAATTTTTCTCTTCTCCCTTGGGATATAACTGATGAAATCTTACAGATAGACACCAATAGTTGAAAGATTACTCCTGTGAACTCCTGAGGTACTCTAGACCAAGCCTGAGGTTCATTGAGCTCTTTAGCAAGAAAGCACAAAACCTACTCTTTCCTTGTACTGGTCTTCACAACTATCCCCTTCTTAAAATTAAATTCCTGACATGTCTGATCATAATTAACATCATCATAATGATCATGTCTGATCATTTGTTTTGGTGATGACCAAAACAGAGACATTGACTGCTCCAGTCCTGTCTGATTCACCCTTCATTTCCTCTCTTCCTTTGTTGGTTTTTTTGGGGTTTTTTCCTTATTCCCAATATATTCACAGAACCCCTTGGTTATCTTTTACACACTTTGCAAGCAAAACATCCAGAACTTTTCTCACTAAATGAGACCAATATGGCTTAGACTCAAGTAAGTGGATAGTTCTCATTTTAAGCCATAAAACTTTTTTCCAGACATATCCCAAATGCTCACACTTTTGCTACTGGTAAGTATCAGCTGGGGGTCAAGTAGATTGGAGTAGATTCCTGAAGAGCAGTTCATCAGCTACCAAATAGAATTCCACTCACACAGAGCCCAGTGCAGAAAGCTCAAAGGAGACTTTCACACTGTATAGAGTGTCAGTCTGACCTGCACCTTGTTCTTAAAATGCCAAAGCTCAGACTTAACCATTCCCTTCCTTGCACTTCAAAATGCACCATTTTCTCTAGAATCAATGTAAAAAGTGACTTTTACCTGTAGGGAGAGTAAAAGTATTTCAACTTCTATTTCAGAGTTAGATTCTTTGAAGTCTTTGTGTTCTAGGATCCTTGTGAACTTGTTTCAATTTTTTCCAATACTCAATTACTACCACTTGGCTTCTCACTTGCACCCAGCTCCCTCTTTATAATTGTCAAGTAACTGCCTAAAGAGGTTTTAAAAATCATGAATTCTCAGCAAAGATTTAAATTATTTATTGTTGGAAGGTATTTGGAAATTAGCCTACATATGTCTGTCCAAGAGATAAAGAGAAATAACATTTCCTCCAGCTTGGGAGAGTCTGGCCGTACTAAAGATGATGGTATCAGGGGGGAAAAAAAAGAAAAAAAAAAAAATCTGCTCACTCCTTCCTTCCTTGCTTCCTTCCTTCCCTTTCTCCTCTGGTGATTTCAGTATGATTTGCTAGCAGCCCATCTTCAACCCACTGCAGATTCATTGCCCTTTTGAACCCAGCCAACAATCTTATCTGCAGCACCTACAGCACCAGGCGTGACAAGCACAAATTAGCAGAACGCCAACGGCATTTATCAACGACATACAACTCCCTTTGTAAACTTCCATAATCGATACTCTACATTCTGTGTCTGTTCAAATATAGAACCTGAAACAGTAATGCTATTCCTCATAAAAAACGTTCGTACCAGCAGGTCCTGCAGATGAGGTGAAAAGGCTGGGAGTTTGGTCTCATTTGAAATATGAATGTATTCAACAATTACTCTCCTCTATTCTTCACTCTTGAGGTAGGTTTTAAAAGGGAAAACAAAAAAAAAAAAATCAACACTATGTAATAATACATAAATTCATACAGTTTTTGATAGATATTACCATACTAATACATGCTTAGAATTTCTTTAGCAATTAAGCATTGTGCAGTCAACACCATGAGCACTGTAGTTTCTCCAGGATGCTTCATTTTGCTTCAGTTCATTCCTCTCTCCTGACTCTGCCATGCTTAACAAGCAGTAATCACTATACCACAGAAAATTATATTTGAAAACTTTAGTAACATTCTAGTAACATGAACTCTGATTTAGCATTCCAGACCCAGAAAAACCTCAAAGTGACCAACAAGTGGGTAGGATATTAAATCTTTGCACCACTAAATAGTGACTGAATGCGAAGAGTTGTGAGAAGTGTTAAGAGGACGTCCCAGGCAATGACAGACAGGGCTGTATTGGGATTATGTTCTGTCAGTGTAGATACCTGCACTACCTCTGAACCATCTCACACAAGCCTGAGCTGGCATCACAACTACATGAGCATGATGCTCTGACTGTGCCATTTATCCCACCCCAAACTATGAGCCAAGAGCCATCAAAGAAAGCAGCAATATTTCTTCTGGGACCAAGGTGGTGCAAAAACTGTGTTGCAACAGGCTGATGTACACAGAGCAGTGGCAAAAGTGTGGTCTGAATGGGTAAACTGTGCCACTTTTCAGCTAAGTGACTTAATGGATGCAGCACTTCAAATCTGTTCCCATGGCAATGCAGAAACAGCAGTGGCAATACAGGCAGTTTCCTCTTAGACTCGCAATACAAGGAGGAGAACAAAAGCCTTTTCTCCATTTGAATGAACAAAAGGAGAAGCATTTTCCAGTGCAAACATGTAAAGCCAAAATCTTTCCCATGTCCTGACCACAGTAAAATTCATGAATAAACAGAAAAGACTTGCCAAAAAGGTCAAAAAACTTGGGGTTTGCTTTGTCAGACCAACAGGGGTTAGGACTGATTCACAGAGAACATCCTGCTCCCATTCCTGCTGAGCTAAAAAATCAAAGCAGTGTTGGAGGAAGAGTCCCAGATGTTCTTTCAGGAGGGAGAGACAGCCCAAAAGGTACCTTCAGCTCTGCTGACTAGTCATCATTTTCCATTGTGTTTGGAAAGAGACACAGCAGTAGAGGAAGAAAAGAGATGCACCACACAAAAAGTGATCACCCAGAATAATTTCAGTCCTGAGGTCAAACAAAACACAGGCAGCTATCACATGGTCTATGTCAAAAAAACCCAGCAAATTCCTAGACAAACAAAATTCAAACCAACTATCCTAGTTGCCTCTGGTGCCCTAGGAATCTGTAAAGTCCTGTCACTCCCAAACAGAAAATACCTCTCAAGCTGCTGGCCTCACTAATCAAAGGGATTTCTTTGGAAAAAAATATCCCTTTCACCCCGTTTTCCTGTTGTCTAGCATCATCTCAGTCTAGTCTGCCTTAATCTTTGGAAGAGATTGCTTTTAGGCAGGCCTCTAAATCAGGTGTTGAGAAAGCAGCAAGCCTGCATGGTTGAGGGGAACGCTATGGATCGGGGTACCCAGCTGCTCAGGTAGGTATCTCATTGCCTGTTGCAGCAGCCTGCTATTTGTATTTGCATTCCAGTTGTACTTAAAAACACCCATCAGCAGCCAAAATTCCATTCTGCCACACTTGTACTTAGATGAATCTACAGCTGTCTCACACAGACATAGTGTACACACTGAAGTTGTACGACAGGCTCTCCGCAGGGGCTAAACTTGAGGATAATCCTTTTGCTAACTTTCTGAACTCAAACACTTGAAAAGCTCTTGCAAAGCCTTGCTAAAGTACTTGCAGCAGTAGTAGCAAGTTTGTAGGAAGATTCCTGAACCACTTCCTATGAAACAGTAGATCCTGAAATTAATCAGAAGCCTGACCAAAGAACACAGATATGTTATAGCACTTTCCTTAAGGAAATACAGAGTTTCAAAAGGAAGCAGATGAAGTCTCAGAATTATCATCCTAACTTAGATTGCTCCATCATCCCATATGCCATCCATCACCTATTGTCTATCTTCAGAGGCCCAGGTCAAGTTCCTCTGTTTCTCTTGTAGAGTCTAGATAACCTGTTTCCTTTTTTTCCTAATTATTTTATCTTTTAGAGCTTCATTCAGGCCTTGCTGCAGTCATCATTTCAGATCTAGAGCTGGCAGCAAATCTGGACCAAGGCATAGCCCAAGGGTAGAAAACCAAAGTGAGACAAGAGATTTTTAAAAGCAGCAGTAAAAAAACCATTCTAATTACACTGTGTGTCTATCTTATCAAAAAGTCCTTTGCTTGCCTTCCTTATTTTCTTCTCCTGAGTTTCAGTCATGAAGGAACAAGATGCAATAATAAACATCCTTTCAATGAACACACAGTGCTGTCACTGTGCCCTGAAACCCAGGACACTGCCTGGGCAGCTGCTTTCCATCTCATACTGCCTGACACAAAGTTGAGCACTAAAAAATCAAGAGCTCCAACAGAGGAGATGCAGGTCTCCCACTACCCTGCCATTTAATTAAATAATAAACAGGATTAAATGGAACTTAATCTAATTCCATGGGAAATTCACACCCACTCCATGGGTGTGCATCACTTGCTAGCAGTCAGCACTGTATGGATGTCTCTTTTTATTAATAAATGCTCCTCCATCCCAGAGGCTGTGTTTGTGTGTCTGTCTTCCTTTCACTCTTGACATGTGGCTTTTCTAATCTCTTGCTTATAAACCCACAAAAATCCATCACTGGGTATTCTGAAAGAATTAGTACTGGATGTCTTTGACCGTGTAAGCTGCAATATATTCAATCATTCACAATACCTGATTGAATTTAACCCAGTGAATGAGGCTGGGTATTTTTTGTTAATATTAACAAGACAATTATTTAATTTATAAAGGACACAGAGGCAGCTTCTTTTTGCTGACTGCACTGTGCCAAGCCTACTTCCCAGCTACAAGGAACAGTCTTTATACCCACTGTGATCCTTAGTGATATGAATTTGGGATGTTCACTTTTGCAGTGGTTTTCTAACTGCGTGAGCTGAGCAAGGTTTCGAGTCCCACTGTATTTGGGTTCACACAGAAGCAGTGATACTCTATTCCACTTCATCCCTCGTGTGACATTATCTGAATCAGGGGAACTTAGCTGGCCCAGATATGATTTATGCTGTACAGACTACAGTGGTTATTTCAGAATAAGAATATCACAGTGACCTTGACATGCCTTCTGTTCCATGTTGTTTTAAGCAGTTTTAATGAATACATCTTTCTTGAGCAAAGGATCAAGATGTGGTCCTTTAGATTACCCACACAGATGATAGCTTCTAAATTCATTTTAAAATCGCTGCAAATAGATTTAGGAGTTATTATGAACAATTCAGAGATGGTGCCTGCCAAAATCCTGATTATGCTCCCAACCATCATTTTTCAGACATGGGGAAATCTGTTAAAGTAAAGCTCCAATTAGGATGCTTGTGTTCTTTTAAATTAATGTTTCATTTCAATTTTGTTTCCTAGCTCCTCCTGTCATCTTCTGAGAAATACATGTGTTGAAATCATTCCTTTGATGAGGCACAGACAAGAAGCTTAGTGTGCTTTGATGTGGAAAAGGAAAATGAGCCCTTTTTGTTTCTATGGAACCAGCTTGCAAATCAAGGAATGATCACAATCACTGTAGTTGATACAGGGTAAGCCCAAATATTTTTCTAACCAATAAAGAAGGCTGGAAGATGCAGCTAACCCAGAAAGATATGAAGAACCAGCTAAGGACAAGACGTTTCATAATTATCTAAGCTTCTGTTTTCAGTTTTTTCAAAGCATTACGAAGCAGTGAACTGGAAGAGCAAACTGTGTTTGGATAGGGAACTCCGCAGGACAAAGCCATCTCAGCTAGACACCAAAGAGATTCAGACCTCTAACATTTGACTCCATTTATGTGCAACCTTTGCATCTCTTAACTGGTCAGCAGCAGGACTGGATCACAGTGGCAAGTCCCTCTTTGGCTGCATTTGTTATTCTCACTTCTCTGTGCCCTGCATATACAGGAGAAAATGACTGAGGACATCCGGAACACTTTTACATCACATATCCCAACTGTGCAGAGGGAGCAAACTTGGACTATGGAAAAATACAGTTTCATAACCTGCAAATGTGCTTTGATGTGTGAACAGAAGGGGTCCAACTGTACAACCACAATCTTCCCCTATAAATATATGTCCCTTAATTTCACCTTTTAGAAAAATCAGAGACAAGGCTCAAAATGTCCTCAGAAAAGTCAAGAACAAAACTATTTTTGATGCCAGTGTGAAAAGGGCCAAGCCTACTTTCTACCCTGCTGATGCAAACTGGAAATGGGAATTTCAAACAGTGTTAACATACTGAAAATTGTGAAACCACTTTGTCTATCTAGCTAACTTCAGTAGCTGTCAACAGAGTAAAGGAGGTGCACGCTCAAAGACTTTGTACTTTCTGACCCCACTACATCTAGAAATATTAGCAATTACTTCACATTGCTGGATTGAGGTTTCATATATAGCATGATGCCCCAAAGTGAAAGTCACATTAAAAATGTGTTAGATTAGATTAGATTAGATTAGATTAGATTAGATTAGATTAGATGTGCTACGTGCAGCATGCCTTGGGCATCTGTGGACTTCTGTGAAAAGGGGAAATACAAGCACTTTGCAAGAGACAGCCTGTTGTGATGGGCTGGTCCCCTCTCACCCTTTCAGCACTTTCTCGTATGTATTCTGTATCAGTAAAAGGGATAACTTCTACTGCTGTTATGAGCTAGGGCATACATTACACACCATTTATTCCTCACATACTTTGTTCAAAAAAACTCTGCTGTTAGTTTTAGAATTGGAAGTTGCCAGTTCTGCTAAGTTTTATTGTTCCTTTGACTGACTGCACACAGTAGAGAGATGGCTTCACTTTATGCTACTTGGGAAATTTTGATGCTTTTTTGAACAAGTTTTTTCCAGGTCAGTTCCATGTACAAAGTAGGCTGAGAATTAATAATATTAATAAAAATGTGCATTAATTAACCAATTCATTTTTAAAATACACTCTTGGTCAGCAAAAGGTGCCATAATGAATGATACATTGTCACCCTGATTCCACAAGCCACCTGCAGCTCATCATGAAGCTATAAAGTAAACTCTTCAAATGGAGAATAACAATCTTCCAAAAATACAGCAAGAATGAAGGCAGAAACCCCTTCTCTCCATTGTGAGTCTGTTCCCCCACAAAATGACAAACCTGGAGCAGCTACATTTGTGGTGCTCTCATGTGCCTACTTCTGTGTTCTTTTCCATTTCTTTGATCTAAAAAATCTCAGCCACTGGGGACTAAACCAATCCAGGAGATTTACATGGCCTCTCTGTTCACTTGTGTGTACTTATCACGTTCTTTACTGCAGGCACTTTTTAATCATTGATTTTATTTTTATTCTGAAAAAACACGGATGTTATCATGGAACAGACATTAGCAGGAGAGATTGCATCCAAACCCCACTGACCTCCGGATTAAGAAACTGAGATTCTGTTCCTGGCTTTGCCATAGATCCATGCAAATGGCTTCAGTGCTGGGCTCCTCACCCTACACAAGTGTGTCCCATTTTTATGCTGTGTATCATTGCTAAAAAAGGACCAAATCAGTAACACTGCACTTCTGGTTAGCCAGAGTTTTTTCCTGAAGACAAGTTCTTTTTCTGAGAGGAAGTGTCAGTATCTCTGGCCATTGCCATGCCTGCAAAGCCACACAGAGGAAAGGATATGGAGACCTGCAGAAAGAAAGAGCTTACACCACTAAGAGAGTGCTAAACACAAGCCCTTGGTCTCACATTAAATGACTCTTTCTGGTAAAACACTCCCAATGCAAAGTTACAGAGGGCAGCAGCTGCTGTTGGCATCTCACAAACTCAGCTACACAGCCACATCCTGCCTTTTTTGCCAGGTAACCTATGGGGTTACCCAGTGCTCCCCATGGAGAAGCACCTTAAATCCCAGGGAAGCCAAAGAAAAATGTGCCTGCAACAATCACCAGCGTGCTGGCAGATGCAGAAAGCAATGCCACAAAAAGGAATGGTGTTAGCAGGAGTGAGTCTAAGTGTCTGTGCCACAGAAAGTCTGTATTTTACCTACATGGAATTAAAAAATCTTTCCAGTACACTGCAAGACAAACTTCTGAGAGTGACAAGTTCTCAGGCACTTTTTGCCTGGCATTCTGCTGCCTCCTACAAGTACACAGAGACCCCTAGCTGCAATTCTGCTTAAGACAAGCATTTGCCTGAGAACACCATTTAATATCATTTTAATTGAATAGTCAGGTTTCAATTTTAGCAGGCACCACATGAAGCCACAAGACTGTATAATGCCATTGTCCTGTACAGAATACCTGGCAAGGTCTTACAAATTTCCATTGGCACAAGTTTGTCAATCATCCGTGCAGTTCTCCACTGAAACTTCTTGGTGGAAAGGTAGCTCAAACATATATTGTTCCCTGCAGAAGTAATCAGAACAGCCTGTCTCTGAGCAGTATGATTATCTACCTCAAAGCCCTGTGAAAACTGACATATCATCAGGCTTTATTTGATACCTTGGAGAAACACACCAGGAAGCCCTTTAAAAGTCAGTTACCAGATCTTTTATGCTTAGACAAAGTGCTGACACCCCATTGCTTTCAAGCTACTCAGCTCACAGGCTGTCCCGAGGACAGGATGCTGTAGCTCTGGAAGCACAACGGGCACAGGTCTCGGGCTGACTGCACAAGGCAAGCGGCAGGACAGCTGTGGCAGGCCTGCCCTCAGAGCCAGCCTCCTCCACAGACAGCTGACAGGAGAGCCCAGCTGTGCTGGGGCCCCTCTGCTCCTGCCAGATGCCCACCCCAATGCCAGCTGTGCCCAGGCAAACAGGTCCCTGCATGTTCTGGCCACCCTCCCCCTGAGGGCTGCTCAAGATCAAGCACAGCAAATGACAGATGTGGCCAGAGCCGGTCACAAGCTGGCACAGGTTTGTTTTGAGGGCAGTTTATTTGTCCCCTTGTTGTTCCCACCTCACAGTACCACTACTAAGATTGCCCCTTCTTTCTGTGCTCTTGGAACAGCGTTTGTTGTTCCTCTCTGGACACAAACAGGTAGTGCTGCTGATTCAGCAAAGCCATCCTCGCCCTTACACCGTCATTTATAAACTGATTTGTGTGAGCCCCAAGAAACACATGATCCTGCAGAAGTGATGAGGTGTCCTTATTTCTCTGGCTGAAACAAAACAAAAAAATGTCTTAAATAATTTATAACTTCATAGGATCAGCACGTTCAGCAGGAGAACTGCTTATGCAGCTGACTCACTTAACAGAATAATGAGCTTTTGGCCAGGTGATAGGTTATGTTGAACCTGACCGGATCAATGTGAAGAGGGAAAAGCTCAGCTTATTTGAGTACTCCATCCTCTAAATGTACACAGCAAGATGTCAAAATGACCCATGCACACCCTGCAAAGGAAATTGAAGCTAATTCTACCATATTACATTGCCTTTTCCCATCCATCTTGCTTTCTCTCACTTATGCTCAATGTATTAGGATTTTAGCAAATAAAAATAAAAAGAAAAAAGGCTGAGATCTCATTACATCTTGTTTCTAAATCTTCTGACACTTCAGTTAAATTCAATCCATTTTCACTGGTATAATATCTTTTGGAGAGAATCTATAGAGATCAGCTGAAATACTAACTCTCTCTTTGAGTTCAAATATTGATGAGCAAATCTCTTTAGCAAAGAATATTGAAAAATATGTACAAAAGGCAAATGAGATTGTGCTTAGGCATGCTACTGAAGTAGATGTGATATGGAAGATGGACAGGGGGATGGCAGACTATAGTTCCTGTTCCTGTTGCTCACATAAAGATGATCATCATCAAATTTTGCCCTAATTTAAGACAAAATCTCAATAAAGATGATCATAATCTCTGAACCAGTTCCCAATTAGACACACACAGCTGTGTACCACACTCCAGTGCACGATCCATGGCTGGAGATAACTGGGCAAGAGGAAAAGAAGGCCAACCCACTGGAATGCCCAAGAGCTTCCCCATTGCTCTAGTTAGGGAAAAGGAAACACTGAAAAGAAATTAATTTATTATATGTGAATACATTCAAAGAAGAAATTTTCCATTAAGGACAATGTAAGATGTACTCGCATTTCAAAGGAGCTAAATTTATCTTCCTAAATTCTAGAGTGTCAAGAGGAGGATTTCCTACCAGCTCTTCTTGTCATTAACAAGAAGTCACTCATCTGATAGAACTGTCCAGGAAAGAGACAGATCATGGAAGTACTCAAGTCACAGAAAAGAAAGCATTTTAAGATCTGTAAATGGAAAGTGCTGTGGCACAGAAGTGGATATACCTGTATATATATACCGAATAACAGAGGTTATTCATCATCGTTGCCTTTCAATAAGACAGCTTTCCAGACACCCGAGCAACTTCTGAAAACAGTTTTGATTTGGTTGCATTATTGCTTTCCTTGTTAAAAAACAAGAGAATATTCTAAAACCATCTATTAATGTGCGATCAAGGCATATGTTAGAACATCTCTTAAAAGAAAGCATTCCTTAGTTTCAGTGCAGCCTCCAGAAATGCACTCATTAGGTCACAGAAAGTGAAGAGGTGCATTTATGTTAATACATAACTATTTACACAGCTTTTGAAAAGCATGGACTGACATCCATGGATTAAACGGCTGTTAGACAGCACGTCACCACCCTTGGAAAACAGAGGGAGATTTTGAGCTCTCATAAATTTTTTAGTTTAGAAGTTAAGTATAAAAATCACGTGTAACTAGAGTGACAATAAGGTTTGGGAAGCAGCTGACAGCTGCTAGAAATTCATTGTAAAGCATATGAATTTTGACCTTCCCTTTACAACCAACTAAGTTATCAGCAAAGGCCAAGTACTTGCCATTCTACATTTTCCTGCTTTCGGCTACCAACCTTAACGTTATCTCAATACACTTTATGCATTTATCTCAATACACGTTACGAATTCATGCGCTTCATTAGGAATAAATAGGCAGGGAAACACGAAAATGGCACTTTTAAGGCTGTACAGCATTTCCTCCCTACACACTGGGAGGAAGAATGCCAGGGGATTTTAGAGAGCTCGTTTACAGTGGGCATACACCAGCTCTGAAGCAAGGTTCACTCCAGAAACGCAGCTTGTTAACACCTCGTCTGTGGACTATGAAAACCCTTGAGATTACTTGTGCCGCTGCAGTCATCCAGTGCGGTACCCACCGTGTCCCCCTGGCCGCCCGGGACACGCGGGGCCCCAGCGCCGCTCGGAGCCCGCGGCGTTCGCGGGGCTCTGCTGACACCTGCCGGGAGCCGCGCGCGGAATTCCTGCCCTACCTGTGGAGCTCCGGCCTCCCCACGGGCCTCTCCCGCCTTTCCCGACTGCCGGTGCGCCGGGAGCAGGGCCGGAACAGGTCACAGCCGAGACGCCGCGGGGCTTGACCCGGCTGGGACAGCGGCACAAGAGTCGCCCGGGCTCCGACACACTCCGGCAGTGAATCTCCCTCCCAGCCTATGGATGGTTCAACAAGTGATGGGTGGGAACGACAGGCTATTTTTCACCCAGTCCCTCTCCTCATGCGTGCAAACCAGCAAACACAGGGGTTTTTTGCCCATTTTTCATGTGGAAGGGAGCTGGAAGAGTATAAATTTGTGTCAGTCCTCTCCTGTTCACAACCGGTCATAATTTTCATTTACTGTCTGTGCTGTCCTTTCAAACTAACCACACTTTGCTTTTCAGCTTTCCATTTCGCTGTCTCCTGTTCCTCTGTGAGAATGGCAGCACTTTTCGAAGGAGTGACGCAGGAAGGAACTCAAGAGGAATAATGTAGTGAGTGCCCTGGATTAGCAGCAGACCCAGCCCCATGTGAACAAACAACAGCTCCAACAGCATCAGACTTGCAAGAGCAAGTAGTTTTGACTTCTTTTTCTAATATCTGTAGATGTGTAAACAAAGCTGAAAAAATAAAAGATTTTTCTACACACCAAAAAACCAAGAAATAAATCTAGTAGTCTGCTGCTGTGGATTTGGTATTGAAATGGTTAAAATAATTGGAATCAAAGAAAGGTGTCTAATTTATGAATAAGGCCAGGAAAACACTGAGAATTTTCTACTGGACTGATTTTCTGGTTTCTAACATTAGATGTTTAATATATTAAAATAAAAATACTCTAAACTACTTTTTTTTTGCCTTTTCTCAAAGTTGTCCCTGACTTTATTTTTTCAGATGAGTCCAACAGCACTGAAAGCTGCTGCAGAGCTCCCAACACACCGTTCTCCAGGATCAGTACTTTGAGCCTCCTCCCTTCTCTCTGGGCCAGATTTCTGCAAGGCTGCAGCTCTCACAACTGTGTGAGTCTGAGACTCACTAGGATAAAAGGTAGCAGTAGGATCTTAATGGCAATTTCACCGAGGCAAGGCACAGATCAGAGCTGAAATGAAGCATTTTGCAACATTAAAGGCAGGGGGAAAACCCTCAAGCATGTTACTTTGAAGAAAAATCTAATACTGTGCAAGTGCACCAGAGAAAAGACACAAACAAGGAGTTTCCACTTTTAAAAATTAATATTACAGAAGAGATGAATGTGTTAAAATATGAGGTTCTTTTCCAGGCATCTCACTGGGAGGAAAGGGATTTAGAGTAAAGTGAATGCTCCCTGGAAAGATTTTTAAGGCATTTTCTGTCAAGAGAGGTTTGACGTGTCCCATCTTCTATTGCTGCTAATGCACACACAGAAGAAGTGCTTGGATAAAATTGTGTCAAAACAGCAATGCCAGAACAAAGATGGGCTCTCTGCAGAAGACATAAATAGCAGCTGCAGTATTAGATAAGTCTCTTATCTAAACCTATTACTTGCTGGTGCTTTTACTATGGAGCAAGTGGCAAATCAACCTGGCATGGCATCATATCATTACCCAAGACAGCAATGATTGACCTCAATTAAATGACTCAGCTGAGATCCCCAATCAGAGGTTAAAACAGCCATCTTTGTTTTAGTTTGTGTGTCTTTGTAATGATCAAACAAATAGGTGATGAATGTCCCCTTGTAGCAAAGTCTCTGTTCATTTTTGGCACCTCCACAGAGACACCTTCAAAATCAGTCAAAACAAGCTTAGGAAGAATCACCAGACCCATATGGCTGGGCCAGCTGGTCGTGTTTCACTATGAAGTGTAATTGCTCATTTAGGACTGAAGTTACCACTGCTGCCACATAAATTTTGTACCCTTCTCACTGTTGTGCAAACTTTTTAACATTAAAAAATGGATACAGAAGTGCTGAAACAGAAGTACAAGACAGCTGCTGAGAGCAAAGAGAGACATTCAACAGGGCATGAGCTCCCGTGTGCTAGCATTCTGTGAGTCTTGTGTGAGGTATTCAGAAAAGCCAACTGCAAAGTCTGGAGTTGTGTGCTAATTCCCCTGCCAGAGGAAGTAGCATTCACTGTGAAGGCAGTACCAAAAAAAATTAAAAAGTGATTGCTTCAAATACCAGATTTATTAAATAATAAGTAATTTATGAGACCTTGTCTGAAAGGAATAACTAGGACAATCCATTTAGCTAGAAGAAAACAAGATATGATGAGAAAGGGTTTCAGAATAAAAGACCGCAGAATCATCCTTCAGAGACTAAACGGTGTCTCACATTATTTCAAATGACAAATTACTGGGGTTGATGCTGCTAAGAACCGAACATTCAAATTTAGGAAGTACAGATTTTATTAAGCCTAGCCCAGTCCAGGAGAGAATAGAAGTCACTGCTCTCATACACACTCCTTTCAAACTAGATGGCAAACGGCTCCAAGCTTCTCCTAAAACTCCTTAACTTTGAATAAAGTCTCCTGAGAGTGAGGAAGCACATTTCAAAAGCATCAAAGCACTTTGTGAACAGAAAGCTCTTTAGACATTGATATGTCTTCACAACATTTACATTGGATGGTTACAGTGAGTGAGACATGGGGGAGTCAGATTGACACCTTGCTGGGAAAGGCACCCACCAACTGCCTGCTGACTGCTCTCACAGCACAATGAGGCAGAGAAAGACAATCATTTGGTGGGAGGCACAAGGTGACTGCAGGGAGACCATGAAAAATGCAACAGACAGCACATGCAACAGCTCTAGCACCCAGCAGCTCTAGCGCCCAGACAGGCTCCAGCTTTCCAGACAATATGGTGGGAAAACTCCTAAGAAAGCACAGAGGTACAGAGCAGTGGAATGAGAATGCCTGTTGTAATGGTGAGATGTCTGTAGAACACCTGCCTCCATCCAAAAATTGTACACTTTAATAGGCACAAAAAATAGTCACTGTGTGTTTGTTGTATTCTCTTCTGTTCTAGTACAAACTACAAATGGTTAAAGGCAACCAGCTTTTCTTTGAACTGGAAGGGAACAGAGTGGCTCCAAAATGCAGAACCAACTGAAAGATGCTTAAAGAGATGACAGACTTTGATCTGAGACCACTTCCTGACTAAAACTGCAGACAGATAAATACACATTATCATCAAACATGTAAATATGCTGATAAATATATGACTGAGTTCCCACGACATCACATTACCTCTTTTGTGAGATCATGCAACATACCCTGTAATGCTATTCTACAGATAAATGTTAAGTGTAGGAAACACAGACTAATGAAGTATGTCAGTAGAAAGAGAAGCTTGGTCAGAGCTGGGTGTCAAAGCTTTTCATGTTTGGAAGAAGGAAATGTCAGGACAGCCTGAACACTGCAGAGTTTTGAGTAGTGAATGCTTCTGCTCTGAAACCAGATAGCCAATAGGTCCTTCTGGTGAGAGGAAGTAAAATGGATCTTCTTGCCCCAAAATGAGCTTGACATCCAAAACCTTTCAAATTAGTGTTTCACAAAGCTCTGAGAAGCATGTCAACACAGCAGCATTGCATTAGGGTGGGAAAAGCCTGACATTCTCCATGCTTATGTTCTTATTAGAGAGTTGACATAGTGATGTTATCTGTGATAACATAGTGATGTTCCCTGTTAGACTTACAGGGAAGTTTTAAGTGCAAAACTTTATATCTGTGGAGAAAATTTGACATTTTAGGATATAATTTCATTGCATAAAAATTAAGCAAACATTTCCAAATTCTTGGGTAAATGTTCTATTTTTGTTTTGAGACAAGTATTTGTAGCATCCCAAATATTTCATAGAGTACCTGTATTCAAATAACCAAATAGCTTTATTTTTGCATCAATCATAGCAAAATGAGTAACCTCAAAAGAATTTCACAGACAAATTTACGGGCAGAGATACACCTTGACTAGTGAAATCAATATTTTTCAGTGGCAAAACATTACAATGGGGTGAATGCTCAACCAGCTCTAGGTCACAGCAATTATAAGAACATTAGAGAAGAATTCTCCAAGCTGCCATAGATGCTGTAGGAAAGTTTTCCTTCACTGCTCATCCATTGCCTTCCTTGGGAATGCAGGAAACCTGTCCAAATCATGCACATGCACACTTTCCAGCATTCATTCATTTGGAAGCAACAACACAGTTTACCTGTCCCTGCACATCACAACTCACTCCTCCAGCACAAAGCAGTGCCAGCACAGCAGGGTGCAGAACAGTTCACTGTGCCAGCTGTATGATTGGAGCTAACCTTTATTACCACAGCACTTCTCAGCCCTTTATTACCACAGAAAAAGACAAATGGGAAAAACTTTAGGCATTCTGTTGTCCCTAGACATTGCTGCAGGTAAGAGCTGCAGGAGCCCAGAAAGCAGTGCTCCTTCACTGCAAACTCTTCAGTACACTGCTGGTAACTCACACCCTGCAAGGGATGCTGGATTTGGAGAAATGACTTCTCACACTTGAATCAGCACCAGTTGCAGAGGTACCAATCTTCTGGGGGTGCCTTCCCCACAAGTTATGAAGGGTGATACCTACAGGATGTTTCCCTCCATCAAGGTAGCATGGGGCACTGGTTAGACCTCCAGCCTAAAACAAGAAATTTAGGTTCAACAGTGTGTTTAAAAACAAGCTCCTGTATGACCTTGTACAATTTCCTCAGTCTCTCAGCACTTTGATTGCTTTGCTGGAAAATGTCACTTCTATGGTGGAAAAGGTGTTTAGGTACCCAGAACATAAGATGTTGGAAGAGAAATGGATGAGGCAGACAGGCAGTGTAAGGAGTGATAACCCTCTGACATGCATTTCTGCATACTACAGTCTGTTGTTTCTTTTCCTCTCAAATTTTAGCAGCAATAAAACCTTTTACCACATCCAGCCCTTGCCAGCATTGCAGGTAAAGAGGTCATCTGGCAGAGAAAGGAGCACCACTGGCCTGGCAGCCCCTCCTTCATGCCCACTGCAGTGTTCTCCAGCCCCTCTGCACACATGCCTTCCCCAGCGAAGAGCTGCAGCCTGACATGGCTTAGCAGAGACAGTTCTCCTCCATTAGCTCTCACCCACACACTCTGCTGTGCTCTGACACTTCTGGGGAGCAAACAGGCCTTCTTTAAGGCAGCCATGCCTGGTGCAGTGTCACCTCAGTCAAAGAGCTTCAATTTCTGAATCTTTCCATAAGAAACTGAACTCTGTCCCAGGGCAACACTCCAAACACTCCAGCTCTGCAGCACCACAGAGCAGTCAGGTGAAGCCAGGGCAGCCTTCTTGAGTGGCTTTTCCATGAGTCTGGGGCCACAGTCACTGAAGCCGTAATGTTTGACCTGGCCATCACCTATCTTAGCATACTGGTTTCAACATTTAGGATGAAAAATATGTCCCAAAAGTGTCAAACATTGGGTAGAAAAATAGTTTTCAAAGTATTTCATAGCTTCACCTCTTGTTATCTAATGCACTCAAGATCTGAGTTTGACTCTGGTGTGCTGAAATATGGGTATAAGAGATATTAGATTTTATTACTGGGGTAATTTACTCTTGCAGTCATTTAAACATACTTGTATGAAAAACAAATGGGAGTCTTTCTCTTCTCAGAAAGAAAAGTTTACAGCAATGCTGTTAGGAGCAGGGATAACCAAGAGACCTCATTTCCTCTCCTACTCACAAGTGGTTCCTAAAATAGATTTTCCATCCCATAAACTATCTGGAGCTTTAAAGGAAGTTCCTTTAACACAAGGTAATACTTTCAGTCATGCATTACAGGGAGACCTTAAACTTAGGACACATTTGCTACATGCTCCAAATGCTACCATCTTTCTTGAGAAACTGGAACAAAAATGGAGAGGTCAAAAACTTTGGGAGGTCACCTTGTCTGTTTGACCTCCCAAAATCAAATGGATAGTTGTGTACAATGTCTGGGACTTTCTGCTCCTGAACACTAAAAACCAGTTATTTCTTGGTATTATAAAACAGAAAGCTACCAAATACAGTAACATTTAAGAGCCCATACAGAAACTGTCCCCACCATAATGGACATATCTCTCTAAAGGACTACAAATAAAGACAGAACTTCTCTTTCTCAAAATCTCGATCTAAGTAAACCATTTGGAAAGTCCAGGCTCTAAATTTTGACTTCAAAAAGCAGTGGCTGAGAGAAGAATCTCAACCCTGTAAGAAATTGCCAATTCTGGAGCACATTTTGCTTGTTTCAGATTCACATATTGTAATTATGAATGAAACACACTTCATAAGCTTATATACATATTAAAGTGCTAGAAGTTCACTTCAACAATGAGCACATTCTATTCTTTCATGCTAAGTAGCATTTTTCTTTTAATCTTCTTTAATTAATATCCTGCAGCTAATTTTTAATTTTCCTGTATATCATGACCAATGGGCAGATGATTCATAAATTGATACAGCATTTCAAATACTCTTTAATCAGTAATTTGCATTCTTAATTATTTTGAAATTTCTTTGTTTGTCAAAACCCACACTACACTATCTTCATTTGAAATCTGCCTGAAAGTTTCAGTGAGAGTCCACAGTAAGTAAATGAAGTTTTGATGGAGCCTGAAAAGTTTGAATACATTCTTCTTGTTTGTTTGTTTGTTGTTTTTATGTTGCACAAACAGCTGTCTAAAGAAGAAAGGCTTTGACATGATGCCTGTGGATTGAACTTCTGTGGATAACTCTAAGTGGTTAAAATGTAATTGAAGAGAATATATATGTCTTATATATATATCGAATAAAGCAAATGGTAAGACTTTAGTCTATAAAATTGGGATTTTACCTGCTCAAATGAAAAACTAACACAGAATCAGTCACTCAACACTCAAACATACAAAATGTCTCTTTTCAAGCAACAATTTGTTGACTGTCTAGAGTTCTATGCCCAGAGCAAAAGAAAACATGATATGCGTATTTTTAAATTGAGCAAGTGAGAGCATATTATTGATATTTTGCAGGACTTTAGTACCATTATTATAGAATGAGTAAATCTAGGATGGAAAAGTAAATGAAAACTGTGATAAAAATACCACATGGTTTTATCACACTAGATTGTGGTAATCTGTAGAGTCTTCAACAAGATAACTGTTTTTTTAGACACGCTCAATGCATTGGAGCTAATCTCAATATACTTAATCGAAAATTGCTTTCACTGCCTCAAGGGAGATTAATTATTTAAGTGGGGAAAATTGAGATTAAAGAAATAACTGTTAGGTAGGTAAGAAGCAGCAATTGCAACTGTTTATACTATTGGGAAGAAGAAGGATATCCTTTTCAAGTCTATGTTAACCCCAGCTCTGCTTAGTATTTTAATAAAAATGTTGGTCCAAGGAGAAGGTGGTCCAAGGTGCATGGTACTGAAGTTTTAGGTAACACAGAATAGAAAGGTAATGCCAATTACAGAGAATAAGTTTTCATGCAAAGAGAATTGTACAAGCCTGTGGTGCAGAGTCACAGAGATGGAAAGTCAACAATGCCAGGCCTGCAAGAACAAACAAGCATTTTGTTGCTGGACTCTGGGCCTTATTACATAAAGCTGACAAGAAAGAAAAAGGCAAAAGCTGAATGGTTAAAAATGGCAAGACAGCAGTGTGGTGCCAAAGCAGTTACCTGCAGGGATCACCAGGGCTGCTCACAGGTAATGCTCCACTGTTGATTTACTTCCAGAAAAAAATAAAAATGTGTGGAAAGTTGGGTTTACACCCTCAGACCTGCCCTTTTTATAGGGGAAAAGGGATAAACAATATATGCTAGCTCAAGTACCAGTGACATGGACAGACATGGACTAAAATCTTGTTTTGAAGAACAAACTGATGTTCATGGGATGAAACTGAACTTTAGGAATGCTTCCATTTCAGCCCAAATCTCAAACTCAAGAACCGTCAGATCTGAGGCTTGAACATTCAGTCAAGGGTTGTATCTCTGACTCTGTTTCATCTTGTAAAAGGAGAAGCAACATAAAGCAGGCCTCAAAGGATAAGCTGCTCCCCTTCTGCAGTGCATGAACAGTTTACCTTATTGATCAGACTTAGAAAAAGGCAAGATTCCTCTCCCTACTTTACCCAAGGAACACACAAGATGAGTTGGTGAGCAGGAGAGGAGTCGAGGCAGCTACTGCAGCCTCTGAACAGCCTGGAAAGGGATGTCCACTGCTTATTGAATGAGAAGGTGTCTTATAATCTATGTGTGCCTTTATCCACGTTCTCCCTATCCAGTGAAAAGCCTGTCTGGAACAAACACCTGGAACAAACACCCCACCATTGTTGGGATACTATTCTCCCTGTTTACTTGCTCTTATTGTCTTCAACATTTTCATGAGATTTGTTTTATAGTGTAAAAATTAGGAATAGTCTTCTCTGTCATGTTTGCCAGAACAAAAGGTGAGCAGGTCCCTACTTGCAAGCATCTCAGTATAAACAAAAAGTAAGCAGGAAGATTATTACAAATGCTCAGGGATTTTCCTCTGCTCCTTTAATGTATTTACACCAGACAGGTGCTACAAGGGATGAAAGCAGAATGCTGAGTCTTCATTAGAGACTATGAAAGCCTTAAGCTGCTCTGGTCCAATTTGCTATATCCACTCTGTAAGGCATCCAGCCAGTAAGAGTCCTTGGCTTCAGATTATGGGCTTTTCGTCACAGTGGAGGTAAAGCCGAGCGGAGCGGAGCCCTGAAGCACCTGCACTTAAATAACCGGTCAGCAGATGTCACTGCCAAATGCGTTGAACACAACGGGGAAAAGCATCCCTGCCGGCAAACGTGGTCAGCCCCACTCAGCCCCTCCAGCTACGATTGTTTGTTCTTCAGAGAACTGGGAAACCTCAAAGCCTGCCTAGAAACAGAAAAACACTTGCAGAATCAGATAGCCATCAAAAAGTTTGGCAGCTGAATGTCCCGGGCGTTAAATGCAGATCTCAGACTAGCTGGAATTTCACCTTCCTCTCAATGCCAGGTATTAATGGGAAACAAAATGGATGGTCAAAGGTGGCTTATACACAACCTACTAAAATGTTTGTGCTTCTCTACATCTATAAAATGCCTGCTTGAACATTTAACCAAGGTTATACTGTTCTAAGAACCATAAAAGCTGCTACTGAAACTGGATCTTTATAAATTATTAAACTCTCTCCCAGCAGAAACACTTAGTAGCAACTCCAACACAATCATTTGGGTCATATGCACTCCGTGGGAGTTATGGCAATTAAATTTCTCTCCTCTCTGAGAAAGTATTCTGGACAATCCTCATGCAAAAGAGAATTTTTAATACCATTGCGTTCACAGTCCTCGTTACTGCTTCTTGTTGTGTTTTAGTAACTGGAAATTTTAGTTTCTTGTTTATGAATATGATTCCCATGGTACTTCCATTCTAGCCCTTCTTGTGGGCTTGTTCCAACTGAAATAAGTTTTTATTTGGGGGGGGGGGTCACTTTAATAAACCAAACAGGAAGTTTCTTGTGGTTTTGTGCTTGTTTTTCCCCCAAGCAAAAGAAAGATCAAATCTCAGTTCCTTATTTTATATGAAACAGTCTTTGATGGTTTGCTGATACAAATACAGAACAGACAGAAATTTAGCTTTCTGTAGCTCTGTTCCTCAATGAAAATTTAACCACTGTCTGTGTAACACTGGGGCTGCTTTTCTGTCCCTTCATTTTTTTAATCCTCATGGATTTATTTCATGCTATGCCTTCCTCTACTTCTCTCCACACGTTCCCTCTCCTTTTTGTAGAGGCTGTGAATTACTGTTTGTTCTTCTTCCTCACAAACTTTCCCTTTCTATTTTCCCACCTACAGTGGAAGAGGCTCAGTACTTGTGAAAATGTATTTGGTTCTCCCTCCCATCTCAGGCATGTCATCTACTCCATGTGAGAGCTGTTGGTTTCTGTACCTGTCTTTCCTCCTTGGTGAGTACTTATCAAATTATTCCATTTCTGGTAATTCTCTTTCATTGCTGCCTGAGAAGTTTTAGCATCTGGGCTCACGAGTACTGAAATTCCTTTTACAGCAGCAAGAATCAGGGGTAAATCCATAAATTTGCTACAATCAAGACTAAAATTTTCATTGATTTCAAGAAGATTAGGATTTTTAACAGACTTATGCTACTAGAGAAGAAAGGAAATAGGGCTTATATTTCTGGATTCATCTAAATTATTAGACAAAACACTGCAATAATTTCAGTTTAGTTGTGATTTAGCAGCTCATTCACAGTGGATTTGATGAATGAATGATTTTTTGTTTCCTGCTCAGTGGCTGTATTTTTGACAGGTCTCAAGATATTCCCAAACCCACACTGTTTATTTGTTTCCATGATTAGAGAGCATAAATTCTCTAGATAAACTTGAATGTATTTTTTAATGATTTGTACTTAAAGTATGTTCATATTATTTTAAATTTTAATGTACAATTTAATCTTCTTTTTCCTTGCTTTTTTTCTAAGTCACCTCAAAATACCACTAGAAGTCAGTAGCAGCAGCTGTACCAAGCAGAGCAGTGGGAAAGGGGACATTATATCCCTCAAAAACTGAATTAAATATATATTGTTGAACCATTTTACCTTTAGTGAACTTGAATTCCCACTTCACAGACGTCAGCCTGCATGAGGGCTTTAGGACTGATGCCAGAACTTGAAACAGTAAATGACAACTCAGAGTATTTCTTAGTTCTTATTTCTGCATTATATACTCAAAAAAAGTTTTAAAAATAGATTTTAGAAGACTTCACAAATCTGTTTTGCAGACCTTTCTCCTGAGCACAGTAGAATTTGCAATTTCTGTGCATTGAGGGATACAGTCTCCCAAACACAAATAAAATCTGCAGGAAGTATATTTGTCTCCCCTTCATAACCAGGGAGCTGAGATACAAGATTGCTGGAGTACCTAATTTAAGCACCATGTCTGGCTGGCTTTGTTTTCATGTCAGGACTATTTCTCACCACAGATTGTATAGGAAGTCTGACTCTTGACAGCTGAGGAGAGCTGGCAGACTAAATCACTTGTTGCTCTTTGGAACTGTGTACCACGACACCCAGTGAACCTTGTACTAAGCAGACAGAATTCCACTCTTCAGCATTGTACCTCCACAGAAGCCTGGGAACAGCCAGCTTTAAGACAAAGATCCCAATTTCTTATCAGCAACCTCTGCTGGACCTTTAGGGCCAGTGCAGCAACCTGTTCTTGGGTTTGGGTTAAGTCCCCATTCTACATCAGTACAGAAAACCCCCAGGCTGACAGCTTTGGATGCCAGGGTGAGCATGCAGTGCTTGTGGTCATAGAGGGGGTGAGAGAAGAAAAACATGATTGTCCACAGAGAAAGCTACAGATTTTGAAACCAAGAGGTCATAAGGGGACCACTGTCACGAGGTCACTGATCAGCATTTAGCCCTCTGGTACTAAATGAAATAGACTGAGTAAATGTAAGCATTCCAAACTTAAGACACTGGGAAAAAATCACTGAGCATTTAATGAAGAATCTAAAGAAAGAAATGAATTGGTCTGGTTTGGAAGATGCAACTGATCTAATGAAAGGAAATAATCAAAATATTTTTCATATATGATATAAGCTGTTTTCCCCCAGTGGCATTATATTACTGGCTACTCAGAACTGGCTTCTTTAACTTCTGAATGCAGAGATCTCTGGAAAAAATGCCTGCTTGGATTCTCAGGATTGCCAGGCCTGAAGGAGTTTAGCTGGTGAGGTCTGCTTAGAACTACTGATCTTGGAAAACTTTGGTTTCACTGCCTCTATTCCAGTAGATTTTGTTTTTATTTGGTGGAATGAAAATTCTTGCCATGTATTGCCTCAGTTGAAGAAGAGACAAACAACAATCCCTAAATATGTGTCACATGTAGGAAAATGAATACTGTGAAACCACTCTGTAAAACAATTGTGTTGTGCACATAAAACTTAGAGGAACTGTTCAAATGCTTATTCTTAGTGCCTTAGTGAACATGAACTTAACAGAAAGCACACTATCTCTATTAAAATCATCAGAGAAACTTTCCCTTTAGAAATATGAGAGTGAGAGAGAGGACTGTCTGAATCCTAGAAAATGTGACAGGGTAACGTGTATCTTTGTTATGTAAAATAGATACAAACATATATATATATATATATATAGCCTACATGATCTAAAATAGGATTTTTTACATAGACACAAAAGCACTGGTTTTATCTCAGTCACTGGTATATAAACAATCTTGGGAAAAGTTAGAAGCAGCTTTCAGTGTTTCTCTATGTGGCAGCTGGTCACAAGTAAAAGACCATTTTTTTGTCATGGAATGACTAGCAAAGATAAACCCTTGGGAAATATTCCCAAAGGCAATTTAAATAGATTTTGCTATTTGCAGAAGGCAGTGTTATTGTTTAATTTATAAAGTTAATAAAGTAGTTTCTAAATTATTTAATAAGGTAGGGAGTAATCACAAAGTTAGCACTTGTTTGCTTTGATAGTGCTATGAATCATACACCAGATTCTGGTCATGAAATAAACAACTATAACAATTTCAGTTTAAATATAAAATAATTACGGAGCAAAAGGACTTAGCTTAGAACTACAAAATTTTTACTATTTTACATGTGCATTTTTACATCCTTTATTCTTTATTATCATCATGCATCAGTAATTTATAACACTATTCAATGCAAGCACTTTATCTCAGGCTTTCTTTCAGTTGCCACAGTATTTCTGGGGCAGGGAGATCTGAGGACAGAATGAAACCACTTATGGTTCCAATCTGAATAGAAATCCTTTGAAAGAGGCAAGCAGAGGAGGGGGGGAAAAGAGGGAGAAACAAGGATAATTTTGATTCCTTCCTTTCTCAGTCTATAGATCAAGTCTTTCAAATCCCATTTAATACACTGTGGAAAAGATTGAAATTGCTAAAAGTGACTGAGTGTTTGTGGGTTCAGCCCTGCTCTGGTGCCAGGTGATAGATACAAGTTCATGCAATCCATGTACACTTAATGTGTCCGTGTGCACACACAGTGAAGGATTGGGACTGACTTTGTAAATAAGTCTGTAATGTCTAAAATAGATGGAGAGCTTTGTAATTTTCAAGTGACGAATTTTTATGCTGCTGTTCATAATGTACAGATCTATTATTGAAACTTACCTACAATCAAAACCTTTGTTCAAAGGTTTAGAAATATTTGGGGAATATTAAGGGAAAAAATCGAAATAATGGTGTGAAATAGCCAGGACACTTGCAGAAAAAAAAAAAAATTGTTGTTAAGGAGAGAAAAATATCTCCCCTTTTTCAGCAATTTTAGTTTCCCAACCAAGCCTGCAAATGGAAGAGAAGTTTTCATTTGTGTCTTGAATTCATGCTTGTAAAGAACAACAACTTTTATTGTCTACGTCAATCTATTTCTTCTGGATGTGCACAGTGTCCACAAGAACTTCTCAGTAAATCTGCACTGAATCTCTCAAAATCCTGTCCCAGTGTGACAGTCTCCATTACAATTACAGTCCAGCACTTACCAAGTACAAGCAGAGCAAAGCAGAATAAAAAAGACTCAGAAACAAAACAAGAGTTGTCTCTAAGTCACATAGATTCTTCCTGCCAGAAACTATTCTGGCAGCTGAGTCTCCTCACCTGGCTACATTGTGCTAAAGCAATAAGCATGGAAAATCAATCCTGCAGAGTCAAATCCTTGATTCCCACTGATTTCATACAGTTTGTGCACAGAGGGGCAGTATCCATTGCTCTCTTAACCAATCGTCCTATGAAGTCAAAGTTCATTCAAGACTTACCTCCTGGACCTCCTTTTTACTTGAGATAATTGTTGGTCTGCAGGCCCATATGATGAAAAAAGAGGAGGAAAATTGGCTCCTTAGGCACATTTGGCAGGATACTGGAGGGAGCATTCCAGCCTTCAGCTCTTCTGTGGCCAGCTTAAGGCTCTGGGAATGAAGACTCTTCTTCCCACTTACCTACCTGCAGACATGTCTGTCTCTGAGCTCCACAAAATCCACTCCCACCCCAGGGCACTCCCTTCCCAGCCCTCCTAGCAGTGATCACCAGAAGCACCATCCTGTTCCTGCCACAGCCTCCCCCAGAGACTCGGGGTTGCACTTGGCAGCCCCCCATCCTCAGCAGCAACAGACTCGAGTGCCTGTCTTTGTGGCAGGCCTGGGGGCTGACTCAGCCGTGTGCCTGCTCCCTCCTGCCTCAGCTGCTCCCTGTCTGCTCCAGGGAAGCAGTGGTGAGCTGGATGAAAGCATTGCACAGGTCACAAGCTGAGCCAGGCTCACCTAGAAGCATTCCAAGGGCCTTAGCTCTGAACCTTGGGGCAGAACTTCTCAAGGAGCTTCTATCCCACAGCCCAGCAGCTGGCTTTGCTACCAGTACACACTGGGGCCGATCTCATCTTGTTCCTTCCTTCCCTGTCCCACTGGCACACACTAGGGGCTGTTAGTAGCTTGACCACGTAAACGTCTAGGTCACATATTCCTTCTTCCCAACATGTCTTTTTTTGGCTTCAGTCAATCCATTTGTCAGTCACTACAGCAAACTGCATATACCAACTCTTCCTGCAGCAAAGGCTCTTGACAGAGCTGCTACTACGATTGCTGTTAATGTGTTAGTGCTAAAAAATACATAACTTGATGCCAATGTTTGTTTTTAAAAAAGAACTGCAATATGAACTGTCAATCAAACTAGGAATATGGGAAGGGTTGGAAGGTACCTCCTGAGTCATGCAGAGCTTGCTTTTCCTAATGGAGACCAGATATCACTTAATTCCTTTGATCCTTGTCTCCCACGTCACATACATGCACATGCACACATATTCTTACCTCGCTTCTCTTACTATTAAAAACTTTCCTTTAAAGGGATTACACTTGGCTGACTTAAAATAGAGATTTCAGAGGTCAGGGTGACATACATAAGAGCTAAGGATAGACCATGGTCTGTCAGAAGGATCTAACTGTGAATATTGCAAAAGAAATTAGATGATTTCAGAGTCCAGGCATCTTTAGAGAAGATAGAAAGACAAGCTCTCTTTTAAATAAGTCCACTCAATGACAAGAACAACTCCCACAATACTGACCAATCCCTGCTTCCCAGACACAAACACTTCTATAATAAGGGGCAACGAAGGGAGGGGTGGGGGGGGAATATAAATACATATTTAATGGAAACCTTAGACCATTGCAGTAAACATACACAAAATTAAATTATTAAAACCTGAAAGTTAAATCATATCCCACATTAATTTGTCAAGCAGAGTGTTGGCCCTGAGAAGGGGAGAAATAGGAAGATATCATGTAGTCTTCTTAGGGTCTTCTTGTGCTGAGTATATTACAAGATACTATTCAAAGACTACAGCATTCAGCAGCAACCTGGAACTACAGGGTATGGAGGCAGATATTACTTACCCTGACTTATGCTGAAGATGTAGCAATGATAAGGGCACTGCTTTTCACCAACCTGAGCCATGAACGTCATTTGTACTACGATGTGTGCACTAATTTTAGTCACATGTACATTCCCCAAGGACTTCTGACAGGTGGTTTATCAGCAGTGAATGTTGTGAAGGCAGACACTCCTCTCCAAATCAATCTTTATCTAGTCTTGATAAAGTAACAGATGTGTTTTGTAGTCTTGCTTTCTAGTAATTGGTTCTCAAAGCTTGCTTTTTCCAGACTGCTCCTTTAATACTCTGTAATGCCATAGACTGTCTTTGAAAAGTAAATAATAATGAAGAGCTTTAAAGAGACTTGTAAAAGTTATGAAGTCATAAAACTCTATTTGATTCCTCCTTCAGTCTGTTTTCTGGGAATGTGCTGAATATAAATAGTGAAGTGATCTCACGGGCTTTGAATGAAAGATTCTCCTTTAAGTCCACAGTTCCTAGTGCATTATCCTCATTGATATTTCATTGCATTCAGGATGATGGGATGTATATAGAATCTTTTTCCGAGTCCCTTATCAACAGTGTTTTGGGACATTTGGCCAAAAAATGTATGCCTAGTCTCTAGGGTTTCCTTTTCAAATGCGTGATGTAAATCAATTCTGTATAGAGCTACCATCGTTGTGATACAGAAGGTACATCAAAACACATTTCTCCAAACATAGTTGTTCTTGTTTTCCCTTCCCTCCTTGTTCCTGGTGACTGTGTATAGGGGCTTCTCATAAACTGACTTCATTTCTCCTCCTGTTTTCCTAAGGTGCGGCTACGTTGTGAAAATTGATACTTCTGCAAAGAAAAATAGTTTTCTTTATCATGATGAGCAGTCTCAACTTCCACCAGCCCATTAACTCAAAATAAACTCCTAAGCATTCGACTGTCTGATCAGTGTCTGCACAGTGACATTTACCAGGAGAGGCAGACAAGAAATAGTCAGTGACTGCAGATTTTTAGACCAGAATAGTGACACTGTAATCTTGCTCTTCCCCCCCCTACCCCCATTACCCCCTTTGCCAATCTCTGCACCCTTTTCTAGACACAGCTGAAATGACCATTAGAAGTGTGCCTTGACATGTGTTCAAATCCGAAACACAGGTATTAGAAATTACTTGAAATTAAAAATTTAAAAAAAAAAAATAAGGAAAGAAAAAGAAAAGCAACTTAAGTATTCTTTGTTTCCAAGACATATAACAGAAAAGACATCACTATTACTTAGCTAATTTCTGAAGTCAACAGATGGTTGTGCTACAATTAGAGCACTTGGAACTTGTTTTCTCTGTTGTTTGTTAAAGGCAAAAACCTTGGAAGTAGATTCAAAAGACTGTATCCAGAAGGCTTTATGCCAATCCTACTTAAACCAGCTTTCCTGATACAGCTGAAAACAAGTGTAACAGCTGTGAGTAGGTATACAGTCACAGGACATTTTTAAGTACACATGAGCCAAATTAGAAACAACCAAAGTCTGATGGTATCACCCCAGTTTATTTCATGCACCCAGTCAGTGGCAGCAGCTCACAGATGCTGAGGGTAGAGATGCTGTAGTAAACAGAACAATTAGCAGCATTTTGTGAGCCACCAGCACAGCAAAATAAACTTCTTGGAGATATGTGGTTATACCTCTTCCCAAGAAGAATAAATTGGAAAGCACAAAATTACTTCTTATCTGCAAGAGTGGATTAGCAACTGCCAGCTCTGTGCCATAGAGATGGAAGCAAGAGTTCTTGAAATGGGAACTTACAAAGGTACCATGCAATGAGTATTTAACACCATGTGTTCCTATCAACCACCTCTGTGTCTTGTTTTAAGGGAAAAAATCCCCACACTTTTTTCTCGTCATGGTTTTCTTGTCATGATGCAGTGCCATCAAACACTGACATACAAATGATCAGTGTTTAACATTGCTCCCTACCCTGGCTGCATTCAGTCATATACGGTAATCAATGATCCATTCATGATAGTTCTCTGCAATTATCATAGCAAAGACTGGGGACAGATAGGCATATAAGGTACTAAAACTAAATAACCACAAAGTATTTCACCCGTGCATTCTCCAGTTGCTTCCTCCATTTATGGATAATGGCCCTATTTGCAGACAATGGCAGCAAAATTTTTCTCCAGGGATTTATTTATAACACTTATTTCTTGGATTATGGTTTGTATTTTCTAGTGTAATAAGTGCCCCAGAGAAACACTTAAGTGAAACAATCAGGAGAGGAGCTTTTTCTCCTGTCCCATAATTCCTGCATCATAAACATTCAACAGAAGATGTGCATTAACCTCACACTGTACTGTGAGCTGCATTCACCCTTCCCCAGCCTCCACCACTGCCAGCAGAGCACACAGGGGTTGCAGTCTTGGTTACTCAAATGTAAATAATTCAGGAACTCACCTGGGACGTGCCCACAGACTGGTGAGAAGGAGGATATAGCTTCTGTGTTCTACTAGTGTTTGTATTCTCAAATTAAGACCTAGAGCTATTGTTAAAGTCCACCAAGAGAAACAGCTGGTGGGTGGAAAATTGGTCATTGACACGCCTCTCCTGTGCAAACTTGAGGTAAAGCTGAGAGAGTGGTCTACTTCATCATAATTTTTCCTGAATTAACTGATTAAAATAACAGATGACTGTACTGTCAGTGATGCCCTATGTTGTTCATGTAGATTATCTATGATCCATTGTCATGTCTACTAAATTACAAGTCCGTACTAGCTAGACTAAATAATAAGGTACTTGTAACAGCAGCTGGAAGGAAAAAAACCCAGGAGCCCAAACCAGAGATTTTACCTCCTTTCATCCTTATTTTTCACCTGACCCTTTAACATTCAGCAGCCAGAAAATGAATGACAATGGTTAAATTATTTGCCTGCCAGATTATCTCAGTGGCTGTTCTTAGCAGAATATCCATGCAAGTCATGGATATTCATGGAGGGCAGGATATGAGCATGTGAACCAGACTCTGCAGGGTACCTGCACCTCTGACTCTCACTGTATCAGCTGCTTCCTGGCATAACAAAAACTCTGAAAAAAGATAACCAACCTAAATGGATGCTAAATATTGAACTAAATCAAAGATAATAGATGTGAACTTTGATTGTCTAACAAATCTGACCTAAGAGGAGCAGGAATTCTGCAAATGAGTGCCTGAAAACTCCCATCATGCTTCCACCTGCTCATGCTTTGAGGTACATTTTGTTTAGTTCCTGTAAAATAAAGGCATGACTCACTAACAGTACATATGGAGTGTTAAAGTATAGAAACTAAGATTGCAAAGCTACCATTTTGTCTTCAGAAAGCTTAACAGTGATTTCAAAATGCTCATTGTTGTGGTGCAGTCCCATGTTTCTTTCTTGCACACATTTGTTCATTAAATTGGGAAAGTGGTTGTTGGGAAAGTGGTTGGCTGAGTGGACCCCTCCCCCCATATTTTACCTGTGCAGTGCCTTGCACAATTAAATATTTAACTCCAAATGGAGATTCCAGGCCTTATTACTACCTGAATAATACATGTAACTTGAGTTATAACCTCCCAAAGACCTATTTGCAAGTCAATTTTTCTTCTTTCTGTTCAGCACTGTTTCCTGACTACAGCCACTGATAGTATTTTAAATAAACTCTTTGGTCTATGCATGTGTTACCTGTTCTGTCTCCCCTTGGTTAAATTAAACTACTTATTTAAAAAAAAAAAAAATTCTCTCCCTCCACTCAAGAAAAGTTTCTGTTAGCAACTTAACCTAATGAGCAAGTTATCCCAATGGATGAGACACTGATTTAAGTAAAGAGTGATGGAATTTGTTCTTATTACAGGGATTACTTGGTAGGGAAAACCCGCGGGTGGAAAATTTGTAGATTCTCACGACATGCACCTACAAAGATAATATATTCCATATTGTTAAATACATACTCCACCTTTTATAAACCACTTTAGGACATCAGAACTCTTCTGTGCTGATTTTTGTAGAGAGGAAAGAACTGAAACAATATAATTTGCTTGCCTATGCACTCATAAGTTTTCCGTGATTCCTCCACACACCTGATGAGAAGAACATTTCTCAGGATTTTTAAAGTCCTACTGACAGTTTCTAAGGATATTCAAAGTATTACTTTACTAAGACCTTGGCCCAGACACTCACTCAGTTCTGGAAGCCTGTCTCTCATGCTAAAGATGCCTCACATCAGCTGCCCTTTGAAAGGCATTCACAAAAATAACTGAACTTAGTAAACAGGTGTGATAGAGTAAATCAAGCATATTTGTGTTTAGTCATCTTGGATTTTTAGGTATTTTTAGGTAAATCCCTCTTTGTGTATTTAAGAGGGTGTGGCTTCGGGAACATTAGTAGGCAGTGGTGCTTCAGGGAAGAGTGTGCTACATAAAAAGGAAAAAAGCTCCTTGTGCACATATCCTGCATTTTCTAAGAGAGACCCTGCCTTCCAAGGGAAAGCCTGACTAAAACACTTCATGGAAAAGCTGCCATGGCCTTCCTGGTCATATGGGCTTCACACACTGTGTGTCTCAGACTCTCAAAACATCTCATGGGCCAGAAAAATGGAAAAACTGAAAAAGAAATGACACTTCACTTAAGTCTGTTGATCAGGCTAAAAGCTTCCAAGTGCTAAAAACTTAAGATAAGGCACACTTCCCAGCAGTGGAAAATTGAATGAGTTGTAACAATTGCAATTGCCATTTCAGAGCCTTCTGAGTGGTGAGTGGTTTCATTACAGATAGTGTTGACAGCATGACAGCTCTCTGAGAGTTTATACTACCTGTGTACACCTCACACACTGTGCTTCTGCTTCTGGCACCCAGAAGAAACTACAATACATAAAGGAAAATGTTGGAATGGACTTCCTAAATTGACAAATTCAATCCCTGCTATCAGCCAGCTGCGTCACACAATCCCCTTCATAACTGATTAGAGAACATCTCCAAAATTATCTGGGGAGAGGTGTTTTACTACCATTACTCTTCCTAGAAGGACAATGTGTTTGAGAAAGACTCAAACATCTGACATTCAGCAATCATTTCCTGCCTAAATGTAGCTGTGTCCCAATTTGTTCTTATGCCATATTTTGCTTTCAGGTAAATGGTGGTTTTCCCTCTCTGGTGGTTTTCAGCCAATACACCTGTATGCAGCAACTGCATTTCCTTTAAGCCTTTCCTTTGATAAGTTAAACAAACCAAGTTATCTTACTCCTGCATTCTTATGATAAAAAAGACTTCATCCTAGACTGCCTTTTTTCTGGCTTACATTCCAGCATTAATTAGTCCTTCTCAAACAGGAGCACCTGCACATAGTAAGACAGTACATATTATTATGTCTAGATCTTACAGGATGGATCCTTCCCCTCATCTCTACTTAGGTGGTTTTTTTTCAGGCTGCTTCATACAGTCAGGTCTGGGCTTTTTGAGTCTTCTCTACTACTGAATTTTGAACCGGAAATCTTCCAGTTGACAGCACACATTTTTCTGTTTATCTACCTAAATTAGGACTTTGCATTTTATATTACTAAATTGAAATGCAATTCTGTAAGTGAGGTATTTTAGTTCCCCCTCATATACTCTCAGGTCTCTTTGGGAAATCCAGTCTTCTCCATCTTTAGGGTTTTGTTTAATTGCGTAGTTCTTAGCAAAAATACAAAATAAAATCAGTTACTACCTCAACTGAGCATCTTCACTATTATTCCTTCTCAACTGTTATAATTACCTGTTCAGCATAACCTCCTTTCAATACTAAATGTGATACTTCAAGGCACTCATCAAATCTGTTTATAATTATTACACTAATACCAATTTTTAAATTATCTAACACAGATTTTTTATTTATAACATGTTTTTTATCCAAGCCTCTTCCTGGTCTCCAGCTATGATCTTCACATACTTTTCTTACTATGTCATTGCTTCTTGCAGTATATATCCAAACCACAAATATGGTAGTTTCCTGCACAATAAGATTTCTTAAGTTCTTCAGGTAAATCACACAGTAACAGATTGAAGCAAGAGTTTCTAATGTCTTGTCAAGATATATGGGTATTTCCACGCACTAGACAGAGTCTAAAACATTGTAATAATGTGGGGTCTCCTGTTCTTCCCCAGTCCTTTCCTTCCCAATTCCTTCTTTTGGTGTGATGACCACATCCAGCAGCTGCATCACACAGCCACTCGTTCATCACCCCAGCAGTAGGACAGGGGAGAGATTAGGGAGAACAGAAGTGAGAAAACTCACAGATACAGTTAAATTAAAGTCAGTTTAATAAGTGAAAGGAAGTAGAAGAAAAAACCCAAAACAAGTTTTGCAAAGGCCCTCACTCATCACTTCCCTCAAGTACCCTGACGCTCAGCAGTCTGTGAGCAATGGCCACCTCCCCAAAAGCCCCCTTCACTTTGGGAGCATTGCTGTGCATGATGTTATCTGGCATGGAATATCCCTCTGGTCCTTCTGGGCCAGCTGTCCTGGTTGTGTCCCTTCTCAATTTCTTGTACATCTCCATCCTACTCACTGAGGAAGCAGAGCAGGAAAAAGAGAAAGCCTTGTCCCTCTGCAAGGACCCTCAGCAGCCAGACTCTGGTGTGTTACCAGCACTGCTCCAGTCACAGATCCAAAACACAGCACCCTCTGAGCTGCTAGGAAGAAAATTAACTCTGTCCCAGCCAGACACGGGGCACCTCCAAAGCCAAAGCTTTCAAACTGCAGAGAAGGAGCCACATGTACTTTCAAGTATCTTGTTTTTTAGAGAAGGTGCCATTCTAGGTTATATTTTGGAGATATTTGAAGGAACAGCACACGGGTGCTGCCACTGTGTGAAGGAAAAACATGAAAGTTGTTAGGGTTTAATTAACTGAAGGACTTTTATAAATCAGAAGTACATTTTGGAAAATTCACAATGGTCAGAATTAGTCTCAGAAGCATAGAAAGGGGAAAAAAATTGGGGCTCTCAAGTAAAATTTAATCTTTCATATTTGAAAGAGACATTGCCTGGTTTAAAAAAACATGACAGACAATGACCTGCAGGGACACTCTAGGACATAAATGCAGGGCCTGATGGAACCATTAACATCCATGGATCCAGCAGCACTTCCTAGATTGATCATGGCTTGGGGGCAGCCTTTCACAAGACAAAGAATACCTCTTTTTATATTGCCAACAAGACTACTCATTTAGAAAGCCCTTATGACACCAGTATGACATTAGAGCACTTCTAGGAGCTCAGGGTAGTGTTTCAGATCTTAGTTTGTGCCAGAGCTGGGGAGAAGAGGAACAAAGTAGGGATACCAAATAAACAACAGGTAAGGGTTTGATCCAAATGGTAACACTGAAGATATAACTTGCATCAGTGCTTTCTGATATGTATATAACTGACTCATTAGCAAAATCCTAGAATTAGATTAATTTTTAAACAGAATTACCAGAGTAAGCAATATTCCAGCACATCAGCCTTATACACAGAGGCAGAAGGCTTGCTGCTGTCATCTCTGGCAAGGTATCTACCATTTATTATGGTTTAAGAGAATCATGCAATCTTCCTGCAAGTAAATACCTGTCTTATTACAGATGCTGTTACAGAGAGGTCCAAGAGAAAGGCAGGAAACTGAAATGCTGGTGCACAAATGCAAATTATTTGATAAGGTGTAAAGATTTTGTTTCTTGTTCTCACCTAGTCTAATTTCACACGTCTTTTTGTCTCATTATTGCTTCAAAGGCATAAATATATATAAATAAACATGCACATGTGCAAGTGCATAATGATTTTTTTCTAATAGGCACTTCTGACTGGGATAAACCCTTGCTGTAGAATTTGACTGCATCAAATTCAGGCATATTCTTAGTGACACATTTAGTATATGGAGTTAAAACCACAGAAACCACTCAGAGAATTCAGATTTCTAAACAAGCATGGTGAAAGTTTCACCCACAATTCAGAACAGCTCTCATTTTACCTGAGCTTTAAACTGGTTTGTACTTCTTGATTTTTCCTTTGGCTTTATGTTTATAAAAATACTCCATAGCACATCTATAACATTTTATGCTACATACTCAACTAGCATTTACAGTCATTCATTAGTAAGTGATACTCAAAGGTTTACAGAGGTCTGAAGTGCATGTACATCCATAATACAAGAAAGCACTATTACAATTACAATGAATTTGTTGAGATAATGAGGCAGGAAAAAAAAAAAAAACAAAAAAGACAGCACTGCTGTAGCTTATTTTACTTTTAAAACAGTCCATTAAATGTCTTTTGGCAAATTACTTATTTAAATAAATAGCTCAGGGAATCATTTTGGTGGCTCCTAATAGAATTCTAAATTTCTTTGTTTGATTTCTTTTATTGCCATTGGTTGCATCAGACATCTGGGAGCAAGTTAAAGAAAATCCAAAAATAAAAAGGAAGTTTTTGACACTGAGGTCAGAGAGTAGAAGGCTACACTGAGAGATCAAAACTACCACAATGAAGAACATGCATCCTGCAAGGAAAGGAGGGCCCATTCTTTTTTTCCCAGGGCAATACAATTTTCCTATGTGATTATATACAAAGAGCACAAATTATTCATGCAAACACTTCCATTAGGGTCAGCTGGAGTGCAGTGAGCAGGATGTGTAAGACCATTTCCTTGGAAACAGCAGGGACCAGGAACTCTGTTGTGCTAGATATAGTTGAGACACACTGAAGGGTCTTTTGGGATTTTATTGTCTAAACTAAAAAAAGTAAGAGGGGGCACAGTGCAATTAGCACCTTGATGCACCTTAAAGTAAATAAGCGTTAGTTCCTCCTTGTATAGATGTTTAACTTTTTGCTAGACCATGGCCAAACTGAGTTGCCAAAGGTCATACACATAATATCTGTAGAAGAGATAAGCATTGAGTTCCATTACTTTAAAATCAGAAGTATATCAGTTTTCAGCCCCAAACAATTAATCCAGGCAATAACATGCTATGCACATTTACTTCTTTAACAGGAGCTTTACTGTATCTTTGTAAAGAGATGCAAAAGATTAAGAAGAATAAAAAGGATCTAACAGCATATTAGAAGATTTTTTATCATTATTTGAATGATGGAAGAAATCTAGAAAGTATAAAAGCAAACAGATAGCACCTGTTTATATTATTAATGTACCCAGAGCATTTATAATGTATAAAACATTCATTTCAAAATAAATATTGTAAAACTGCCTCCTTTACTATCATTTTAAATGTAGTTCCCTGTAAGGAACATGATAATATTCTCTATGATAGAAGGGAGGAAATTTTTTTTTTTAATCAAGCCAAGTGTCTGCTAGAACAAGTTAAAATCAAACATTCCTCTTAAGCAGCTTTTTCAGTACTCAGCCTTTCCTGAACTGGAGGAGCTGTGTTTGTGAAGCCTCTGAAGCCATGGTTGGACAACATGACAGGATGTAGCATGAAGTGTTTGACTGAATCAAACACAATGCCAAAGGAAGCAACAGACTGTCACACCAAGCAGGAGGAAGCTGATGGAAACCTCTTGTGACAAATTAAAACCTTTCTGGTCTCTAAAAAGTGGGTATCAAAGCAGTGCCCTAAATAAAATTTACTATCCATCACTCCTTGTATTTGCAGTGTTTTTCAGGCAGTTATTTTTTTTTTCTTCATTCCACCTAAATCCTGTAGTTAGCAGAAACTGCCAGTCCTTAAGGAATGTGATACCTGATGCACATTTGATGCTGGATTTATTTTGTTCTGTTTATAACAAAAATGGATAATTTCAAAAGTAAAATCATCTACAACACTGATGTCTTTTGTTTTTCTTAGCATTTAGAGCCCTTAAAAAACTCTGTTCTAAGAGCTGACAGGACTTTATGGCACTCAAGATCTCACAGAGCTCAGCTCTTCAAATGAACAAGTTATCTATGCATACATTTATGCAATTACATTCCAATTACAAAGACCCTTAAGAGCTCTTATAAAGAGACCATGCTCATGGCCACCAGACTACATGATCAACTTCCATGCATATTCTTATGATATGATTGTCTCAGGAAATGCATTATTGAGGGCTTACCAATCAATTTTTCTGGGTTCTAAATATTTTTCTATGAAGTGCTGAGAAATTCTTACCATTTGTGTAACTGCAACCAGTCTGTGAATGACTCTAAGCCCGGTGTCCCAGTTTCAGTTTTGTGTCCCTAAAAAAGCTGCCTTATCTTTATTTCATAGAGCAATGCTTCCTCACATAACTAAGTAAAGCTAAATATTTGAACTCCAGTTGTTACAGTAAATTTTTTTACCTAGATTGCTGCCATTTATTGCCTCATTTCCACAACAGTGGTTCACTGCACACTGACAACTGAAAACTGTTCGTTTAGAAATCTCTTTCCACATACCTTCGTCTTCACTCACCAATAAGTTAATTTTTTATCTTTCCAGTATAGACACTGACAGGTCACATATATCAAACCATAAAGAGTTGTCATGGCAGATCAGACTACTGGGCCATCAAAGCCTGGTAGTCTGTCTTTACTATATCTCAGAGGAAGGTGCAAACCCTCACAACATGATAAGCAATTATGCAATGGTACCCATAAGGGTAACATTTCTTTTTCACTTTCCCAATCAGCCTAAACCTAGAAGTGAAAGATGTTATCATCCCTTCAACAGTTTCCTATGCTGTGCATGACAGACTCCCTTCCCCTGTGATTGATATTCCACAGGACTTTGTCACAGCTAATAGTCTCAAAATCCAATTTGGCCTAAGAAGAACAAGACTAAAAAGCAAGGTTAGCAATAAAACTGTGTTTCAAAAAAAGAGGACTGAAACAGAGAGAGAAAGAGGGAATTTGCAGCATTAATTTTGTAGAAGTCTTATATTCAAGCTGTTCAATGAATTCAGGTTCACACACAACTAGTGAAGAAGACAAAGTAAATTTTAAGATGATATGTTAAAGGGCATTTGGAACAGTCATGGAGTTCATGGCCCGGATTTATCAGCTCTCCTACGGTAAATTCTGAATAACAGTCTTTAATGATAAAAATCACTCATGAGAAGATGCTGCTTTTATTCATATGTCCTGGTGATATTTTGCATGTCAGCTCCCCTGAAAAGCACTGTCCAAAACTGCATCAGTGATGTTTTATGGAAATTAATCAAAGCCTATAATCCCATTATCCTGTGATTCTAGCATTTCTGGACCTACTGCTCAACAATCTGCCAAGCTCAGAATAACTCATTTTACGTGATTTCCAGTCTACTTTGTAATTATTTTCTGTAATTGACAGCAGATTATGCAGAATATCCCACAGAGATCATCAAACCATCTGAGCTCTCTCTAGTTTTGAAAAAATCATTGAGATGTCAGAGGACTGTAAGTTCAGATTTCCTTTTTCATAATGGGTACTCATATTTCCATTCTTTCAAACCCTTGCTTTTATCCAAAATTTGACATCTTCTCCCTTGAAAGTGGTCAGCTGTAAATCCCTGATGGCATTTGAACCCAATCAGTGGGAAGAAAGAGCAGCAGAAGAAAAAAAAAAAAAAAAAAAAACAAGAAAGATTATCCAGAAAACAGTTAGGAAAAAGTAATTTGAGTAGGAATTTGTAATACATAAAAAATCAAGTATGTTTTCAGCGACAAATTAGCAACCTATCGAAGGTTACCAGCTTTGTATTTTATACTAAAATGTGTTAGTACCCAGAACATTTGAAAGATCAAAAATACATGAGCGGAATTATTCTGAGTTATGTAAATGAAAACTGGAAGTGAGTACCTTAAACTGAAACTGAAGGAATTAATGACATAAGAGGAAAGAGAGAGCTGTTAGTTTCCAGAATATCAGTTAAATATGATGCATCAAGTTAAACAAAGTAAGTATATATAAAGTATTTAAAAACAGATAAAATGAAACATTAGCAAATATACTGAGTGAGAGACAGAGATTCTGCATTTGCAGCAGGACAGACATGCCTTGCTTGGTCTTCTTAAAGCCTGTAAGTCTTCTTGTAAGTACAGGAAAATAAAAAAGTTTCTGAGTTTTTTGAATATGTACATATAAATTAGTACATTTGTGATTAATTTCCATGAAAGCAAGTGTAAAATAAATGTTTTGAATATGATATGCATTGGGTTGTCTGCAGTACATACACAGTTAGAAAAAAATATGCTGTCTAAAATGGAAATGCCACATTTACAAGGGTTGATATTGTTTGTTCAGAATTTGCCATTAAATTATTCTCTATTTTATCAGCTGATTTTGTACAGAACATTTCACCAGAGTGAGTTGTGCTGAGGAATTTCAGTGATATGAAAATCCAGGGATGTTGATACAAAATAGACAACTAAAAGCTGTGTGTATATTCTCAGAAGGGACTTTATTATTTTTGGGTAACTTCACAATGAATGAACAATTCAGAGCTCTTCAGAAGATTGTCAAAGACCCACTGAGCATCTGAGCCTGTGGGGTAGAACTGTGGTCACCTGACAGGTTCTTCCTTCAGGAAGAGCCAGTTTGAACCTTGCTTTATGTCTGCCACAATGATTTGCATTGTTGAGCTCACAGGATGGGTCTGGTAATTGCTGCACTGTTGGTACCACCCCTCCTTTACCAGCCCAGCTCAGCAGGCAGGGGCAAGATTAGATGTATTAAAGTTAACACTTCATCTACCTGATCTGACAGACTGATGTCACTCAAACTGCAGTACTTTTAGGCAATGACTAATGGTTAATTAACCAGCAAATGAGAAATACCTCCTTTCCTGCTAGCACCCCATAGCTCATTGATCTATCTCCCATAAAAAGATGGCGTTTCTTTCAACACTGGCTCTTCTGATTGAATATTTGCTTTTGTGACTATTCAATAACCCTAGCTCCTAATGACTTTTAAAAACAAGTCTTCAGACAGTAATTTGTATGTTATTGAGTCAGATTTTCTTAAACTGCAGGTATATCCTAAATTCCTTGCTACTCTCCTAAACTACATAGGTAACCTAAAAATATATATTGTGATTACGTGCAGTATGTCTATGGTAATCCACTGCTGGCCTTAGACAGACACTTTTTCCAGCTTATTAAGATCTGAATGATTCCCTTTAGCACCTCTACCATATGCAAATGTGAGGCTGCTGAGGATCACTGGGTTAAAACCTGAAACTCTCAGTTTCACACCTCTCCAGCCTGGGTTGAAGAAGCTGCATTGAAAGCTTTTGTGCAAATACCCTTCTCTAACAACCAATAACAAAAGAGACTTAGAAGCTTGATGCTGAAACAGTATCTCAGCTATAAAACTGGTCAATATTCAACTCTACACATTTGGGTGAAGACACACAATCTTTTCCTGCATCTCCTACTTGTTAGGCATGTATGTCTAAGGAGATACAATTACCTATGAGAAATATATTCTAGAATGTGTAAGGAGACCAGGCAGCAAAGCCATTTGAAGCAAGGGACCTAATTAGGAATGCATTAAAATTCTAGGCTCTCAGTTATACCAGAAAACTCAGAGCTTGACTGCATCTGCTTAACATTGGGATGTACCTCCAGGAGTAACCAAATATTTCTAAATTATTCCTATCCACAGGGACTGGTACAGCTCAAAGACTGGAGTGATGTGAGAAATGTATTTGGAGGCTGTCCTCTTGAATATTCTTGAGGTTGGGGTTTGCTTGGTTTTGGGGGTTTTTTTTAATAACACTGGCAAAGAGAGGAAAAAAAAATATACAGGATTATTTCAGTGTTTGGATAATCCACAGAACACCTGAACTCCAGAGTAAAGTATCAGCCCAATTTCTAGCAGATTTTTCATGTAGAAATAACATTAAAGTGGACAAACTGCTGTAAGTTCATTTCATTATGTTCCACATTTGATTGTAGTTCCTTTCTGACTGCAGCTCAAGTTGTGCTTCCATCACATTTAGAAGGCCTTGAATAGTGTGGGATCTTGGCATGTTAGAAAGTGATTTCCTTAAGCTTCAGTGTAGAAAGAATCCTTTTTTAAAAGGTCTTCAGCCTCATGCAGTAAAAGTATGTTAAAATAACAAGAGATTTGGGAGGAGAAGGTGACGGTAGGACAGACAAGATGTGATAATTCTTCTAGTGAGTAATGAAGATACTTAATTTGAAAAATTCTTTTAAGAGTGAAATTAGGAATTACATTGTATTTTTACAATTCTAAATATGTTAAGTGAATATTAACTTTGGGCTAATTTTTGCTTAGCAAGCACCAAACTCAAAACCCCATAAAATTAAAGATGCTTTTCCACTTTTTGCAATTGGAATCATATTCCAGAAGTGTTCAGTAACAACATGAAAAGATTTAGAGGTCACTGAAATTCCAGAGGGAAGAGCATTCCTCTGTGACTTTTGCAGTGCTTGAAAGTTTCTACACATAATCTTTCTTGTGCAAACTTGGTGGGACTACAGTTGCAAAATACTGGCAGTTCCAGACAACTGTGAACACCTAAAAGATTCTCACCTAAATCAGATTAAAATTTTCCAGATGATGCTTTACATCCCTTCTAAGGAGGCATCATTTAGAATAACCTAAAAAATTCACTTATCATTTAGCAATTAAAATCCCACCAAAACTGTCATTTATCACCAAACAATACAAACACACACTCATATTGTTCAGACTTTAGCCAGCCTGACTTTTTTCTTTATAAATAAACCCAAACAACAATATAAATATGCATGAGCCTGTAATTCACTGACCATAATATTCTCAACCTTTTCAATTTTTAAATTAGATAAAAGGGGACCTTCTAGATCTGGGTAACCACCTGGAAGCCCACACGTACGCTCTTCTATGTGATAATTCTACAGTCAAGAACCCCATTTTTATTGCCTATCTTGTAAATAACAGACCAGTCCTACTGCAAACAATTTCATTGTGTTGGAAAATATGTGAATGAGTATCCTATATAAGATGTCCTCCATTTGAGGGGCTGAGGAGAAAAGAGTATTCAAAAGTAATGACGTAAATCTCACAGTTTGAGTTTGTATCTAACAACTACTGCCTGTTGAAGCAAGAGAGTCTTGTCACGGTTCATAAACTGCTGAAAACAGTTTCTGTTTTCGTGAAGTTTTATAATTATTCCCTTTTGGCTTTATAAAACAGACTCGGTTTAATGCCTTTTATAAATCAAATGCCTCCCACTTTCAAACATTAATTGCCAAGATAGGAACCACAGCTCTCTATTAGACAGGAAATAAACTAAATCTGTTGTTAACACTCTGGTTTAACAGTTTCCGTAAGTGAAACGTCACCTGGCCACTTGAGAGAGAAAAGATGCCAATTTCAGTGATTGCCTACATGGCCTGTTTCCTTCACCCTTGGGTGATAATGCATTTAGAGATAATGAAGAGTAAAGATAAGGTACATTTCTGAGCCTGTACATCCTTTTGAGCTTCAAATTCACAAGTTTTAGAGAAACAAAGAAAAAGAACAATCAAGGGTCACTAAAGAACAACTACAGGTATGTACAACAGTAATATCCAGATTGTGAAGTCTGTCAGAAGTTCTGGAGATTTTTAGGAGATACTGTATTTCCTAGTTGTGTTGTTGCTCAATGCATAGGCCTGATTCTGAAATCACAGTTGATATCATAGTTAAAACTGCAAAACTAGATTAAAATATAAGGATTATTTCACTCCTGGTATTTTCTTTGGATATCAAGTAACAACAGAAAAACAGATACATTAAGGATGAAAAAGAACTTCATCATTTGCTTTTGGCATTGACCTGGAGCCCTCTGTTACATTTGTGATAATGTAGCAGAGATCCAACCAGATACTTTGTACTCCAAATTCAGCACTGTTACACTGGCCACAACCACACTGTAACACTAAGGACATGCATTGGTTAAAAACAAGGAATTTAACTGTTCACTACCAAGATTTTCCAGATTTTGCCCATGAGAGACAGTTCTGTGAGATGCAGAAGAGCCTCAAATGTCTGGGGCTATACTGGGGGTAAAGAATTGGTGAATGTATGGAGAGATAGACATATACTCTTTTTTTCATCTGAGACACAGCAGAGTAACATTTCCAGAATATATTTAGAACTGTTGTATTGAAGTCATTCAGGTTCACTGTTCAAAATATGCCAGGAGCTGCACAGGAACCTACAGAAGCCAGAAAGAGGAACTGAGTCTGCACATAGCTAGGCCTTCTTGAACTGGAGCTCTTCTGTGCCTGGGAGAGGTTGAATTTCACCATTAAGAGGCATTATGTCCTGTTTAGGTTGTTTCTTGAGTTAGACATTGAAAGGAAGGAATGAGGACACTGTAAGAGCTGCACTGAGTCAGATGAGGGCCCAACTGCTCAGCATCTCAAAGGAAGAACATGAGGAGACACTTAGGAGAGAAGTGTAGGAAACAGGACAAGTACAGAATGGTGCCTCCCAGGAAATATTTTGCCATCTTCCTGTCAGTCAGAGGCTTCTTGAAAGTTGTTACCTATTTAACAGCTGCTGAAAGACCTCTTATCCTTAAACTGTGCAATTACTCCTTGCATCCATTTACACTTTTGGCCTTCAGGAAACCCTGTAGATTCTACAATTTAGCTTAGATTTTGCCTGGCTGAGTATTTAATTTTACTTCTTTGAAATACACTATTCCAAACTTCATTGGGTGCCACAGGAGTTTTTCCTGTGTCAAACACAGAACAATCCCGCCCTGTTCATCCATGTGTGATCTGTGATTTCATAATCTTGTTATAGCCAATCTTTATCACCTCCTGCTCAGATTTCCCCCTTCTCTAATTTCTAGTCAGCTTCATCTCCTCTCATATGATGTAATTCAAAGCCTCTGATCACTCCTACCATGCTTTATTGCTTTACTGTATATTTTCTGAAGTAGGGAAAGAGAACTGACAGATTCAGATCTGAGTGTACCATGGATCTATACAGACAAAAGGATGTTTTGTTTTGTTCACAAATCCTTTCTTAATAATTTCCAGCTCTGTGGTTTTTTGATCACTGCTGAACATTGAACTGCTATTTTCAGAGACTCTTGGAAGTAATTTCACAATCTCATTTCTGATTAGTAATATCAAAAGTCCATTTGGTTATATAGGCAGTCACTTTTCACTTCTAATGTAATTTTGCATTTATCATGCAAAGTACTACCAACACTAAATTATATCTACTGTTTCATTTCCCTGTCACGTAGTATCCCAGTATCTTTTTGCAACATTTTGCAGTCAGATTTAGATTTTTATTATCCTCAGCAATTTTATAACATCTGCAACTGTCACCTCAATATTTCTACCCTTTCCAGACCACTTACAAATATGCTGAAAAGCAAGGTAGCAAAACAAGGTCCTGAGAGATTACAAATTCCCTCCACAGAAAGAAGTGATCTCATATTCCTATTTCTGTTTTTTATCTTTTCTACTGTTTTTGAAGTACCTTATAACATGAGGAGATCTCATTCCTTTATTGATAGTATTTGCTCATGGTTTTGTGAAAAACTTTACTGATATCTGAATAGAGATCACTATGCAGATCAGAGAGATGCTTACTGGCTCCTTCAAATAACAAAACAATGTGAGAGCTTATTTTTTACCTCTATAGAAGAGGATCACAGATAGATATTTACCTGTTATACACATGCTATCTATAGACAGCCTAAGTACATTTTCTGCAGATTCATCAGGGCACAAGCCAGACCAAGACATCCATTCCCAATTTTCAGTTACCATTACAGACCTTTCTGAATTTCATGCTTCTGATTATTACAAAAAGAGGTTGATTAGACAATGCAACAAAGACAATCACTCCAAATTTCCTACCTAAGTTCCTTTAAAACCTTTATACAAATACCATCAAGCCCTGGTACTGCTCATTTTACTTCAATAGCTTCATAAAGATTATACTGGAGGGAAAATGTAGAAAATTACTACCTCCACAGTGAACACTAAGACATATAACTCATCCATATTTTCTACTCTGTTCTTACTGCTTTTGTTCTTTGTTAGCTTTCTCCTTTTATACGTCAGTAATTTATCTGCTGCACAATCTCCTTGGCAAATCTCCATGAGTGGCCGGTGACTTGTTTCCTCAGGGAAGTTTCTAATTCTCCCAGGTCCAATGAAGTCTGTAAAATAAATCATGATGGTATTTCGGTTTGCATTCAAATGAGAACACAGAGTGTCCCTTGCACCTTGAGCTGTCATTCAAACCTGTGCAAGGTGGATGAACAGTGTGGCCATTTTTATTAATTATGGCAAAGGAAAGAAGACAACGGAGGATCAGCTTGACCAGGTTTATACTGTGCCTGTGTTATTTTACAATTAGATGCCACTTTGCACTGAAATGCTAGTGTGATATCTGAAAAGAAATCTCAAATCATTTCCTGCAAATGAGGAACTCCTTAGTACACTTAGTGGACACACAAAGTACCCATTAGAAATATCTGGTTTGGTACCTAAACCCAAGAGTTTATTTCCTGCTTGACAACTCAGTGCAAAGTTAATGGAAATACTTGTAGAATTTATATTTACAATGTCTGTGGAAAGGAGCAGGTCTGAATATAGATTGATGTTCTCTGGTGCTTCAAAATTTTATAGACCAGATGCTACTTTTATGAACAGGGAACTGAATAAAACTTTCAAAAGCAAGACTCAAAGAATAATTTATGGGTGTTGGGGGAGGTTGTTTGTTTGTTTGTTTGTTTGTTTGTTTTTTACCTGGGCAGAGTTTATAATACCTTTTAAAAATCTGACTTTTTATTATCCATAAAAACTTGGTGGGAAGGATACAGTTAAATCCTAACTTCAAAGTCTTACTCATGTTATAAAATAGGGCAGTTGTCTGATTATGGGAGAAGGACAGGAACATTTTCTACTACCAACTCTTCTGATATTTAATCAGAGTTAAACCAAAGTTGTTCAAATCAGAGTTAAACCAAAGCATCTTCAAATTGTGACTAAGAAGAGAGAGTGTGACTCCTCAAGATTCACTTTGTGATCAGAATATAAGTAGGATTGGATAGTATTTCAGCTTTTCAGAATTCTATTGTACTGCATTTCAAAAAGCATATACGAGGTCCTGAGGAATCAGAGCAATCAAACAAAAAAGGAAAATACATTCTTGAGCAAGAGCACATGAGTTTTCTGATCTCTAGCACAGTGGTTTGAGTCAGTTATCATTTTGCAGTAAATTCAATTCCATCAATAAAGCTGAGGTAGACATGAAACAGAAAGCTTTAAAAGCATATCTTGGAATCCTCAATCACGATTATTTTGTTTAGCAAAGAATAGACAAAGATATTTTTCAGGAAGGTCTTTTTTACCTTATCTCTGGTTCAAATTTCATTCTTCCTCTTTGGTTTTTTTTTCCTTTTTTTCCCTTCTCCTTTTTTGGTTTGAAGTCATGTCCAACATTAATAATACAATACTCAGCCTACCACCAAAGAGTCCACTTAGTGTCTGCAAAGCTAAGAGCCCTTTATTCAGAGGAGCTTATGGGGGGTTATAAAAGAAGGGAAGAAATCCTACACAGAGGGATGAAGCCCTTCCAGAAACCAGGCAACAGGGCTCTGAAGGAGATGCAGATTATAAAGCAGATTCTCTCTAGTGCCTATCCCAAGTGCTTTATTGCTGTGGCGATACAAGTATAACGTGATGTTACACTGTGTCTGTCTACCTGACACAAGAGCGGGCTATGAACCACAACAAAGGCAGCAATGCTGAATGTAGTTCCCCTCACAAGAAAGAGATTTCCAAATCTGCAATATTTTCTCTATATTCCCTAATAATAATATATAATTCACCACAACAGATTTGCTATTATGAAAGGCAAACTATATTTTATGTGTGTGCTGTAATTTTGTTATACAGTGTTACGAGTCACAAGGGAACTCTGACATGTACTTCCCTAGGGAAAGGTTTGTGGAGGTTTTGCTTGTGAATAATCCCAGAGTTCTTCTACGTTCTAGTCACGTTTCTCCACCTTACAGTAGTTTATTATTTGAACAAATGGAGATGGAAAACTCAACAAGTATGCTACTTTAAAGGCAACATTAAGCAATTCTGGAGTTAGCACTGGTGATTTCTGTGCATTTACATTTTATATTATCAACCGCTGCTGGTCCGTAACCAGAATTCTCCAAAATTCAGTGCAGAGAAGTGACAAAGATTTGGTCCTACAACCCAGACAGTCCCAACTGTGTTCAATGTCTGCTTAGGATTATTGCTGTCCCTTTATGCTGAGTGCACAGCAAGCAAGCAGAAGTTTGTACAGATGTGACTTCTGCACCTCGGCTGCCTGAGTTCTCTGTTATTCCAAAGCTATGAGTGGCATTCAATCATACCGAGGAGTTTTTGCCATCCACTCAGGGCAGGGCTGTACCTGCAAGTTTTGGACACAGGAAAACACTGTCAGTAGATGATACATTGAATGTCTCTACCAGAATATAATTGTTTCCCTCATGAATAACACAGGCCTCACAGTAACCCAAAAGTTCTCAGTCAATAACAGGGACCGCTGAGATGCACAGTCCCAGCCTTATACAATGTTTAGGGGGTTTCACACAACCAACAGATGTATCAACCATCTTGTTTAATCACTTCAGTTACTTCTGTAATGATTCCTCCTTGCACCAAGGGTCAGGGGATCAGTACATGGAGTCCTGGAGAGATGCAAACAGGCAAGAATGAGATGCCAGCAGCAGGGCCCCGATTGCAGTAAGCAGCCTTAATGGCCCTAATCAACCTTGCATGGGGCCTCCACCCACTCTCTTCCTAAGGTCATGGAATGAGCAAGCAAATGGGTGGAACTTCCAATGTGGGACAGGCCTGGCAGAGCTAAATGTGAATAACTGGTGGCCTACTTGTCCCACAGTAAATGAAGAATAAACATGTTAGTCAGATCACAGTCAATTCCAATTCTCCTGATATTTCAGTGCTGCAGAGGGTTATGTTCTCTCTTCTTTCAGTCTCTTGCTCACTATGATCCAAGAATCCAACATTTCCAAACTTTCTCAAGGAACACCCCTTGAGCAGGAAGCTCGCTCACCTATGCAGTTTTCACTTCCCTAATCAAGGTATGTAATTTGCTCATAACTGACATATTTTTTCATTTACATACGTCAGATATAAATATTGTGGAATATGTAGTGTACCATCCTGTTCCTGAATGGGGGATCTGGTCGACACCATCCAGCTTGAGAACTGTGAGCCAGTAAGGGCTACTGTTCCCTTTGGGAAGAGCTCTGCTAGGAGACCACTGTTGTATAATAGTTCTGTATAAGAACATATCAAACTCAAAAGTGACTGTATATGAGCTCCTGTATATGAGCTATACCAATTAAAACCATAATAAATGGGAATGACTGAAAGTGCTGTAGTTGCTGTTATTTCACCTGCTTTGTTTCCCTGTGATGCAAGCCCGTTACACAAACCACAGAAGATGATTTAAGAAGTTCCCCATCTTACGCAGAAGGATGTCCAAGGCTTTGATCATTCAGTGCCTCATAAAGTTTCCAAATCTCTAACCTCTCATTAAATGTCAGTGAGCTTTTCTAAGCAGGAACACAGTACAATGCTGGGTGAAAAGCGAAACTCCCAAGTACCCAGCATTATTGCAGATGCTTGTGGGTGCAGACAAGTGTCCTTCAGCATGCATGTAAACCTCGAGGAAGTGAATCATTATTTTCTGTCCTGTGTGGAGAAATCCCAGAGGAATGGCACCAAACACCAGCAGGGATTTTTGCCCATTGTCGCCAAAACCATTTGCTTCATTTTTTAAAAAATTTATTTTGTAACCGTTTCCTGATGATTCAAGGCATGTGATGAATATTGCAACAGATCTTGATCAGAGTTCTGAATCTTATTATAACCTATGTTTCTTTAATTTATATTAGGTTGTGGAGATAACCAGAAATAGTTTTTTACTTTGATGTTGTCCTTATGAAAGAAGGCTGTACCCATACAGAAGAGCAGGATTGGCCACGAGATGTCACCCAGCCTCTATGAGCTCTAATGCAGGCTGGGGGAAACAGACCACTCTGAAGCGGAGCTAAACGAGAGACACTGGCCAGTCCGACACAGCCATCTCCTCCTTGCAAAAAACCAGCTTCCTCTGCGCTAATGGCTCTCCGAAACGAACTTCTGGTAGCGTGTAGGGTGTGTTTTAGAGACAGCCCAAGCGGCTGAACAGACACAAATACCTGCTTCTAATGCTTGGGAAACGTATTGGATGGATGGTGTAACGCGTCCGCTCAGGGCGGGCAAAGCCGCCCAGCTGCCAGCGGCGGGCTCCGCGCCCGGCGGGCTCCGCGCCCGCCCCTCTCGGTTTGCCGCGAGAAACCCTCACAGGAGGGGGACGAACCCGGGGAGGCAGAGGCCGGGAGCCGCCTCAGCACACTCACCACGGCGGGCGGCGGCTGTGACCGTGCCCGGTGCCCGTGGCCGTGCCCACACGCGTGCCCGTTGCCGGGGCCCGCGCCCAC
>VZSE01009345.1:4232861-4318521 GCA_013398275.1 Promerops cafer | reverse complement strand
TTTTTTTTGCCAGAGGTGCATTGAGATTTGTATTGGAAAAAAACAGTGCTTTTTATTTGCCAGCTTCAGTGTTTCTTATACATCAACATCGCCTTGTTGTTTGATTGCAGGAATTCCTCTGTCAAAAGCACTGACTGACCTGATGTGATTGCATAGGTGTGCAGACCTACACTGAACAAGTATTGTACTGTTTTATTTTTGAGTTTCAGGAACTGTTTAATGCAAAGTTACTTTTTAGCATATTTAGGGTGAAAATAAATGTCACTCGGTTTTGAGGAAGTAAATCCTGATAGAGGCTTTCCCCACTGCCAAGAGTCTGTAGGTTCCATCTTTTCCAGATATGGTACAATATCAATCTCATCTTTTGAGAGCATACTTTTCTTTCTGGCATTGGGGTCAGCAAACTTGAGAAAATGAATTCTTGATTCTTGCACTAGGTCTTGTTACATCAATCTCTCTTGATAACAGCAGCAAGAATAGAACACTCTTTAAATGAAGGCTCACTCTTGAGATTCATGTTATTATACAGTCTTACTTGTCTAAAATGCTCTGTTGCCTTGTCCCCATGAAATAGTATGATGGCTTTTTCAACAGCATGACTCATAATCCTAAATACAGGAATGAATTTTGACTTAGTGCTGTGCAAGTGCTCTATCTCAGCAAACAGCTTTGTGTGTAAAAATGCCAGTAGGGTGGAGGGAGTCGCTGGTACTCATCTGCTAATCTCTGTCCTCAGGAGGACAGCGTTTAAAATTGTTCCCAGACTGGGGTTTTTTCTTTGCTCCCAAATCAATGAGGTGATCTCAGTTCTTTCAGAATAATTTTGCCATTTCATGAAAAGCTTTCAATAAAGGAGGAGCTGGTTAGTTCTTGGTTTCTATATTATTGAAACCATTTTGCCTGGGGACACAAAGTTCAATTTAGTCTGAATGGGCGATTTACCTTTTTCCTTCTTGATCTCTGTGTAATGACTCGGACTGTACTTCATGGGAAACCTTGCTTACTACAGCACCCACGGTTCACATAATTACTTCTGGTTGTACCAAGCCTAATAGTAGGGGAAAAGCCTCTCACCTTTTTTTCTGGTGGTTTTATTGCATACAAAGTACTTTCACTTCTGTTTTCTGTTCTTTGCCTATCTGAGATGTGGGGAGTAGTTTACTCTTAAAATGGCCCGTGGAGCAGTATGTTTACTGAAAGAAATGTCTATTCTTCATGATTTAACGTATGCAGACTGTTTGCTGTTGCTCTTATGTAGAATATGGATTTATTTTGTACGAACAGAATAAGGATTAAATAAGAACATATGCTTCCTCTTTTCTGGGTGATAAATCCATCTTGCTGTCCCGGAGGAAGGCAGCTTATACAGCCTGGACTGAAAAGATGCTGAAAGACAAAGTGACTGAATGCTGAATATAAGAAGATCAGGTTGTCTAAGCTCCCCAAACTAGACGGCCTAAAACTTGGGAAGCAGCCAGCAACACTGGGTGCAAATCATGTAAAATCCTTAATCTGCTTCATGAAATAGAATCTGGCAAAATAATGAAGCATTCTGAATTCTTAAAATGATTTAGAATAAAGACAATTGCTCTCCAGTTTTAAGTCATCTCCCTCCAACCAGATTCCCTTCTGTTCCCTTATATAAAAAAGAAAAAGAAAGTTTTGTATTGTTAATTTCTATGCTTCAGATAATACATGGAATTTTATTAGCACCACTCCCTTCCCTTCAAGTTTGAAATTATTTTTTTTATTTCATTTGCTGGGTTATGTTTTTGGCATTGTATGCTGCCGTCATCTAACAAGTTCACTCTGCTTCTTCTCCTGTTGTGTAAAATAGCTTAGTGTGCAGTTTCATTCCTCATCTTGGCTCCAAAATTTTAACAGAACTTCAGGAGTCATTGACATTAACTGCCCCTAGCAGGTATTATTAGCAATGTGGTAGGTGTTTTGAAGGCTTATGTGAATGCAGTGTTCATGTTTTGAGAAGACTGAGGTCTCAAGGAGGCTTAGTGTTTTATGAGAGAATGGGAGAATTAGTTCAGGTTTTTTGTTAGAAAGAGCAGTCCCAAGGGAGATCCAGTAGCAAACATTATGGTTATTTTCCAACAGATTTTTTGACTTAGTGTTTGCTTAGTCTCTTAAGTAGATGTGGAAAGAAATACACTGATGAATATCAAAGTGCCAGGTTCCGATAGTATTTTCACTTATATCACATTGTTCCCAAAGCGTCTGCAGAGCTCTTCTGCTTAGTCTGTTCTGGAGCCAGAGTATTCCAGCAGCAATTCTTGGTGAAAAACACTGGAAGCATCTGCTGAGGAAATGAATGTGCTGCACAGTGCTAATCAGCTGGGAATCTGATGAGTGGAAACTCTTTCAGGAATCAAGCAGTTTTGCTATTACTGCATCTTCAATCTCAAAAAAATTCTTAAATGTTTGGAGTGGAATAAGGTCATTCTTTATTCCTCTCTACTTTTGCCAAGTTAATATTTGTGCATCTTTATTTCATATGCCACGTACACACAGAACACCAAAAACTAACACATCTCTTGTCCATACTTCAGAAGAAAAAGTGGAATTTTGTATTTGCTACCTTCTGTATGCCTGCACACTAAAACCCTCTTGTTTTCCTCTGTATGCCTCCTATTATTGGCATAGAATATTGAAGTTTTGAGGGCTTCCTTATCTATTTAACTTCCATTTCTTGAAGAGCTCAGACCTATAATGTTAGGAAGTATAATTTCTCTGAGGTATAAATCTCACTTTTGGTAGTGGCTTGATTTCCATTGCTTTTGACCCTACTTTGTTTTTTACTATTTCTTGCTTGTTCCTTGGAGTTGATAAGTTACTGTAATTTATGGCTACAAAGAGAGCATGAATAGAGTTTTGTACAAACTAAGACTAGGTCAGTGGAGGGTTTTGGATAATGACATAGCTCTCTGAAGTGGATGTCGTTTGAGGAGGAGCCACCATCATGATGAAGCATTGACAAGTACTGACAGCCTCCAGGTATGAGGCAGTGGCTTTCTGTGGCGATGCAGACTTTTATCAGAGTGGATAGCTTCTTCTTTTACTCAAGCTGGAATAGTTCAGCTGCCTTGAGATGAATTGTGGGGTTTTGTTCTTACCTTCCCACAAGGAGAAGCCTTGTCTGCTTTAATCAGGTCAGTCCCTCAAGCCCAAGGTCTGTGCATGCAGTCAGGCCATGATGCAGCTCTTTCTTTTAGAAACTTCTGCCAAAGAGATTTCATACTGATGTGGCAGCTTGTGTACTAGGGAGACACTGCAGTGAAAGTACGAAGAGGAAATACTTTGAGGGACAGGGATTCCCTCTTACAGTGCTCTAAACAGCAAAGTCCTTTTCACGAGGAAAGCTTAAGTCAGTGCTGTGATTCATTTGATTTATTATTTATGGTTTATGTGAGTTAAGAATCCTGTGATCCTGGCCCTTTGAGTCTCACAAGGACCTCTTATTCCTCTTAGCTAAATGTATTTTTTCATATATCCCACAGGCATTCCAAACTGTTTAACCTTGATTGTTAGTCTAACCTGCTGACATTGTCTTACTGATTTTTATATCCTGATAAAATCCTGTAATCTTTGAAAGCGATCAACCACCTCTTTTGACCTGGTCCTTTAGACAAAAGGGTTTCCTTAGATTACAAGTAGCAGGCTGAACCTGATTTTACTTTTACTGATTGTTGCTCATGGGTCATGTAGTTTGTTACATTTCTTTATAGATAATATTTGACATAAAATGTATTCCTTGTGGTTATGTTTCCCTAGAATAGTTTTAAAACTAAAAGCTCTTTTTTCACTCTTATCAGAGTTAGGTAATGAAGTTTATTGCTGCTTGTTTCCCATTGCCTGTTGAGGTTGTGTTCCTCCCTTCCTATGTGCACCGTGACTGGTTCAGCTTTTTATTTAACCTGTGTTGAGGTCCTAGCAAGGCATTCTCAGACAGCTACTAATCAAGAAGTAGATGGCATGCTAGGTAAAAGTCCTTCACCAAAAGGGTTGTCAGGCTTTGGAGCAGGCTGCTCTGGGCTGAGTCACCATCCCTGGAGGTACTTAAAAGACACATAGACCCTTGGACTCAGTCTCAAGTGCCTTTTCCAACCAAAGAGATTTCATGATTCTGCGTTGTCATGAAAGGTACAAACTGCAGTGAATTACCATTCCTGCCCAAGAGTGTGGGATGGGAAACTGGATGGCTTTTGACCTTTGGAAGACTGTTGGCACTTGGATTCTGCCACATTTTGTCATAGTCCTCTTGTCTGCAATATTTGTGACCAGAGTGGATTAACTCATTTTTACTGTTTTACTAAAAGAATCCTCTGTATTGGCATATGTTCCCTTGGGCAGTAGTTCTCTTGAGTTTGAAATGCTGTGTCTTATCCCGCACCTCTTTTTTTTTTCCTGTTCTCACCCTTTCTCTCTGATCCTTTTCTGCAGAGAACTATTACTGTTCAATGCAGCTTCAGTGCAGTTTTTGAACTCTGCAGAATACATGTGATATACCTGGAAGACAATTTAAAGTATTTAAGGACCTACATAACTAAATTTGTATTTTCTCTTCTGTTTTCACCTTCTTTTTTGTAAAATGAAGCATAAAATGTGTTTTGATTGAAGATGGATTATCTGAACCATTTCATTATACACATAAACCTTGTCTGGATAGTATACATGAGCTAAAAATATACATAACTGCTTCATTCAGTGAATTTGAAAATTGGTATAGTATTCATTATAAAAATCCTTGAACAGATAATCTACCTCCTAACAAGCTTATGTAATTGCTTGTTAAGTAATTTCTATGAGTCTTTCTTGATAGGCCCTGTTCAAGTACAGTTTGTGGAATGACTTAATTTTCTATATTGTAGATTTAGAAGAGTGAAAATATCAGCTCTAAGTTGCTCAAGAAAGTTTCATGCTGCACCACTACACCTCTGTATCAGGCATTCCAATTCAATTCCTTTTCCTTAGCGTTTGCTTCTCCCTGTGCAGGTTTGATCTGACAGTAGAGGAAAAAGGTGTGGAACACGCTGTAGAGCAGTAAAAAAAGATTTCTCAGACTTCAGCCTAGGTTTCACAGGATATTTGACCACATTATTAAAGCTACCTTGTTCCAATCAGTTCCTTAGCACATTGTTTTGGTTTTCTAAATTCTTGTAAAAATTAGCAGTTTGCTTCCCTGTATTTCTTTTTGTGAAATGCAGTTCCTATATCAGGATTATTGATCCTCCAAGAACATGGTGAAATGCAGTATCATTCTGTTTATGCTTCACATCTCTTTCTCTTATGCAGCTACTTTGCTTTTACTAGGCTGCAAAAAAGCATGCAGGAGCAGAATGCTTCTAGTGGCTTTTCTGCTAAAGCTAACAGCTATTTTAATACAGATTAAATTAACCAGTTTTGAATACTTAGTCTGATTTTAAGAGCTTGTAATCAAGTTGCCGTATTTTATGGTTATACTTTTTAGTATGTTTGTGGTTATAGCTTAAAATAAAACATTAGCTTGTTATTTTTAATAGACATTTTCTTAAATACCAATAGAGTTTGTTTATAAATCAACAATAATAGTAAAAAAAAATTTCTTTCTTTTGATAACTTCTCTTGAAAGACAAACTGTGCTCCTTATAGAAAAGCTATAGGTCTTGTTGGAATACTTTCCCTGAGTTTTTTTCAGTAGCTCAGCATTCCTAAGTTCACGAGATTGGATAATCAGTAAAATAAAAACTTCTGACTGCATTAATGATGTGAGAAATGAAACCAAGCCGGAGTGTCTGGTTTCACAAAGGGATTTGACCTATTACTGAATCTACATCCTGGTGGTTTGAGGCCTCTCAGGCAGCTTATTGATATCAGGTTTTGGCCCCAGTTGTGAATCTTTGTGAGGTCTTTGAATGTCTGAAGTGACTCCCCTTAGGTTCTGGATTGATAATATAATGGGACGATTGATCCCTTTGAGGAAAAGGTTACATTAACTTTCACCTGACCTATCATGGCAAAATTCTCCCCCAGGTAAATTAGAGAATATTTGAGGGAGCAAGGAGGAGCTTCAGGCTGGAAGATGCTCGAGGGCTTGGTTTCCATTAGGAATTTCTGCATCCTTGCCTCTGTGATGAAGTTCTGTGGAAATGGTACTTTCCCACTGTAAGTTTGGAGTTCCCCTGCAGTAGTTGATCCAATCTGGCTCCTGAACCTGCAGTAAAGGAGCAGTCCTTGCAGCACTGTTGATTTGTTACCAGCAGGGATTCAGTGCTGCCACGGGTCTGTGGTGAAAGGACTGGATCTTCAGAGTGACCTAAGGAGAGTTTAGCCACAGTGGGTGACGTTCTGTGCCGGTGTAAAAGGAACATTGCAGTTCACTTAAGCTCTCTTTGAGTTGATGCTACTTAAACCTCTGGCTCTGTATACTGACACCAGCACAATGAGGCCCAAGTGTACACTTAAACTTTCCTTTGTGGGCTGTACTGGCTGATACAGAGCAAAAGCTTGCACCAGGTTTAGCTTCTGTTCAGCTTCTATTAAAGTCCTTGTACCCTGATTCATTTCCTGGCTTTGTAGTTTCTGCATGCACCAGTTGCATAGCTTTTGCACTGTGTAATGTCACAGAATGCCACTACTGAGTTACTTAAAACATGGCTAGGAGCACTTTCTTACATACAGATATTGGCATGTATGTGGCCACTTCTACAGCAAAGAAAACTGTGAGCCTTGGAAATGGAAAAAAGTTTCATTTTTAAAAAGCTGTACTTGAAAAATACTGTTGTAGCTTAACTACATGTGGAAAACTGGTCTACATCAATTTTGCATTTTTTAGACTTAAGGGGCTTAGATGGAGATCTGAAGAATCTGTTTTCTCATTATTTGGGGTTTAAAAAAACGTTAAGAAGCAGGGGTTCTTTTTTTCCCCTACGCTTTAAGTGCAAGTTTTCTTCATCCTATGTGCTTAAAGAATGGATTTTTTTCCCTATCCACCATTAGTACTCTGGTTTGTTAGAATTGTCTTGGGGCTCTGTTTGGACTGTTTTTTGTACCTCAGGTCTGTTCTACCTTTGAGTATTGTTCATGTTGGATATGGCAAATTTGAACTCCATTGCCTACTATCAAAATACATTTTTGCGTTTGTTTATCCAAATTGAAAAACAAAAAAAGCCTCCTCACTCTATGAATTCCTGATGTACAACTCAGATTTCACACTATTGATTTTAGGTATGCATTATGAAAAGAGTTTTTTAATGAAGGTGTACTCTTGCCCTTTGACAAGCTACAGAATATTTTTAAGTATGCCACCCACCTTATTCTTTAACTAAAATTTGACATTTAATTAAAAAGGCTGCTGATGCAGCATTGTAGTTTGGCAGAAATTACTGTAGGAACCTTAAGTGTCTACCTTGCCTGTACTATGGGGATCAAGCCCATTGTTCAGAATAAAGATGTTTGTCCAGGCCACAAAAATGCAGAATTAAAGCCTTCTCATTTTCTATTTTGTACTGACCAACTCTGTCATCCTTGAATTTGATAAACAGAGAAAGAAATCTGTCAAATGTTATTTTCATACTTCTTTTTCTTTTGCTAAAATATTCTCACTTGTGTTGTATATGTGCCTCAGTGCAGTGCTAACCATTGTCTAGTTTACTATGGTGTTCAGGTCTTTATTTCCTTTATTAAAATTTTTTTTAGCATGTCATGGGAATCTCTCAATTTAAGTATGCATAATTTGAGTTTGGTGTTGTGGGATTTCAGTTATGTGTGAGGAGGGCTTTCTGTATCCCCTGCTCTGCTTGTAAAAACAGCATAATTTCTGTCTTAATCCAGACTTCTGAATGGCTTTTGCCATTTTACTCCAAACATTTCATCTTCAAGGATGCAATTTCACCATGCGACTTGAAATTTTTTGACACACATTACACGTAAGCTTTACCTCATGCATTCCTTGCCATCCCACAAAGTGTTCTTCTGAAGTTCTTTTTCAGTTTCTATAACCTAATTTTTCTATTAAAACAGTTAGGAAATGTCCTTATTTGCTAAACTCCTTGACTTCTTGAATTGACTAAAAGAGAACCCACTCATGCTGCTCCACCCACTAGACAAGCCTGGATGGATTTTTTTTTTCCTGTACAATTAAGTCAGAGTTGCTGAAGCCTCTGAATGGTGTATGTGCAGCTGTGCTGAATCTTTGTTATAATCAGCTAATAATAGGTTCTAGTTCATCTTGTACCTTTCTGTTGGGTTGCTCATTACCTATTTATGAAAACAGATTATTTGAAGCATTGATTTCATGCCTTCAGAAGACCAGTTCATCTTCATCTTTTTCTTTGTCACAACGACATTTCCACAGAGTTCCTCTTTCCTGTTGTTATTTGTTTTTCTGATGAGGCTTTTTCAAGTGAACTCAGGATGTCTGTAATGATTGAGGGTGTTTTTGCTGAAGGTCTGACTCTCTGCCCACGTTGCACAAGCTTTGAATTCACAGAAAATGAAAGTAGCACATTGGAAAACTGGGTAATCCATGAATGTCCAGTAATTTGTCCTGGTCTACAGATTTTTTTTCCCCTTGGGATTATTTGCACCAGAATTATCTTCCATGTTTTTGCTAATATAGTCAATATGTTATTGGAATAACATATTTGGCTTGATTATTCTAAATGTTTGTGTAGGAATCTCATCTAAGGTTATCATTATACCTCCCAAAGAAAGCTAGTCAGGATAAACAAATGAAAATACTACGGAGAAAATGTAAGTTTGAAACTTTACATTGTCTCAGTGGTCTGTTACAATGTAGGAAAGCTGAACAGAGCCAGGCAGCAAATAAATCTTAATCTAGACAACCTTTACAATTCTGTCTTCTGAAATGTCTGGTAAATCCATGCTAACTGCTGTCATCTCATAATTAAGATGCTTCTTTCAGTCCTGAACCTCAAGCCATATGTTGAGTCCAAACTGTAGGATACGACTTTTCCTATTGTTGAAATAACAGCCTAAGTTGGAAACTATTAAGTGGGAAAAGCTTCAGAACGAAAGATCATATTCCTCTGAAATACAGGGGAAAATGATGTTGAAAAAATTTATTCTTTCTTTTGTCAGACTAGTAGCTTGAACTGTTCTTCTCTTTAAGACCAGACCTAATAATAGAATTAATCATAAAAGCAGAGAATGGTTTGTATTGGAAAGGATCTTAAGGCTCATCTCATTCCAGCCCTCTTGCAGGGACACCTTCCACTAGACCAGCTGGCTCAGAGCCCCATCCAAGCTGGCCCTGAGCACTTCCAGCCACTGTTGCAGTGAGGGCTGCTGTGTTTAGGTGTCCCCCCTGCAATCAGAGCCTCTGATGTCCTCTCTGTGCACGTGGCTCAAGTGCACATTGACCCACTTGAGGCAGTGGAACACGGGTGTAAGGCTGAGGTAGGATGCCATGGTCTGTGTTGGACCCTCAGGGTTATAGCTTACACAGCAAATGGACTGCCCAGGGTGTTGAAATGTGCTAAGATAATGCCTTAAATAGTTATTTGCAGGTTATCTGTCAAATCCTGGCTGTTACAAAGATAAATCAATGTAGCCCAGTGATACAGAGTTTAAAAGAGAAAGGCTTTTTGTATAAACTTTTAAGATGTGTTTGCCAGCACATTTCCCCTGTGAGTTGAAAGGAATGAGTATTTTCATAATATTAGAAAATCTATTCCTCTGTCTCTGCCTATCTTTTTCTTTTCATTAGGTTTGACTAAACAGTAAAGAAATCCATTCATCTGTGGTAGTGTCAGTAAAGTGGTCTGTTTTCCTCTCTGCTGGTACTACAATACTGTTTCAAGATCATTTACATTCTGCAAAGAGCTGTAAGTGATCTTTTTGGCAGCTTTGTGCATTTACATTAACTGCTGGATTGTAATAATTTTCAAATGGATTGTCTGAAAGTAGAGGGTTTTTGGTACATATTTATAGATGAGTATTCCTGTCTGTGGGTTTATTTTATGTCTTGTACATTTACCTAACTAATATAAACGTGGCTCCAGGAAGAACCTTATTAGATCAAAATGCAGAGCTTTTCACTGTCACCATTCTAGAGATGGACAATATTGCCTATTGAATTTCCGTTCTCATTCTGGAAACCATTTGGATTTAGGAGGCTATTTAGAAGGTATTTTTTAGAGATTTTTTTAATGTTTAAGGAAGAAGGAAGGAAGCCTTGCTGTTTACATTATATTGTTTATAATGTGTTTGTATTGCTGAAACACAGGAGAGCTAACCTAAATAGTAACCTAATGTTTTTGAGTGGACCTTGGAAGTCTGACTTAACTGCCTTGTAGGTCTTATCCCTGTTTTCCAGATAATGTTTGACAAATATGTGGATATTTTGTTGTACATAGGTGGTGTTTTCAATTTATATTAATGTCCATCTAATGTGTGGAGGAGCTTTTAGTTGGTACACAGCAAGATTATCTGCTAGAAGGAACATTTTTTTGTCTCTTCCTCCATACAGCTATGAGTGGCAAAGAGATTTGTGAATGCTAAGTTTTATGTGACCATTTTAGAGAACAGTTACCAAAGTGGACCCATTTCTGCTGGTTTTTGGAAAAGCTTTTCATTTAATGACAGTGCTTCAGTTTAAACCACATATTCTAAGAACCAGCTTGTGTTCCCAGCACTGCAGGGGGAAAATCTCAACGTGCATGCTTGAAAACATGCCAAAGAGCATACGTGGGGAATTCCAGGACTGGTGAAAATTTAAGAAGAAGGTAGAAGGTATTTAACATAATTATATGGCTTCAGATTGTATAAACCTTGTACAGTTCAGACAAGTGCAAAATTACCTCACCAGACTTGCCCCTTTTTTTAAATTTAATCTATTTGAAAAGCTACAAAGGACTGAATTTCTTAAACTGAGAAAGTTCAGAAAACTGTGGTAGGCAGGTGAGGTAAATAACCTTCTGATATGATTCAGACTGAAAAATATAAGATTAAATCCATGACAACGCAAATATAATCTCATTTTTGAGTTACATAAGACTGTTTAAAGTGGGTCATTAGTGTTGGGGAAAAAAATGTTTTAATTTTCTAGGCTTTTTTTTCCTTCCCCCCTCCCCTTCCCACACTAGAGGGAATGCTTTCCTCTAGGGACAAAGATAGGATGAAGCTAAATATACCCCTTGTCTACTTTATTCTCCATCATGTTGCTTCAGTGGTAATCACTTGTTTGAGATTCACCTTCAGAGATTCTGCCTGACATATGGTGATGTGCATAATGAATATATGCAAACATATAGCAGTTTCAAATTCATTCTTTATTGCACTTAGATTTTAGTTCACAAATTGCTGTAATAATTAAAGAGATTTGGTAAGCATTAATCTATGCCCTTATGGGAAATTTCACCTTAATTATTTATTATTTGTGTGAGATGGAAAAAAAACAATTTAAGACCTGGCTTGAGAGTTCTGCTTCTTGTTTCCTAATTGAAAATGATATACAGGCAGATTAAGTTTCTATTTTTTGAAAATACCACCACTTTCAGGGGAGGATAAGAAGTTGGTTGTTTGAGAAGTGTGACCTGGGTGGCTTAGTTAGGGATTTTGGTTGGTGTTCAGTTTGGGGGTTTGGGGTGGTTGTTTTGTTTTAGGTTGTGGGGGTTTTTTTGGAATGAGGTAGGGAATGTTTTATTATCTGGGTTTTTTTCAGCTACAAAGAGATCTTAGATAGAAAGTGGATGGCTTCTTCAGCAGCCCCTTAGAACTGAGACATACAAAGGGAAGTACGCCCAGGTGTTCTCTAGACATCCAAGAATGTAAACATCAAAAACTAGTTCTCTCACAAACTCTTTTTTTATACTGTGTTGTGGGTAACTGGGGAAAGGGCTGAAATGTTCACTTTCCCATTCTTAACGCGGACCATGTGATGGTGATGATGAGCAAGAACAACTGCTGCAAATCTTGTTGAAGCTGTAGCTCTTCCTTTGCTACTCCTGACTGTCAAAATTGTCATAATTGGTTGCCAGCAATGGGAGCTGCATCCACAAAATCCAGCTCGCAGCTTCTGATGATTGAGATAATTTACTTGGAATTTCCATTCAGTGGCTAAGTCCTATTAATCCAGCTTCTTGTTCATCCTGTTTTTAAATTCTTTATAGGAGTTGACAGGAAAACTTTTCAGTTCATGCTGAAAATTACATGTTGGCAAATGAACAGGTAACCATTATAACACATCAAATCAGAATCTATTCAAGCTTTGTGCGGAGCCTTTGATCAAGTACTTGATGGTAAGTCATGATGTCAGTCAGTGTGCTGAACCAGAAGAGGACAACAGGATGATTGTAGGAGAGGTGCCTGCAATCTTGATGGACGGGCCAGTCTACGCAGCCTGAACTGTGCTAATCAAACTAGCAAGACCAGATTTGTAGCTGAAATAGCAAATTAATTATTGCCCTACTTAGTTTGCAGTAATGTCTAGGGGACACTGAGGTTAATTCCATGGGCAGATGTGAGGGGGCAATGACTTCTGGTTGGAGAAGTAGAAGTCTGCTGGCACAGATGGATTCAGAGTAGCTCGTGTCTTCCTCACTTAAGCCTGTAACGCTGAGAGATTTAAGCCATGCGTACTGAATCACGTGTCCCCTGTCATTTCCATTTGTCAAATCACAAAACCATTTTCCCTGTCACTCTCTCCACTATTTTGACTTCACTGTATGGTAACCATGAGCATTTCTGTGTTTTCTAAATTATTCTACGTGATCAGAAAGAGACTAAAAATTTGCTTATACTATGTTGTCAAGCACTGTTTTGAAGAACAAAAGAGCAAAAGCTTTGAGTGAGTGACAAGCAGTGATGATTCCCTGATATTCGTTGTGCTGTAGAATATTGGGGTGCACAGAGAAAGGGAAAAGAAGGGATGAAAGCACATCCTAATTTGAGTTTAGGAAGCTCAGGCCCTTCCGTCATCAATAGAGAGGATGAGGCTATGGGGCTGCTGCTTTGAATCACTCCCTAAAAGGGGGAGAAGAGCTAAGCTAAACATCTATTTGCCACCAAAAGATAAAATTTCTCCTTTTCATTTTCACCAGCTCTGATACACACCTGACCCATCTGTTAGACAGCTTGGTCTGTGAAACAAGCAGAAAGCTAATGTAAGAAAAAGGCTTCTTTTGTTTTCATGAGCTGAATCAGCTCATCGAGGGATCTGTTGATTTGGCACACGTAGCACAAAGGGGGGTGTGAGGCTGGGTGGCTTGGAGCAGTAAGATAAGTGCAATGAGATTAGGCTGTTCCTCAGCTGGGAGCTGCTGGCTCAGCTCAGCCCTCTGCTGTGCCTGGGCCCTCTCCTGTGCATCCAGAGGCCTCCAAGGGCCCCAGATGTCTTCACTGACTGGAGTGACAAAATGACCCACTGCTTCCCCTTCTGCTCTGGTGGCAACAGTGGCTTCTGTTGTCATCTTTGAATGTTAATTTTTCCTTCCTCTTCTTTCATCCTGTGTGATCATGATTTTTTTTTCCTTTTTTTAAATTTGAAATCAGGAAAATTAGTAGTCTTAGTAAATCTTCTTACCTTTTTAGGTGTATCATCAGTAGGTAAATGATAGAAGGGTTTCTGTGGCAAATAAAACTAACTTTGCCATCTCAATTGTAAGTAAGGTATATCCAGAATTTCTGCTTTATGGCTGTGCTCAAGAACAACATACTTAAAATATGCTGCTTGGTGAGAGTATCCTGCCACACCTGTAACCATGTCAGAGTTCAGTGCCAAGCCTAGTGAAGCTCCCTTTCACTTGTGTCACATCTAGGTTCTTTGCCTTTTGGCAAACAGTCAAAACCTGATTTAGCCCTTTGCAGGCATGAAGCCCTGCTCTTGGACATCGTAGCTCAAAAGACTGTGTCCAGTGTATGGTGTGAAATTAATCAAAAGGAAACAAAATTAATGACCTGCTGTGGTGCCATCCATCACGATATCGCTCAGCAGGTGTGAAATTAACTTGCCTTGACTGTGGATTAAATTGAATGGCGTGACGCGAACCTACGGGAACTGTTTCCGTTAATACTGGGGAGCAAGTGGTTTTAAAGATTCCAGCTTAATGAACTGCTTATGCCATGCACTGGATAGTCTTATGATCATTTAACAGCATGAGTTTAGATTATGCTCCCTAAGAAGATCAAGTATTACTGTATCAGTAAAAATTTTTAAAGGCAGGCCACAGAAATGTGGTTTTAATTTCTGTAATTACTGTGCACCAGATGGTTTATGTATACTTTTTTCCAGCATAAGTACTTCAGCTCAAATATAAGCAGTTGTGATCTTTATTTACAGGTCATCAGATTTTTAACCTAGGTGATAACAATTCCTTTGTTATGGCCTGTTACGACGACCTTCAAAGACGTATGTAGACAAAACCTCGCTATTGTTTGTTATGGTTACAAAAAACCTTTCTTCTTGGGCTTGTTTGACCTTTTTTTTCTCCCAGATATTAGTTACGGTGATAGCAAAACTACCCACTAACTTTGTTTTGGAGTAAGTTATCTAATATTAGAATATGTACTTATAACATTTGGTAAATCCTAGTTAATTTAAGAGCAATACTACAAAGATGCAAAATACTTTACAGGTCACTAACAGCTTGAGAGAAATGAGGAAAATAAAGGATATGTATTTCCCAATTTGAATCTAAAGATCTTGATTTTTCTGCCAACTATTTTCTTCTGTCCGGTCCTATTTGCTTATGTATGTGCACTTTTTCCTCCATAGCTGCTCTGATAATTGTTTCTCAAAGGGCCTATTATCATTGTTGTGGAAGCTCTCTTTGACTTCCAAGTTCTTAGTGGATTTTTGCTGAATATGCCCAGAACATCATCCTCTAAAATGTTCAGAGTCATCTCAGCCCTTTGGAGAATGCCTGGTGTTTCTGCCCTTGGCAGAAAAGGTCATGTATGGGCTTCTTGGATTTTTTTTTTCTTTTTGTCTGCCGCCCTCCCCCTTAAATTCTGAATACACATTTCCACGAGTTAAGGAATTTTCATGTTTGTGATTAGGAGGAGGGCTTAGTTATGACTGGCATGGCAGCTTTCTTTGAAGTAGACGGGCATGCAGCCATTAATACATTTTCAGGATAAGGTGTCCACAGTATATTGGCACACACTTGATAAACTGGTCTTTATAAGTTGATTCATTTGACCTCTTATTAAGGGCTGTCTGTACTTTATACAAGCAGTACTGTTTTGTTTAAATATTGTTGATAAGAAACAGGCTGGTGAAAATTAATTCTTCACGGTTGTTGTAAGGAAGTTTTGTGGATTTTGTGTCAGAAGATAATTCCACATTAACATTAGTAAGATGGTTTTGGTTCATAACAAACGTGGTGTAACTACTGAGAAATGTAAGGGTTGTTCTAGACTTACCCCCCCTCAGGTGCTGTGTCACTGGCAGGACTTTCTTCTAGGAAAAACCCATAAATAGTTTATAGTCTAGGATCATGGGCTCAGTACTGTTGGAACCAAAGAGCTCTGTAGGCCTTTTGGGTAGAGCTGACAAGATACTTAAGAAGTTTCTTCTTTCCTTGAAAAGAAACATCAGCCTTGGTACCCATTTCAAAATGAAGTAAGCAATTCATGGAGGCCTAATGCTTCATAACATTATAAACATTAATAAAGTCCGTCAAGATTTAACAGAGAACAAAGGTTATGAGATTACTATGGCAGTCATATTTCAGCTGGGACTTTGAACTGCTTTCTTTCCTGCATTAGAAAATTATTATGTTCATATGAGTGTAAAGAAACTTACTCTTAAGGCTTAGATTGTAACACAATGCTCTTTCAACCTTCCTTATATTGAAATCAACCCAGGGTTATGTGTTCAATTGTCTGCCTGCAGTCTGGGTTTTAGATTACTGAGTTTATTTAATTGTACTCCTCCCTGCCTCTTGTTGATGCCTTTTATAGTTGCTTAAGCTTTTTTAATTAATTTGTAGCTCCAGGGCAAATGGGGAGAGAAAAGAGATAAGTTTACCTTCTTTTGTGGAAGTTCTAGTTTTTGAAGACAAGTGACAAGCCACGCGGGAGTGCTCTCTGACAGCTGTGGCAGCAAGAACATTTAACTGTTCAGGCAAACCTTTTTGTCAGCCCACTTTGGCAGGAAAAGGCCCTTCACGCCTGTTTTCCATGACAGGCTGTGTGAGTTGGGTCCCACAGCTCTTCACTGGGCCTTGCATTCAAACGGAGTTTGTGTCGGCTGGTTTTGCTTTTGCTTTATCCTCTCATAAGGATAAAGCAAAATCCTATCACAGGAGAGCATGGAGTGAAGATTTCTTCACTGCAGGGTTTGATTGTTTTTCATGCATCACTGCTAGATTGTGGTATGAAGAGAACTCAGATTTCTCTGCTTCGCCTGTAGCAAGAATATGCAAACTTGGTTTGTCAGAGTTAAGCAGTGTGATGTTACATGCCTGGGAGTGTGGGTTCCAGAGAAACTATTTGGATTTGGCTGAAGATGACTGAGAACTGCAGCTAAAATTAGCAGAGATGGTCCAGTGCAAGTAAACTGATCCAAGGGAGAGAAAAGCAGAACCAAGTCAAACAAACCCCCTGCTTGTTCAAGGCCATTTGCACAACTGATGCTGTGATACAAATGTCTGCTGGTTGCACCCCGTGTCTACAGAGCCTTGTTCATGTGCCAGGTTATGCTGACAGTGCTTTACTTTCTGATGGGCTCAGAGCACATGAGGAAGTGGAGATTTTCTCTACTAGCAAAGATGATGCAGTAGACACTGGTTAAATCATTGGGCAAGGTTTGGTTGTTGGGGTTGTTTTGGTGTTTTTTGGATGTGGGGTTTTTGGGGCATTTTTGGGGTCGTTTCACTCCATGTGTGAGGAGTGAAAACTTTGGCTTTTCTCATGACATTTTCTATATTTTCTCAAACTACAGTTGATAAATGTCCCTTCCCAAAGGAATTGGTCTGTAGACCTGTGATTGTCATTGTAAGTCAGCCTGGGATAGACAGAAACTTGTTATATAAGAAGTCAAAAATGATGATATTTAATAAGAGGTTTATTCTGCATGGCAAGAATTTAAACTATTGTTTAATTAGCAGGCAAACCATTTACTTTGCCCTCTAGTTTGTTATGTGTTACGAAGGTTTATGACACTGGTTCATATAGCTTATTACAACTCATAAATGTCACCATAAAATTAGTCAAAATAAGAGTGTTGAAGTCTCTTGCTGCCATTAGCTACCCAGTTGGTTTGGCTTCAGTGACAAGTTTGTAGATAAAGCGTGAATTTTAGACTTGAAGATGTCACAAGACTTGAGTACCACACTGCTTCTCATTATGGACTCAGCCTCTGTCTAAAAGTTGTAGCTGAAACTTATTTTCTGGTCATAGCTACTCCTTGCCTCTCCTTGTCAGCAGTGTCAGTCAGTGAACTGCACCAAGGTTAAAAGCCATTAAAAATTGTGATAATTGTCAGTAAGTCAGTGATGCCACTTCTGGGAACGCAGTACCAGTGAGATGCTTTCACTGGATATTTGTGGTCGTGCCCAGATGGCAGTCAGTCAAGACGTGGAGCTTAACAATGTGAGCTGAAGTGGCCACTTCTTTAATAGTGCAGCTAATGACTTCCAGATGCAAGTTATTGTAATATGCTCAAATACTTTATGTGTATCCTGGAGTCTGCATCTTGGAAGACTCTTGTCATTGTGAAAAGGAAACCAGGCTGCAGGAGAGACAGTGATTTTATTGTGTGGCTTAACACCAATAAATTTCAAAAATTGTCGGGTATTGTATACTGTGTATTATTTTTTACGTATAGAAAATAAGATTCGGGAATGTACAAGGAGAGTAGTCTATGGCAGTGGCAGAAGAACTGCCTGATCTCAGATAATTTTAAGGAAACTAAAGCAGCCTGTCAGATAACTTTTGTTTGTTTGCTTGGTGGGGTGCATTTAGATATGTATGTCTTAAGTGACTGAAGATAGGTATTTTTTTAAACTGTCACGTTAAACTAGAACGTCACTTTTAGTTGGCCTCTGTTCAGAGGCAGATCTCCTCTGTTTTTAAGAATTTATGTGGAAATTGTGTGAAAGATTTAAAATGTGATAGCACTGAAAATAAGAAGATTGATGTTACTCTAGTGTGATCTCATTTGGATTCTGACCTAATTTCTTTTAGTTAGTGATTGGTATAGGACTTGTGGGGTGCATGAGCTTATGACTTTTGGAGATTACTGACTGATATTTTTAGGTTACCAGCTAATCCTGTTTAGGAATGGGATTTTCATCTGAAAACAGACAGCTCCTTAAATTCTTCCTGTTTTACTTTAGAATGACAAAAGGAAATTGTACATAAAAAGCAATGGATTGTTTGCTTGTTTCATACTGTCTTGTGCTGTGGCTTTCTGCTACATGATTACTTCCTGTGTGCACAAGTTTAAAAAAATGCTATTTTTCTTTAATATTTAAATAAAAGTAAAATCTCCCATTAAGGCTGTTTGTTTTGCACATGCTCTGAAAGAGGTATGGGAAAGCATTGTGTACACATTGCCCTAAAAATGTTCTGAGCCTTCAGTCTGGATTTTTCTTACATTGCCTTGTAGCTGTTTGCAAAGCAGCCATAGACCATAGATAAACTAACAAATGCAAATTCACACTTCCGTTTTGCTATTCAACAACTGTGTTCCATATATAAACACTCTGGTCCAGATGTTTTTCTCCTTGTTAGCAGTACCTTTCATGTGCTTGTAACGTATTGCAGAGAGAGCCTTGTTCTTCAATTCCAGGCTTAGTGAGGGATTGCCATCTGCTCTGTGTGTCTGTTTGGAAGGTAAGCATTTTGTCACCTGTTCCTGCAGATTGAGACCATAATGCTTTACCAGCCTTATTTATGAGGTCACCTCTGTGAATTTTTATTCAACTTTGTGAAAAGTGTAAGGAAGCAGAAAAATAAAGGCTATTGTAGCTTGGATGGTGGAACATTATATGGAGGATTTTAGCTCCTGTAGCTGTTTTGTTTCCTTTTTCTATGCCCTTTATGATGGGAAAGGAAGCCAAACTGAGGTGGAGAGATGAGAATTTGCACTCTAAGTGTGAAGTGTATGAGTAATATTATGTTGTATTGACAATATTGTTTAAACTGTGTGGGTTTTGTTGCTGGCTTGGCATGCTAATATTGATAGGATTTGCCCATTTCAGTGAAAGGACGTGTGTTGGACTGAGCTTGATGTAAACTTCTGTGGGTCCCCCTGCCCCAAGTTTTACTGCCTCAAAAGAGCTCTTGCAATGCACACTCTGTGTACTGAAGCCTGTTCTATTCCCATTGCACAGAGAATTGCCCTAATGGCTTGGTGAGGCCTCCATCTCGCTGGAAAGAGGGCTGAAGTGAAAGGGAGGGGAGTAGGAGGATGTCACATTCTCGTGGGAGATGTCGTGCCTGATGTGACATCCCTGCATCCTAGAACCCAGCTACAGTCATGCTCCTGTCTTCTGAAGGCAGAAAAGATGCAGCTCTGGGGGCACTGTTAGCAGTGAAAGACAGCAACCAGGTCCCAGGGGTTCTCCCACACAAATCAAAATGAACTTTGCAGAGCTTTTTTCCCCCGTGTTTCCTTCCACAGCAACTCTTGAGAGTTATTGAGGGTGTGTTTAAGGAAGAAATCAATTCAGCTACTGTTCTAAAACAGCTGTTAGGGTAGAGGGAGCATAATCTCTACTGAGGCTTATGTGCCTCTTTTGTCCCTTCAGAACTGCCTTAACTGTCCACATCTACTTCCTTTTCTTCCTTTTCCCTTCTATTTCCTCTGCAGTTCCTGTTTATCATTTGTGGGGTTTTTATATAGAAATAAATAATATCAAATATCTGCAGAACTTGATTGACTTGTGTTTCTTAAATCTGAAAAAGCTGAAATTGTAGAGATTTGGTAAACTTACTTAATCATTTGTATAAAGCTGATTTGAATATTATATAAATCACACAGAGCTTCAGCTTTCTGCTCATTATTTACCTGGCAGCAGTCACATGGAAGAGACAATACTGCCTAGATAGCAAGTTCTTAGGAGAGTTAATTTACTTTCTTTTAATAACTCAGATTTTGAGGCATCAAAAGGGGGCTGTTTGTGGTGATGGTTTTGACTTAATTTTTATGTGTATATGTGGGATAAGCACACTCATTGCACTTGTGGAGACTTGCATCTGATTTAAGAGGTGCTAGTCAAGTTTTACTCACTTCCAGCAAATTCCTGAAGAGTGCATATATACATGGATACTTGGTAAACAGGCATTTTAAAGCAGAACTTTGAAGTCTTACTCATAAGGCAACTCAGACAAACCAGAATACTTTTCTGAGGATGAAGGTACCTGGAGGAAGGCACTACTGAAAAGAGTCAGTGGGAAGGTGTTTAAAAGGGACCTGAAATTAGGTGTACTGTATTCTGGTGTTGCTTTAACTTAACTATGGGAATTGACCAAGCTTGTCTTTAATCACTTGGGATGAAAGTAGATGCTTTTCACACACTTGCTTTATGATATTTTGCAATGTATTCTGGCACTGTCTGGGGAACAGAATGGGTTTGATAGTAACCTGCATAAAATTTCATTGATAAAATGCTGTAATTATGGAAAGCTGTTGAGTGGGAGAACGTCTATGGCTATCCTTTCTTTCATACTGGATATACAGTTCTTTCAAAGCATTTTCAAAAGACTTGTATCATTTACTCAGATAAAGGCAGCCAAGATTTGAGGCCAAAATACATTTACTTGCATATTAGAAATTGTGTTGATGAAGGAATGCTTATTGCTTGGAGGAAAAAAAAAAGTTTTGCAAGATTTTAATGGCTTTTTCTAGTAAATGGTTGCAAGATTTGTAGTATTGGCTCCAAAAATCTTTATCTGTATGGGTTGTTTGTAAAAGCCAACTGTGCATAAATCAAGTAAGGTGCTTGGAATAGATATTTGAAGCATGAAACTTATTAATTTAGTCTTTAAAGTTTTAGTTTAAAAGCCTACACAGTGTACCAGCCTGGTACCTTGGACTGTGTCTCCAATGTGTATGTTCTCATTTGGTTGACTTTTACTGCTGCTGTTGTTACTGACTCTGAGTTTGGTTACATACATACATGTTGATGCTGTTCTTTGGTATTTACAACTGTGTTGAAAATACTTCACTAACAGCAGATCAAGATGGGCAAATGTAGGTTTATGTTAGTAATAGTATAATTCAAGTAAGTGTGCGAAGCATTAAAATATCTTGTTTCTTTAAAACACTTTCAGAGTTAACACAGTTGAAACAAAATTGTGCTTAAGCCCTGAGTCATTTTATGCTTAGCACTCTGTTATTCTGTATTTCAAGTACCATATCTATGTGAAGAATAGTGTTTGGTTTTTCACAGATGATGCCATGCTAACAGGAATATTAACTGAATTGCTGCCACAACGTTTATGGATACTTCTAGAATTCCCATGTTAATGTGCACCACTTGGGGTTCTGTGTCTGGTTTGAAGTGTTCAGGTTTGAGTGGTTTTCCACTCAAGATGCATTCCCTTACCTACTTAGCTTTTGACTGGAGGAGTTTTACCTGTTAAGGGACTGCAGCATCTGGCATGGGATGAAAGGCTGAGAGAGCTGGGACTGTCCAGCCTGGAGAAGAGAAACTTTGGGGGCAATCTTGTTGATTTTTATGAATGTCAGATTGGGGAGGTGTAGAGAAAACAGGGACAGACTGCTCTTGATGGTGCTCCATGAAAAGACGAGCTGCTTTAAGATAATATTTAAAGATAAATTTGCTCTATGTGTTTCTTGTATATTCCACATACACGCCTGTGTCAGTGAGTACTATCACAAACCTTGTAGTATTTGTTTGGATTATTTGAATTGTGTGATGTACTTATTTAAAAAATTAATCCCTTACAAAGCCAAATAAAAAGTTTACAGCAATGCAGAAAAACATGTGATATAAATCTAAAACCAGAACACAGATAAAAGGCTTTCTTCTATTTTAACAGTAAATTTTAAAGTAGAAGTATTGACTGTGTGCTGGGTGAGATTTATGTGACAGTGGCTCAGTGTGTCAGTAGACTAAGGCAATTAAATACTTAGGAGGGGCAAGGGGAGGTCAACTGCCATTTTAAAAACTGGATATGAAATCCTGCACTGTCAAAAGTAGTCTTGTTTTTATGCAAGCTGCCACTTAACAGGTGTTGGAAAACAAGGACACTTTTTGTTGAGAAACACCATGTTTGTGTTCAGCCAAATGAATGATTTTTTAAGAAGTTGAAAGTAGGTTTTTGGGTTTCTTCCCAATCTTTTTTTTTTTCAAAAACAGAAATTGAAAGAGTTGCTCAGTCACTTTGCAAGGCTGTAACAATGGGTCATTGCTGGCAGTGCAGAAGGGGTTAAGGATGATGGGGAGATCAGGCACAATGCTGAAAACAGAAATGTAAAGAGAGAAATGCTGATTTGGGGTCAAACTTTTTCTTTTACTTCTTCAGAGGAGTGCATTGTTAAAGATCTTTTATAAAAAGAGATCTAAGTGCATTCAGTGGGTGGGTTAACCACTCAGTGTTTTATGTTTTATTTTCCTAAATGAAACTATCCGCTCCTTTCACTACTTAAGAAAAGAAAAAAAGGAACAAAAATGCATGAGTGGAGGTGATTTTATAGTAGTTTTCATTTTCTCTGTACTGTAAATGAATGCACTTCCACTTTGAGTAACATCATTTAGATGGATTTCTGAGTGATGGAAATTATGCCCTCTTAAAGTGCTGCAAGCCATGATGATTTATTTTTTCTGTAACTGACAAGTTCACCTCTAAACCATGTCCCTAAGAGCCATATCCGTGTGACATTTCCATCCCTGAGGAATGGTGGCTCGCCCACTTCCCAGGGCAGCCTGTGCCAGTGCTTGACAGCCCTGTCAGTGATCACCCATTCACCTGCTTCTGCTGTTAACTAAATCTACTTCAGTTTGCCAAGGATAAAAGGCTTTCCAAGGTTTGTCTTCTCGCCTCTCTGTCCTTACCTTGACGGCGGGCTGGGCCGGGTCCCTGGGGGCTGTCCCTGTCACAGAGCCATCAGCTGTGCAATGCTGATGAGTTCTAAGGAACGCAGCAGCAGCCCCTGCCTGCTGCAGCCTCTGCAGGCTCCTGACCAGGCTGGTCCTGAGTTCACACGGGTTTCTCACTGGGAGCTCCAGAAACAGCAATCAATTCCCTTGCAGGGGGCCCAGCGTTTTGGTGCACAAGTCCGGGCTGTGATATCTGTATTTATTGGATTTATTAAGATTCTGCAGGACCTGAGGAAGTTATAATACTATTCGGTCTTCAAGTTTGAGTGACTGACCCAGACAAACTTTTTCTGAACTAACTGGAGGCAGAAATGTGCAGTGCTCCTAAACTCTTCTGTCCCATCTGCCTGTGGGTTAAATGAGTCCTGTCCTGGAAGGTCAGTCTGTCCTGCCTAGGAGCCACATTTTTATTCCATCTGTTAATATGAATGTTCTGAAGATGATGCCAAGAAAGAGTTTACTAAATATACACTCTTTTTATGGGGATAGTCCTTGAACTGATCAAGTGTTTTTCTGAATATCACAATTAAGCAGATATTGACCACACTCTCAAAAGTCAAGTGCTGGAAAATTACTTCACACACACACACACACACACACACACATATATATTTCCTTTCTCTTCATATTCTTCTTCATTCACTATGTTAGTCTATTTTTCTATATAATATAATATACTGTATATTATTTTTATTAATACATAATATCCATTATGAAGCTATTTATATTCATAACATATAAAATGCACTCCTATAAAAATACCTTAAATTCAGGTGCTAAAGTGATACAATATAAAAAGCAGAGCTGTAAACTTCAGTTTCTTGTTATGAGGAAAAATTGGGAATATGTAAAGCTTAAAATGCATGTCTCTTAATTTTTTTCCATGTTTAAGCAAATCAGAAAGAGTAACTGAAAAGATAACTTTCAGTACCAATATTCAAATCTGTTACTGCTATGATTTATATTTCCAAATGTAGCAAGTATAAAATTCCAAATGTTGAAGAATTTTTTTATTTCCTTCCCTCTTTAACTCATTAAGAAGGATGTGGGGAGGGAGAAAGAAGAAATAAGCTGGTGCTGAAAAATTCCAACCTCACTCCTACTCTTTTATAAATTGCTGTTAGTATTCCTGTCTCCATGTGTGAGCCCGAGGTCTAAGCTTGAGGTTTCAACTATAAACAGAGATGAGATAATTTTGTACAGGAATAAGTGTGCACAGATGGAGATAATCAGAAGTGACTTAAATGTGTGGGCTTTTCTGGAGGTGCCAAAAGCCCACCACACCACACTGACGTGGATGGGGACTACAGGTGTGAATTATGCTCAGCCATACCCCGAGTCTGCTTTGTAGAAGGTGTTCAGACACCTACAGGAGTACCCAGGAGTGTCTCATTAAGTGCTGTGGGAGTTGGGTATTTGGGGGTGTTCATAAATCTCTTAGATGCCTCTTTGCATATTTATTGAGATTTCTTTAAAATTCTTGCTGTGCTGTTGACAGTTGCCGTAGTTAAAGTGACTTTTTTGTTTTTGCACTTGTCTTATAGTTCTCAGTTAATTAAAAGAAATCCTCATGTTGTGGGCTCAAGGGTAGAAACAACAAAAACTTTCAAGGACAGTACTTTGCATAACATGAAGGATCTCGCTAGGATTCTTTAACCTGTTGGATACATTAAAATTCAGGAAAACGACCTTTTGTGCTTTAAAAGTCTTAATGATAAATGCAAAAAGAAGCCTTTTTAAAATAAAACAACACTTCTGTAGGTCTACCTCTGAGACATCAATTCTTTGAAATTTAGAAGGAAAAATATTTTAGAAACTGTTAACAAATTCTGAGCATTTTTTTTATTGACAGTCATCTGGCATGACTGACAAAAACCCCCTTATTTTTCTTTGTGTTACTTCCATTTAAGGCACACTTCTCTAGTAAAGGAAAATGTTAGTATTGGCAGAGATTCAGATTTTTTTCTCTCCTTAATAGTCATAGTGATTAAATGTGGATAGCAACAGAGCTTTTTTATTTAAGAAAAAAACCTGTAAATTAGTATTATTTTTGCAATGACATACTCTTGCATGTAAATCCTATATTGCATAATAAGCCTCTGTTAAACTAATAAATCAAACTTCATGTTCTTGAAGTCATTTTCATCCCCATTCCCACTCTTTCCTAGCCACAGTAGCAGCCTCTCTTTCCAGATTCTGAATGTGAGAATATTAAAAAAAAGAATAAAAAGGCAGAAAACCCCCAAGTGTGAGTTTTGCAGAGTTTTGACACGCTTTCTGTGAGGTATAGCCTGTCATGTAGCATAAATGTTTTAACAGGCAAACACATCTCCCCCCTTTCTAATCTCAATTTAGTGCAAAAGGATTTTTCTCTGGCCTTGCTGTGCTGACAGCTCCCTGAAGTTCTGTATTTTCCTGTACACACTGGTCTGACCGTGTTCCCCGTGCCCATCCTTGCTGCCCTCCTGTTCCCCACTGAAACGTCATCATTTTGTCTTTACACTGCCCGTCCCCATCCTCCTCCCCCAGCAGGGTTTGCTGCCGGCCTCCCCCGGGCCCCGTGCTGCCCACGGCAGGTCTGCCTGCAGATGGACTCTGTGAAAAAGCATCCTTTTGCTTTCTGCCTTCTTCCTCCCTAACGTGGCTGAGAAATCTCCCTTTAATCTCTGCAAAGCCTGACCATTCTCAGATCTCTTCTGAAAACTCTGCTTTGCTGTGATGACTACAGGACAAAAAGGAAATGAGGCTCTCGCTCTTGTTAGCAGTACTTTTTGAGGTTTATTTCTTTGTGTGTCCAGTCCATCTGCTCATTCTCATCTCTTCTTGCATGGCTTGGTTGCTGGGCTCAAGGCAGATCTTTGTCCTTGGTATCAGAGAGACCAAGGTCCCCTAATCCTTGAGTGGGATTTACTGCAGTGCAAATACCAGTCTGGAGAGGTAGGTCTGGCTTTAAAAATCCTTTCTGTATGATAGGAGGTGTTCACTGTGTACCTCAGTGAAATCCAGTGTTGGCTAGGAGGGAGCTGTGGTAATTTTCCTTTCTTTTCTTAATTTCTTTTGTTGTTCTGTGGCCTGTACTGTATTGTCCAGTTTGATGTGTTTAGGTACCTAGAATCTGATTTTCCAGACAGAAAAATACGCAGAAGGGTTGCAATTTGACTTGTGAAAAATATGGTCAGGATTGTGGGGCTTTTGTGATTCATTTATATGTTTGTATTTTTTTGCACATATGTGTTACTTGAGCTGTGGTGTGTCCTTGTAATTTCGTTTTATATATTGACTTAAAACCTCTTGACAACTTAGCCCTTAACAATACTGCTGGACAAGCTAGTTTTTCCCTTCTGCTTTAATTGAAAGCATAGGTCAAATGGAGATGAATGCATTGTCTGTATCACTAGAATTTGTAACCAACCTTACCTTCTTACAAACTTTATTGATTTTATTTTCTTTTAATTCTGATTTTGTTGTAAATGTACATAAGGCAATGTGTTTTGTAGGGGTTGCTACTTTCCTTCTTTGCCTCAGTTCGTTCTTTTTTTGTTTGGGTTTTGTTTTACTCTGTTTTAGCTGGTCCCATTTGTTTGCTTTTCTTGAAAAATTGCACAACAGGTATTTAATTTAATATTCTTTCCAAACCTGAGCTTCCAAAACTTTGTTGTCATATTGCAATTAAAAAAAACTTCAGCGAAGGAGAAAGAATAGAAAATGTTAGTGAATATATTTTTATTTAAAATAAATTTAATTCAGTAGATGACTATTTTTTTGTAGTTATGCAACACTAAATTTAAAAATGAATTCTTGTCAAGGTTCTTGGATAAAAATTGTGGGATATCCTGGCACCTTTCTCTTTTTGAACGGGAAAAACTCTCTGCTCTTATTCTTTAAAAACTACTTCCTTGGAATTGGCTGTAGTGTGAGGAGGTTTTTGCTAGTGGTTTTGCTGACATTTCTCTAAGTCTTGCTTGCTTGCATTTTTAATCTTCCTGATGTTTATTTGCTTGCAGTATTCACAATGTCACTTCTGTTTTGCTCATAAAACTTCTTAGGCATTTATCTTTCACCCACTGCTAATGTTAGATCTGGGTTATTTGTGGTTCCTGCTTTGTCCTTCAAACTCCTTCATTCTCCCTATCATCTAAAGAGATAGTAATGTTGACTTAAGTGGGGGAAAATGCTGATCTGCCATTTTTTTTTTCATTATCATGCTGAAAGGTGGTTTTTTTCTGTATTTTTGTAAAGCAGATTTTGCAAGAAGTCCTGTATGGGGTTTCTTCTTTAATCGCTATGTACATATACACAATATATGTTGTCTATTGATTTTTTTTTTGCCCCATTAAATTTATTATTCTAAAGTGATGGAAGTGTTCTTATTTGACTGTTGAGAGTTGCCTCAGAAATAGCTGACCTTCAGGGAAGTATGAGATATTTTTTTCTAACAAAGTTTTGCCTCTAGTGCATTATAATACTTAAAACCTAAATGATGAGAATTTCTGCTTCTACAAAACACTGCCAAGTACCAAGTATTTGGTGGGTTATTCTTTTGTTGCATTTGGAGTTTGAAGTTCAGATGGCATATGAACAAATGGAAAGAAGAGCAAGATGTGATATTTAAATTATACTTGATTAAGGAAGTCTTATGAGATTTGAAAAATCTGATATGCAGCGAAATCATTCTGTTCTCTAGCAGTATGTGCTTCTTGGTTTGTGCTTATATAAAAATGCAAAAAGGGGGTTATGCAAGGGAGTGTTTCTTTGCTCGACACTCGCTATGCAGCCACCTGTTTAAACATGGATGATTCCCAGTGCAAGATCTAAAGCGTGGCTGCTGGTGCTGGAGCATGTTTACCAACCTTCAGGAAGCATATTCTGCTGTTAGCAAAGTACAGTTTGAAAGCCTGATCAAGTGAATGCATACAAATTTTGGGGGGAGTACATGGGCTGGGAGGTGGTGGTGTGCTAATAACAGACACTGAGCTGCCAGCTGACTCCTGTAAAAAACTGCTTAAACATGACTCTGCACAAGGGTGGGTTTAAAAACATCACTTTTGGACATCCTCAGATTTCATAGTATCAAACAAAGCCTCATGGCACTCTTGTGCAATATTTAATGTGACATCACTTGCTTAATGTTCTAACCTCAGTGTCAATAAGTGTAATTAATTATGCATTGTCAGAGCGCTGAGGGGAATTTATTCTCAAAATAAATGTGGAGGAACTAATGGAAATCACCAGTCTATAAAGGATGTCTAGTTCTGTCTCTTCTGTTACCTGTGGTTAGCTGTGTGGGTATGTGGTGTTTCTGAGTATCTCTCTTATGTGACTCTGTGTGTGACATATGTTAAAGAGGCTGGCTGATTTGGAACATTTGAAAGTATTACTCTGAATTCTGTTACTCTGACCACATGGGATGATGTTCACCAATTTAATTAAGTAAATAATGGGACCCTAGACCTTGGACTTCTTGAGCCGTAAATGCTTAATATGTAATTTATATCAAATATTTTCATCATCCTGCATGTAGATCTTGAATACCTTCTTGCAGTGTCTGTGGTTTTGTTTCCTGTTACCGTTTGTCTCCAGGATCCTCTTACTGCCTATGAAGCAACATTTACATACTCCCATACTGTCTTATGCAAAGATAATGTTACATTTTGTCCCTGAGGACTACTGAAAGCTGTAGAAATTGTTATACTCGTGAATGTATATACATGTAGTGGAACAAACCCTATTTACTAAGGACCCAATCCTTATGGTTTGAATCGATGCAATTGTTTGGAAGATAAATTACATAGAGAGCTGACCCTATGAGAAGTTAATTTTTTGGTGAAGTTGATATATTGATAAGGCTAATGGTAATATCAAGGAATAGTTGTTCTGAACAACTTTCCCGTTATCTTAAATATTTTATTTAAGGAAGGTGTTGATATGGGAAGTTCTATTCACTGTTTGTGACTCTCTCATAAACTAAAAGCTCCACCTGAGTGTTTCTCACTCAAGATGAAAGATTTAGCAGCTGAAGTGTATCAGGAAATAGCGATAACTTTTGACAAACTGTTTCCTCTATCAGTAGTTAAAGTCCAATTTGTGTATGGAAACGTATTAGTTATGCTTTGCCACTTGCACTTGTAGTTGCCTTTGTGTCTCTTGGCAAATCACTCAGTGTTGATTTAGCATTATTTCATGTTCTGTGTTTTCTTGGTCTTGCCTGAGCCGGTGTATTCAGCCGTTCAGTTTGTGTAGCCCTTGTCTGTCAGGCTGCTCTCTTTAGTACCTTTTCATCTGCTTAACATTCATTTCCTTTACTCTCTTAGACTTGCATTTAGATGTTTTCTTACCTTATCTCACTCAGGGCTTTCTTTTTTTCTTCCCCCTTCCTCATCTTTTAATTTCTTTACCAGCTTAATACTTTGTGTTTCTTAGAGTGATTTCTGCACTCATAAGATTTTCAAGCTTGCCTATTGTTTTCTCTACAACTTTCTTCTATATGCTATTCTGAAATTTCATCTAGTACTGCATCCGTGAAATGCTGATGACATTTGCAAGTTCTTGCTCATAATTAAAAGCAAGAGCTTAACTCTGCTTTCCTATTGATAATNTCACTCAGGGCTTTCTTTTTTTCTTCCCCCTTCCTCATCTTTTAATTTCTTTACCAGCTTAATACTTTGTGTTTCTTGGAGTGATTTCCGCACTCATAAGATCTTCAAGCTTGCCTATTGTTTTCTCTACAACTTTCTTCTCCTATATGCTATTCTGAAATTTCATCTAGTACTGCATCCGTGAAATGCTGATGACATTTGCAAGGTCTTGCTCATAATTAAAAGGAAGAGCTTAACTCTGCTTTCCTATTGATAATTTTTTTTTTTTCTGTAATCTGTTGCACCTAGAATGCGGGAATACAAAATTTTTGCCTCTTTGATTTTATTCTATTGTGATCTCCCAATGAAACAAGACTCTTTCAGTCATCCAATTTTTACTTCATACTTCCAATTCCTGTTGAAATTTCAGTCAAATTGGGGATGAAATTTCTACAAGCTTTCTGTGAATCAGTAGCTGGCTGAGAAAGCTTCTGCTTCTACAGTAAGGGAAGATAGGGAACAAGAAGAAAGTAGAAGAGGTGGAAAAAAGTAAAATGAAGAAAACTGAATTGGTATTCATCTTTGAAGTGTTTGCATTTGGCTGCAATGGCTAGGGGGCTGTGAAAGGGGGAATACCTGGTGTGGGCAGCCTTAGCAGGTTACAGAGCTGCAGGAACTCAGGAAACCCTTTTGGATAAAGTTAGAGCTCATTCATGCATGAGCTGAACTGTTTTCAAGCATGTCCATAGTAAATCTGCAGTTGTGTGCTGATCTAGAACCAAAATGCATGTAAAGGGAGCAATAGGGGTTTTGTATATCTTTTTGGCCATTAACATTACAAATTGCATTATGTTACTTGAGAGAACAACTACAGGCAATTGATTTATGAGTTTATTTAGCAATTTTCTTGATGCGTATCTGTGACGTGAATGAGTTTGGTAGCTCAGAGGAGTTTAACATGTGCTCAAACATGGGTTGGCATGCTTTTGGAAGTGAATTGATAACCCACTAATAACACTTATATATATATATATACACATAATGGAGTACTCTAGGAGACCACAAACCGAGTTGCCCTGTAATGAAAATATTCCAGGAATGCAAGTGATGTCCTGGAACTGTTGGTAATTATTCCTTAAAACCAAATTAGATACAATCCACAGCACCATCCTCCCAGTACTGACACCCACACCTCTGAGTTGAAATGCTTTTGGTGTGAATGTCACGTCCTCAAAACCTTTGAGGTTCTCTTGCAGATGTGCTGCTGTTCCGCTGTGGTATTTGCTCACGTAAACAGAGATTTTAAGACCTAAGTTGTGATTCTGTGTCTATTAAAGACAGACCTCAGGCTTTATTTTCTAATTTACTTAAGGACAACTTTCTTATTCGAGTTTACCTAGAACCTTGGAGAAGGAAGAGGAAGCTCACGACTACTCAAGCATTCAATATTGTAAATAATTAAATTTTCCAAGCTGCTAACGTACATTTACTTTGAAACTGCATTGCAGGGGGAATAAAGCTCTGCTTTCAGTGCTGAAAATGAAGCTACTTTTGCTACCAAAAGTGGAATGGGAGTATTGATAATAGCTTCAACAAAGCATGCTTTGGAAAGGAGGCCTTTTGAGTAATTAGGATTATTTATTAAAAGCACTGAGGCATTAAAGAAAGTTCATTACCCAAACCATTACTGCAATGTGGACCAGAACCAGCAGCTGAAATAGCTTTTTCGAGTAGTAGCTTATCACTGTCTAGAGAACCTGAAAACCTGGGAGTGAGAGAGGCTAAAGAGAGGAGCGTTGTTGTTAATGATGGTGTATTAGCAATGAGGAGAGCGTAGGGGGTTCTGTACGCATCCTTTAGTACTGTGTTGTGCAAAACTTCAGCTCAGAAACCTGTGCTGCTTGCTAGGACATTTTCACATTATTTTTTATCGTGGTGGTGGGGCTGTGTGTTGTCCTGCCTGTCCCTGCCTAGCAGTAGTCTGGGGAGAAACCACAAAGTACTATTACTAATTCATTTTCCTTATGCTGCCTGTGCCGGCTGTTTCCTACACATCACTTCTTTCTTTTTTTCCCCATTTAGCTTTGTAAGAGCTACAGCTGAAACAGAGCTATTCCTCAGAGTTTGCCAGTACAAGTTGTTCTACAGCTGTCTAGGGATGCTGAAAGAGGGGAAGCTGTTTTCCACTTACTCAAAATAGTTCAGAAGTTGTGCCCTGTGATAAACTAAGTACAGCTCATTCGTTTGCAGAGGAAACTTGTAGTTTATTAGATCCTTCAGATGACTGGAAAGCTGATGCCATCCCAGCAGTGCAGGGGTTACAGGCAGTGACAGGATAGAATGTGGTCATGCTTGCCCTCACCTGGCTCTCCTTGGAAAATACTGTTGGGGTCATGGCCACATCATTCACTGTTTGTCATATTTTCTCACAAAGCTTTGAAATTCTTAACAGCGGTGTGAGAATCATATGCAGAGGTTTTGTGTGAAGGCTCATTATTATTGTTTTGTGGCTGAAAGGATCAGAACTGTGGAGACAGTGAAACTTCTGTCTAATGTTTCCTCTAACATCACTTTCAAGCCCTTTGCTATAAGGTTCTGTCTTCTGTGACTGTAGCTTTCTAACGGGGCTTCATTGCACATGTTCAGAACTTCATGTATGTCCCTTTAAATATTTATATTTAAATATATGTCCCTTTAAATGAACTATTTTGACATCTCTGTGTGACAAATTGTTGCTCTTTGCAAAGAGAAATAAGAAACATTGGCCGTTTTAATTCTTTCATTTCAAATAAAAGTGCTTCTCTAATCTTTGCTCATATCAGCTGTTGAAAAATACCAGTGTTAAGCAACAGGATGTATGCATGAAAGAAGTTAAAATATTTTGCTGCCCTACTAACTTTTGAATTAGATTACAAATTACAATTTCATCCTTTCAATAATAAAGGTCTTAAATGCAGAGTGATGGAATAATCAGCAGCACTGTTGCTTCCAAACAGGTGACAGTGTTGAAATTTTAATTCCATTAAATTTTGTTCTCTGGAGATGCAGCTTGTACTTTCAGCCATTTGTCTAGGCACATAAGCTGGAATGTGTTCAACATGCTTGCCAAGAACAAATCCATTGGAAGAAATGTTATACTTTGACCCAAGTTCAAGAAATTCTAAAGCAACAAAAGATAAATATTTCTGAAGACTTATTTAGTGTTCAGCTTAGCTGTTTACTTTTTTGGTCCTCTCTGTGATCTGATATGCACTTGCTTAATAGCGTGCACATAAAAATTTTCTATATATTTATTTCTGCTTTCCTGTACTTTAATATAACTCTGCTGTCTTTTTCCCTTGGTGTTTGTCCTTTGCAAAAAGTTTGTGTGTAGAATCCTGTAGCAATAACTAATTTAAACCCAATTTAATGAGAATTTATATTTGTTTTGACTATCTACAATTCCCAGCAAATGGTAAAAAATTCAAGAAAATTAACTCTTCTACACAGATGTACTTATATTCTTTGTTTTCTATTTTTGAAAAACTTTTTCAGTAAGGTGTATTGAGTACTTTGATCATGAACATGTTTGGAACTTTCCTTAGAACTTGTATTTATTTTTGGCGGTCTGTCTGGGGTCCAGCACAATTGCTGAAGACCACATTTAGTGTGTTGACCATGGATTTGACAGGGGATGATAGCTGGGCATCCAGATTGATGAGAGCTTTCTTGCTGACTACAAAGAAGGTTTTGATTTTCCTCTGAGAGTTGGACAGAGCTGCTTGTTTTTCCTCTTGGACAGACCACAAGATGTGATGTAACAGGCTGATTTGTGGTTAATAGCAGTGGGTGAGATTGGAGCCTGGAGTATCAGCTTGATGCAAGAAATGAGCTAATGGATCCAATTTCTATGTAATAAACTTTGTCGTTCTTGGAGTGCCTCATAATTTGGTTGCTTTGATTGTAAGCTGAAGTTAATTTTATTATTCATTAAAAATAAATAAAGTTTTCTGTGTAAGTTCATAGCAATGCTTGCAGCTGTTGCTGCCATAGATACCCTGTGCCCTAAAGAAACAGGAGAGCAATACCAGAACACGGGATTGTTGTGTAGGAACCAAGGATGTTTTGCTCATGACTCTGGAGATCATCCAGGTGATCTGGAAAGGGCGAGGCTCTGCTTCTCTGCAGGTGCCATGGTTTCGCCCTTCAGAGGACAAATCTCAGATGTAAAATTGAGATTGACAGAAGGGGATGTCATATATTAGCGTTTCATTGGGGGGAATTGCAAAGAGGGGAAGAGAAAAATACATGTACTTCATCCACACTAGAAATATGATAAAACTTATTGGCCATGAGTCCTATTTTTAAAATTCATTAAAATTAATGAAGTAGCTTAAAGGTTTGTTTGTGCAGTGGGCTTCAATGACTCTTGAAGCCATGAAAACACGTCTTGTGGGTACTTTTTTCACTAGTTTTAGGGATTTTGTAGATGATGACTGGGGCTCTCAGGCTCTGTAAGTTACTTTCTTGCAAAAAAAAAAAAACGCAACCAAGACCCAGAAAAAAACAAAAACTATTTCTTAATCTCTCGGTTAGCATGCTGACATTCCAAAATGCTCTTTTCAGTGAGAAAATGCTATTTTGGGCATGTGGTTTTAACACAGCAGCAAGACGAAGGTTATTAGTATTCCCCGTCCTTTGACTGTAAATGGCTGTGAAAACGTACACTTTGTTTGCCTCTTCAAGGTCAGGAACATTTCTGATTTTCTGAAGTTCATTGAAGTCCTATTCCTAGTCCTAACATTCATTCAGTTTATTGAAAGAAGATCAGGTTCGTTTGTGATTATGTTCTTAAATGCATTGCCTGGAGTGTTTCTAATCAGTAAACAGTGTATGTACCATAAGGATTTTTCCTTATGGATTTTCCTCTAATCCTTTTTCCCCTTATCTGTTGTGTTCTTTCCTTTTCTTCTTTCCTCCCTGAAATATCACAGTATGCAAACAGCATGAAAGGAAGAACATCAGATGGTTTAATTTTTGTAGGACTGAACTACAGCAAGTGATGTGCTAGGTGGAAAATTTGAAACACTTCTGAGTGTTCTGTGAAAGCACAGACCCACATGGGGGAATTAAGGTGGAATGCCACCCAAATTGTTTCTAACTGGGGGAATTTATTTTTGAAAGTGAAGGCAAGCTGCATGCTGGAGATGAAAATTTACTTATTTTTATGGCACCTTATCAGAGACTGCTTTCCCTTCCTTCAACTTTCATCACACCACCTCCTGCCAATTTGTACTACATGCACATGCACGAAAGCAAACATGCCTCCCCAACCTAAAAAAACCCCAAACCTGGAGTATTTATACTCCTAGTCTCCCTCAGTCCATCTGTCCTGCTGCTTCTGTTGTGACCCAGTGTTGTTTTGCTTTTCTCACTTCATGGGATTACATCCCAAATTGCCACTTCAGGCACAGTACATGGTGCCACATCAGCTGTAGAGGGGTGGTGAGCGAGAAGACACAGTGACATCTGTCAGCTAGAAGAGAATGGGTTGGCAGAAACATTGCTGAAAATAAAATTGAGCAGCAGAAGGAACAGCAAAACTAAGACTCCATAATACAGTTAAGGGAAATTGTTTCATGCATTTTTTTTTCTATATTAAGGAATGTAAATTATAAGATGTGCAGTTAGCAAAAGTGTGCATAAATCTGGTATAGTTGCATGATTTTTCAGCTACCTCTTCTTCCTGAGAAGCCTGTGAGGTGTGTAGGGAATATGTACAGCTTCAAGCAGTTGGAAGCCCTCACCTAGACCTGTGACTCACAGGGCTGAGTTAGTATTACCAGCTTTGCTTGCATGCTTCTGCTCCTTCCAGAATGTTCTATCAGCTTTTCTATCAGACTTCTGCCTTTTATTGGACTGATCACAACTGAATAAATAAAGTTTATTTTAATATTAACAAAAATATTTTGAGCTGGCTTCAAATTCATGACTTGACCTATTGAAATGAATGTTCTTCTTTTGTTTCTGTGACCCACTCAGGCAGGATACAGCCCTTGGCACTCTAAGCAGGTGTGGATTCAGCCTTTGGTTGTCTGACCTCTGCTTTATGCATTTCACATGGTCAGTGGCTGAACAGCAGCTAAACTGCTTCTGAACACTCAGTGTAACTGAGGCCCCTAACTTTTGTTTAGCTATGTGGATGGTTTAGTGTTAATGGAATATATTTCCTAAGTGTATTGGTTAATTAATTGCAGTGTCAGTACTGGAGCCAAAATGTGTGTGGTACAAAGACACTTGACAATGGTATGAGCACACATCGTGTCTAAATGCAAGTAATCTTATCAGGAATCAGGGTTCTTTTTCTCTTCTCTGATCCTTTCTTATCTTCTACCAACAGAGCATGTGACTGTTCTTTGATTTCACTTGCCTGCATTAAGTGGGAGGCCGTAGCTTATCGTTGTTAATGCTGTGGTTTGAAAGAAGGAAAGGTAGATTGAGCCTGCAAAAGGACTGAGGGAAGCCAACATCTCACAATCCCAGCAGGGATTGCACTGTTTCAGAACACAGACTGGCCAGCTGGGGTGGGACATCTGCTGGGATATTCCCTCAGGAATAAACAACTGCAATACCAGGAAATCCATTAATTTGCATTCAGTTGGGGTATAGTGCACATCTGTTTAGGCAATACAGCTGCAGTGGGAGACTGTGGTTAACATCAGCCTGGAAGTCTCGTTTATGTATACTGGAAGTTTGTCTGGCTTAAACTCTTTAAACGTAGCGCTCCCAGTTTGGACTCATTGCTCCTAGAAAAGGGGTTTTAGAGGATTGCCTATCCCTTTTTGGACATATTGCATCAGTTTCTGCATGAAGCCTGACTCCTGACATCCCTTAGCAGAGGAGGTCTGGGACAGGGCAGGTGTTTTCACTCACCGTGTGTTTGCTGGCTGCAGCTCTGGTGTGCTGGCAGCCCACTGGCTTCACACTTGAATTATTGCCAGCTTTTAGGTTAGCTCGTCCTTGGTAAGAATAGAGGAGGTTCCTATCTTCCTGTTTGTCCTTTGCTGATCTGTAACAACTTGTTCTACAGAATCAAACAGTTGCAAACCGAAGGGCAGCTTGCCCTCTCCAGGAAACAATCTGGAAAATAGGTCAGCATTTTCATTAGGAGGGGTTGAAGAGCACCTCTTGGAGCTGGTTGTGATACAGTAACTGTGCAGGGTCAGGCAGGGTGGCATGAGTGCATCTGAATACACATTGTTAGTGTCTGGATGGATATATCTAAGAGGAGAATGACAGATTGCTGTGGCTGAAGTTTAGAAGGCTGATGGAACAACGCAGTTTAAAACCGGCTTGAAACTTTGTAACAGAACTTGGGTAGATTGACATTCACTGACAGTACATGTTACTTAAAGCTGGGTTTTACTCATTCCTGGTCATTACTACTGCATAGTCAAAGCAATTAGTCTGTAAAGGTTTCATTATAAATCATGAGCAGAAGGTACCACAGAGCTGGTGCCATGGATTTAGCACTGATGGGCCTGTCACAGGTGCCTTCTCTTGTTGCTAAGCAGTACTGTGCCTCCTTTTCAGCTTTTGCTGCTGTTAAAAGAAAAGCAGTTTTTTTTCCAAAATTCAACGTTGCATCTCATCATTGATGAGTAATTGACCATCACTGAGTAACTCACAATTTGGGGGCCTCTCGCCTCTCCTTTCAACCTGTGCCTGTATTTTCCAGCCCTTGGTTCCTAGCTCATATCTAAGCTGTTTGCTGTAACAAGAGGCACCTGGTACCCAGCTCATACAGTTGTTCCTAGAATAATTTCTGAAGTATAAGAGGCCAGAATTTTGGACTTGCACATTTGACATTGGAATACAGGCCTTGTCCTAGCAGTGGCATTACTGTTTTTACTTAGCCACGTGGTACAAAAATACATATACGCTGTTTACTAGTCATGATGTGTAAGGCTGCTTATGTTTGAGTTTATAGCAAACTAATAATTAAATACCACTCAAACTGCTGTTTTTACAGGTGCAAAACCTTCTGCTTTGGCTGTAGACAATTAAGGTTTTAGAACTGTGTAGCTACTGATGAATGGTGCATTCAACTGATGAAGAGTTTAATCCTGAGTATCCTGATTTAATCCTGAGTATCCTGAGGATAGTGGTGTTCCAAGCTTACCCTAAGTACCATTTCTAATGTAGGTACAGATTGGACAGAGAATATCAAGCTGTGTATACGTGCATACTTATAAAGAGACTTTGCTTAATCTCTTCTGGATGATTAATTCTCCTTCTTAAGAAGTGAAGAGGAATATGTGGATATGTGTCACCAAAATCTGTTCACATGAAGATGAACTGTTTGGACTCTATTTTAAGCATTAAAAAAAAAAAAAAAAAGAAAAAAAAGAGTAAAATCTTAAAATGCTGAGAAATATGTGGTTTGCACCCCTGATGTACAGATCACTTTAATTAGGGTACTTATCTGAGATGATTCTTGATAGAGGTTTCTTTTGTCGTGATGACATCAGCATGGTAATGTTATCCTCTCTAACTAGTGAATTGACCAGTTGTTGAACAGGAGTTTATTAAATACAGAAAAGAAAAAAAATGTGTTTCTAATAAAGCTATATATTAGTACTTTTAGTATTTTAAAATTCTTATGCCTGTGTAAATGTTAGCCCTTTATCAAAGAAATACGTGAATCATTTTTGTTCAGGGTAGGAGCAGTTGAGTTGTAAACTGTAAAATGTTTTTCAGAGAAGCTGTAACTAGTCTGTTTAAAAACAACCCCAAAACCCCAAACATCTGCCTACCACCCTGCAGAATGTTGTTTCAGTTGTGGTGGAATTTTGGCTGGTTGGAGTTGAATTTGAGAAGGAACATAACATAAATGCTGTTCATTAGAGGTATTCTTGCCTTGTGTATCCTTTCACTTTCATCCTGTTTTTCACACTTGGTGTTTAGCTTTTGTACATTAACTGCTCTAAATCAGCAGGAATTATCTTCCTAACAGTTTCACAAACAGACTCACAACTATAACATCCAGTTTCCAGAGGGTTCTGGAATTATTTCAACAGATGTCTTAAAGTGGGACCACATCTTTCCAAAGCTTAAAAAAGGGGTGGGGAGTGGGTACAAAAAAAGCACCTGTCATTCTTTAGAGGCACAAACAATTATGGGTGTCCATATCCTCTGTAGATATGTGCATTTGGAGACTAGACTAGGAAAAAGCCTTAGTAATTAACAGGATTTATATGTTCCTTTGGAACATTTATAAGATGTACAGGAGAATAAGGGAAATACACTACCACCTGAAGTTTTGGGATGTCTTACTTCGTATGGGCAGAGAGATAACTTGTCCATCAAAATGATCAGTGATTATGGCAGACAAATGTGTGTTTATTGCTTCAGGTCTTGCTCAGTTCAGTTATTAATTTCCTGTCAAAACAGAGATACACAGAGACATTTCTGTGCTGCTGTCTTCATGCATTCCACATCACCCCTTGATACCTTCTGTCCACTGTCCACTTAGGTACCAAATAATGACTCATTATCGGTGTGTGGAAATCATTAACTGGGGAATAGTTGTGTTCAGTCCTTGACAGCTGTCAAATCTGGGATTAAAAATATACCAAAGTCAGTGCAGCTGCCCATAGGAGCGCTGGGAAGCCCAGGGATTCTGCTGTGCACTTTATAAACCTCCATGGCCACCAGCAGGGCTGTGCAGTTAATTAGTTAAGTACATGTTGTTGGGTGCTCATCAAGTTGCTGGCCACTGGAATTGCTTGAGGAAAAACAGGGCTTGTTGGTGATACTTGGGTTTGGGATTTTCTCTTTGTTTGTTGAAATAGTGGGGGCCATTCTTCCATCTGTCAATGAATTTTAGTCCTTTCTTATGGCAAAAGTTTAATATTTGCTGTCTACCTTCTTACAGTTTTTAAGTGGATTTAAGATTTATTTTTCTGTTGATAAATAGAACAGAAAAGTCAACATCTCTTTAAGGAGATCATTCTCATAGTTCAGTGTCAGTACTCTGTTTCTTATACCATCTTTCTTTCTGTTCTAGAACTTTAAAAAGAAGACTGTGAAATACTTGCGTTTTTAATTGCTGTTTTTGATGTTAATTATGTTCAGGGGTTTTTTTTCCCTAAACAACTAGTCATAAACAATCATTAGCACTTGTCCGTAAAATATGGTGGTGATAGGTTTAGTTTCTTATTCACAAACAAGTGATAATTGAGGAAGTAATATTGACTGTTTAACCACAGATCTTCTTGCTGTAGAGGATGTTGTCAGTGCTTACTTGAAATTAAGCCACTGAGGGAGTTTATCTTGAATATTTTAGATTTCTTTTTAAAGTCATGACATTGTTTTAGACGATGAAATTTTCTATGTTTTATTACACCCAATATTGCAAAAGAATAATAAAACTTTCAGCTTTTAATGACGTAACAATATTCTACTATTCAGTCAGACCAAAAATATCTCAAGACTATAGTTAAAGAAACAGAAAGAAATAAAATTTCTCCCTGCCATTTCTTGGAAAATTAGCTGCAATTTATGTAGAGCAGCATTAAACAGAGTCCTTCATTTTCTCTGTTGAGACTGTTCACTTTCTTTACTGAGATATTTTCAGTGTGAAAAAAGCCAGCTTGAGGGCTTTGTGATGTTTTTCACTGTACTTGCAATTAATTTCTCTGTTCCATTCCTCCTTAAGCAAAAGATGGCTTCAGATTGTTCTTTTAGCAACATGAGTGTCTGCACACAGGACAGTGCCTGCCTTGCCTGCTTTTAGTTTAAGTTCTGCACCTTGACTTCTACAATCAATCTTAATCAATGATGTGAAATGTGCACACTCAAGACACGTTGAAGTTAAGTGCTCCAAAGGCATTTCTGTCCTGCTGCAGAACTCCTGGTTCAACTGGAAGCAGAAGATCTATAGGGAATTTTAACAAGCAGGGAGCACTGCTAGCAGGGATCTGAGTAATTATCCTATTAAAACAGAGCAACATCTGCATTATCTGTGCAAGTGCAGAATGGAAGGGAACATTATGTTCTCTAATCCTGTCTGGGAGCATTATGAAGTTAAAAGGATAACATTTTACCAAATCTGTGTTCTAACATGATAGGTTACACTTAATTACCTTTTAATTACCCCTCTTCTAGTTGGACTTTAAGCAAAGGACCCTAACTCTCATCGCAGACCATTTCTCGCCTTTGGATTCTTCATGCCAGGTTTTATAATTGAGTTTACCTTGAGAAGTTGGTCCTACTCTATCTTGAAGGCCTTTATTGCAGTTCTTTTTCCATTGTTTATGAAAAGCTCTGAGTATATTAGTTCATGTATAAAGACATGTTGCAGCATTCAGAAGTTTGTGTTTTCGATTTAGTTGCAAAGAGCAACCTCGTTGGAGTATGTTTTATGGATAAGGAGTAACCATGCACAGCAGAGGCCACACAGGAGCAGGACATAATTCCAGCCTCCCAACTGCTTGCAGTGGAAGCCAGGAGAGTGCATTGGCTTAAATAATGTAGATTTCTTCTTTCCTCTTTACCCCTGAGGGAGTCTGATTTCCTGATCACCTATCTAGCCATATGCTGTAGCTCTTGCCAGGAACTCCGAGCAGTGTCACTGCCAGCTAAAATTACTTGTTTTCTGAGAACTGAATTACACTGAGAATTGTCTTAAATTGCTGCACTGACAACATCGCAAAGTTTTGGGTACACACACACACAAATAAATATGTAACAGCAGCCCTACTTTGAAATACAGCTTAGAAACCACTTCAGGCAGGGAATTTGATCCAGATCCTGTGAGGTGTTCTCCACCTGCTCGGGCACATCACTCCTGCTTTGTTCTCTTTCCAGTGCTTTTCTCAGCCCCTTTTTGCTCTGGCTACTGCAGTGCAATGATGAGACGTGCAAATTAACCATTTCTAAAGCAAGCATATTGTCTGCTCCTGCTTTGTACCAGTTAGAGGGAAGACCTAGTATGGCTAGTAAAAACTTCAGGTGGGCTAACTGTGCTTTTTTCTCTTCTCCTTCGACAGGATGGAACTGAAATACAGATATGTGTTGACAGAGGAGTTGGAATAAGACTGAGTCCTGCTCTGTGATACTTACATACCTGGACCATGAACTTGCTGTTTGGCTTCATGCTTTAGGAACCTTTGTGGTAACTGTGTGAAGCTGTTGGGAATCATGGCATTCTCTCCATGGAAGCTGTCCTCTCAGAAACTTGGCTTTTTTCTGGTGACTTTTGGTTTTATTTGGGGAATGATGCTTCTGCATTTTACTATTCAGCAACAAACACAACATGAAAGCAGTTCAGTCCTACGTGAGCAAATTTTGGATCTCAGCAAAAGATACATCAAAGCATTAGCTGAAGAAAATAAAAATGTAGTTGATGGACCTTATGTTGGGACAGTGACAGCTTATGGTAAGTGTGTTCTCTGGATTATTTGATAATCTGATTAAGGCTTTTTCCTCAATTGTCCAAACATTTTGCTTCATAATGCTGCTCAATTAGCAATACTTTACCCTGTGCATTTTCTGTACAAATGGAGAAAATGGCCTTCCCTTTTAGGTGGGACAAACTTTACATCTCCAATCACTTTGAAATGAAGCTCTCTGCTATTTTTTATTATGTCTGTCTAGTAGTTCTATCTAGTATGCTTTAGTTTATTTCTTAGAACTCAGCTTTAAAAAAATTTTTGGTGTTTTTGAGAAAGTTGGGAGGCTTTTCAGTTTTCGTTTCAGCGATCTAAGAAATTCCTTGTGGAAAAACTTGTCTTAGTTTAAAATGGAGACCTGCTATATTTATTTCTTCTTTCCCATTTCACTTCTTTATCCAGTCAATTTACTTACTGTTTAAGTTTATTTATCTTATATAATCCTAAATTAAGCTTAAGTATATCCTATTTGCCACAGCACAGCAAACTCCCTGAATTTTAGTGCTTTGTTTGGCAGTTGTTTTTAATGCTTACTCTCTTCCAGTTTGTATATGAGAGTTAAGTTATTGTGCATGTGTCAGACAAAGCAAGCAGAAAAGAACGAAGTATATTACCCGAAAATATTACCAAAAAAAAAAAAAAATCAAATTTCAGGGTAGTTGTGGTTCCTTTTCAGTCTGTTAAGATCACATAATACACCTTACTTGTTTAGCAGTTTTTAGACTCACTTTCTTTCCTACCTACCTGTGCACTTCCAGACTGTCTGGAAAACTAATTAGTCATTTAGATTTGTTTTCTTTTATAGTTGTCTTAATATTCAGCTCTGAAGAAATGGAGTAGATAGTTTTTGTATGCTTAGACAAAGAATATAGACTAGGATGCAACAGAATAGCTGCACTTCTTTCTCTAGTTTTCTCTTAATACTCTATACTTTTTGGTGCATGCAGTGAAAATATCCTGCTGGATGGTTCTCTCTGTCGTGTTTCTGTCACCACTCCTTTTTCCTCTAAAAAGCAAATTTTTGAGTTGGTGTGCATTTGCTTGCCTGTAAGCCTGAGATTATTATCCTCAACATAGCTAACATTGCTTAAATAGTGACCTGTGTTTATTCTGTAACTCCAGATTTGTGGCTGCATGTTGAACTGCACTGGAATTGCAGCCTTACAAAGCAACACAAGCAAAACAGAGTGGTACTAGATCAATACTTGTGTTGAGGATCTCTGAGCAAGTAGATCCTTAGAGGATTGATTAGGCTCAAAACAAAACTTCATCTGCTGTATAGCCATTACCAGTGTCCTGTTACTGTGCACGGGTGCTTGATGGCAGATGAATTGAGAAAGAAAACAGACAACAAACCCCAAACAATCTGACTGCAGATATTGAAGGTAACTGCATTAATATGGGTACAGGATATCCATAAGCAAAGTTCCCCCTGCAGCTTGTTGCCTGTGGCATTAATTTCCTGTTCCAAATCCTGCTGGGGAATAAGTTGACTTGCCTCCAAACACTGGTCAAGTTCCCAAGGAGAAGTTAAACTGCATTTGGAAGCAGGTGAAATAACTTTGTGACACTTCCGTGAAGGGAAAGCCAAGGTTTGTGTAGCAATTTCAAGTCCATGGTTGAGAAGATTTTTAAGATTAAAGACTTAAATTTTAAGTTTGGCCAAGTGTTTTCAACAAAGTAGTTTGGAAAGATGGTAAATAATGGTAAATATTTTAAAATATGATAAATAATGGAAAATAATGGTAAATAATGGTAAATATTTAAAACATTTCAGGGAAAAGCACTATGGTGAGTGAATAAGACCGTATTAAATAATAGTTTATGAAACTGGGTAAGTTAATTACTTAATAAGTTAATTTGTCCTGTCTGGCATACCAAATGACTTGTTGCTAGCAAATAATCAGGTTAGCTCTTCAGAAATAACACATTAATGACTGATGTTGATAATAATTGGTAGAGGTTTCTTCAATATTCTGTGAAAATTAATGATCTTGCTTATTTAGCCTTTTTATTTTTCTTAATGCTATCCTCTGATTGCTTTAAGTGAGCACAGTCTTGATTTCCATGTTCAGGAATAAATTTAATGTGTGCTGGATTTGGCTTCTTTTACCCACCTGAAAGGTTTTCAGTCATTCCTAAATTGTGGTTGCACAGCTTGTTTACTTCCTCACTTTTTCTTTCTACCATGTATTCACCTGTCAGGTAGGTGGCTCAAACATTTTCCTTTTAAAAGTTGTAGTTCAGATATACACAGTGAATATTAGATTTTTTTTTTATAGCAGTAAATGGTTCTTTTACAAAAATTCTATGAATCTGTTTTTGCCCTTCCCTTCTCAAACTAGCCTTCACTTGCCTTTTTATTCTTAAAAGATGTCTCTCATATCAGTGTGTTGGTATCAGAATTAAAAAATAATAAATTTGAACCTTTTTTGTCTTTATGGTCGGTGTATGCTTTTATGTAGGGCACATTTCTTCCTCACTGTTTCCTGAATTATTTTTACTACTTTTTTCCCTAGATTTTTTCTTCCTTCTGTACCATGGTTTTGTTCATGTTTAGTCCAGAGTTTCCTTTTCTTCTGCACACTATGCCATTAAATAACCTCTGGACCCCTTTTAAAATAGTCCAGATATGTGGACTAGTGCTTCAGATTCCACCTTCTGATCTTTACAGGACAAAGGAAAACCCAGTTATAATGAGAAAGGCTTTCTTTATGGCACCATGGAAGAAATATGATTCTCCTTTTGTTTGGAGAAAACAATTATAAGCTTTCTAAAGTAATAGCATTTTCTTATTTAATCTCTCATTTGCACAAGAATTGAGATAGTCATGGGAAAATTTAAAAAAAAGCACAGAATGAATGTGGCAAAAATATAACTGATGTAGAGACAGTGGAATCTCTTCAGATGTATGGAAAAGTTTTCTATTCCATAGAAAACTGTATGGAATATAGTTTATGGAACAGTGGAATAGTTTATAATGGAATAGTTTATGGAATAATATTCTATCTTCATAGATAGAATAGATAGAATATTATTTGATTCTAAAGTTGTGAAAAACATAAAATACATTTTAACAAAACACATGCAATTATATTATGTAATTAAATGGAAAAATAATGTAAATTCCTCAAACCAAATCCTTTAATCTTTACAAGGGTAAATGAACAAAGGACAATAGTTTCATCTTCCTTGGCTTGTTGCCATTATAATTATACAGTTTAGTCTGGTAGTGGTCTAGTTTTCTCCTCTTGCCCTCAGTTCTTTTAACTTGCCAAAGTGTCTTGTAAAAGCCAAGGAAAAAACATCAGGGAGCTCTTTCTGTGTTGCCGTTTGATATGCAAATTCCTGTTATTGTTCATTGCTGTTCATGCCAAGGAAGCCCTGTGTCAGAGCAAACAGAGACAATCACCAACAGACTGAAGAAAGGAAACATGATTTTTGGTGTTTTATGAGTACAACAGAAAGGTTGAACTTAACTTTTTTTTTTAGAAATCATTATCTATTTTTCATTTGCCAGTGCAGAAGCTGGTTATGTGGAAGAGATGCAGGAGAAGGTTTTTGTACTGGCTCAAAGCTGTCCTTTTTGGGGAGGGGATTTTTGTTCCCAGGTGACTGAGTATCAACAGACTGTTCTTCTGGTAGTGCTTGAATATGGATTTAGGTTTAGACTCATTACTATTTAAGCAGCTTCTTATTACTTGAGCCAGTGCAAAGCAAGCATTTTTCTGTTCCCATAAAGGCTCACATTTCTCCTTGAATGTGTGTATCTGTGAGTTGCAGTGTGCTTTGTAAAATAGGCTGACAAGTTCTATGGCCAAGGAAACTTGTATCTGAGGCTGAACAAAGTAGGGAACATGAGTGTATCTAGCTGGTAATGGCAAAGATTTGCACTGAGAAAGTGTGTGTGTGTGTGTGTGTGTATATATATATATATATATGTATGTATGTATGTATATGTACCTATGTCTATATTTCCAGTCTCATTCTTGTATCTGTTTTGTGATTCTGTCTGACAAGTGTGCACTGCATTATTAAGCAGTTTAACTTTTCATTTTCATTTGCAGATTTGAAGAAGACACTTGCTGTCCTGTTGGATAATATCTTGCAGCGCATTGGGAAGTTGGAGTCCAAGGTGGAAAATCTCGTTCTTAATGGAACAGGAGCAAACTCGACCAACAATACTACCACTTCTGCTCCCAGCTTGGGAGCAGCTGAAAAGCTTAATGTAGCAGGTGTGTATGGCAATTACTAAAATTATTTATGGGCTGTTTAATCTGAACCTTTCCTCTCTTGAGCATAACATGATTTTTCAGTGTTAGATATTTGGAATGTCTTAGAAAACAAAATTCAAAGTCTAGCCTTTATCAATGACAAACTGAATTGCAAGCTCAGTAAAAGGTCTTTCTTCTGTGGCAACTTGAACGTGTTCGAAACAAAATCTCTGCTCACCCATTTAGAGTAGATGTTTCATGCTTTAAATGGTTGCACTTTAGAATGATGAAACTGGGGAGATCTTTTCTCTTGAAGCCTAACTATTTAGGTTGGTATCAATCTGCTCTGCCATTCTACCATATGCACTTTAGTGGTTATTAACTTAAAGAAAACATTTGTTGGTCTTGATTTAAAAATGTCTTTCCCTACAATGTTTAATGGCTCTTAGGATTTGACACAGAGAGATCACCTGGTACATTCAGTTAAAATAAAAACATGTTTTGAGATGACATTTGAAGTCATTCATTTTGTCTTCAATGAATGGGCTGTTTTGTTCTGCCACCAAGTTGAAAGAGATACTGGCAGTCCTGACTCACAGGAAAGTCTGAGTCTAAATCCAATGATCTTTGCAGTCCCAAAAAGAGAACAGAGCAGATGAGTTAAGGCAACTTGGTAAATAAGTTGATAACTGTGCTCCTGTGTCTTGTCTGTCCTTGGGTTTCCTGCAAAAATAAATATTTCTGTTGAGAAGGTGTTACTTGCTGAAATTCTCAAAATAGAGAAGCAAATGCTGCCTCTGGTAGGGAAATGCTGCTGGAACAAGTCTAGGAAAGCAGATTTGCAAGTGATTGCCTGATGACTGTGGCAGCAGGGTTGCCCTCAGCTGCTCAGTCCTGACTGCGTGTATCTGTAGCAGGATGCTGAAGTCATGTCATCTCTTGGCCAGACAGACCCATCTGCCTTGGCTTGGTAGGACTGAAGGCACATCAGGAGCAAGTACCTGAAGAGGTGCAGCACCTGCAGGGTGCTGACAGACTGTGCCACCTTCCTGCCACAAGGCATCCAGCACAAGATCTTGGTTGGAAAAGCTTCCACTGAGATGAAAACTGAATGAGTACAGCCCTGTTAGAGTTTCTGGGCCATATATAAAATGAAGAACATCCCTGTATGTTTTCGTAGCTGGACAAAAGAGACTTGCTGCTCTTACTTCCTTAGATTTGCAGATAATTGGAACATGTATACTCATGTTATTGCTTTAAAAATTATAGGCAAAGGTTCATTGTTCTTACCTGAAAAGGAAATATCTTTCATCAGTTCTTAGGGTGATTTGAATGTTGTTTATTATTCTTGGAGTGGGCTAGATTCACAATTTTGGTATTCAGGAGCAAGGTTGAAGGAGCCTGGTAGGAGTTTTCTGTTTGCATGACTTTGTACTGCCTGAGGCTTGCTCTGTGGCAAAGAACTCAATTCCTCTTATTAGAGCCACAGGTTTTTTACCTTTGACTCTTGGTACACTGAGTTTAAAATGTCTGAAGCAACATTAAACAGCAGCAACAGGAAAAACATTCAGGTAAGAATTCCTTAAGGTTAGATTAATGTATTGTGCTGATGACTGGATAATGTCACTGCTCATGTACCTCTGGACTGGATAGTGCCTAGGGTTAGAGTAGAGCTTGAACCTAATCCCTGTGTTAAGTGCCTGCTCTTCATCCATTTGAAGCAATCAGTGGCAATTACTCAGATCAGAGGCAGCCAAATGGAAATGAAAAACTTGTCTCTACTTCTTCCTTGGTGGCAGTTCCCTGACAGCACACTCTGGAAGCCATATGATTCCAGCAAAATCATAATATAAGTATCTTCTCTGTTAGGAAGGAATTGTTCAGAAAATAAGCTAGGTGAGGACATAGTGACAATACCAATGTTGGTTTTGTCTGTGATATTTCAACAACATCCCTTTTATATTGTGTTAGAGCAATTGAGGTAATGTGAAAATTGTAGTGAAGGCATTTTTTTACCCAACAGTTTGTCATTTTACTGGAGTTGAAACAGGTATGTGTACAAATAGAGATCATACTTATCTTTATAACATTCAGCTGTTACACTATGAAGTGATCACAACAAGCATGTTAGGATTACCCTTCCTCTCTTTACCTGTTGTAATATTTTAATACTGACTTTAGACAAATTCGTGCTAGCAATTAATAATTTTGATCTTTCTGTCTGGACAACCATAGTGTTTGTGGAGCATCTGATTAACATAATGTTTACTAATTTTGCTAATCTTTTTTAAAGGCTTCTTGAGGTTTGGTGTTTTGGGGTTTTTTGCCTCAGACTTGCTGCTTAAAACTCTGCAGTAAATTAAGTGTTTTATAGCCTCATTTGTCAGTGAAACAGTGCAATGTCATTAGCAGACTTTCCTACAAGAGTCCTGCTTCCAGTGCAGCTACCTCATGCATTGATTGGTTTTGGACTGAGATTTCACAGTTCACTGAGACCTGTGATTCTATGATTTGTGCAGCCATGCCCCTTTACCAATGGGAAGCCTTTCTGAAATAAGTGAGGCTTCATGTTCACCCTGTAATCCATTGACACTGCTTGTAAACCTTGGTAGTAAAAAGGGAGCCACAAATTGTCTGGAGATCTGCATTTTGTCCCCCCTGACCTTGTGTAAAGGTTGCTGTGTAATATAATACTGGAGTGGCTAGAAATTATAAAATAAGACATAGAATGACAGGAAGGTGGTTATGCTGTAAGTATTCATCCTCACTGCTGATTATAAAAAATTCAAGAGCAAAACACAGTATTTTTCTTACCATTTAAAACTGACTATGATGGCAGGCTAGACTGATCAATCTGAATATTCTCTAAGCTTTTCTTCATTGTGTATTTTAAGTATTGGTAACATTTTCATGGAAAAAAAAAAATGGTGCTCATCTGCAAACCAGGAAGAACAGAGATTTATGATGATTAACCACCATTTCTTCTTCTGAGGCCTCTCTGCAAGTGTAGAAGTTAATACATAGCAAAGCTTATTTTTCTTTGTTTTAAACCATGTTCAACGAAACAAAACATAGTCTTGACTATGTAAAGCAAGGTGGGCCACAAAATCTGGGGAAGTCCTGTGCTGGGCCAGGACATGTTAAAACCTGGAGTTTATAATCCACTGTAATTTACTTCTTGAAGGAATGAGCAATAACCTCAGAAGGAGCCTGACAGCAGAAGAAAAAGGAAGCACTGGCATGGGAAATAATCAAGTTGTTTAGCAGTTTGGAAAAATACCCATCTTTGTTTCAAGTTGTGAAACAAAGTTTTTTTTCAAGTTGTTCAACAGCTGGTTATCAAGTGTGGTGTAGAACTGAGGCAGCAGTGGTGAAGTCTGCCATGGAAGTATCACTCTGTGCTGGTGTGGAGTTCTTGGCAGATAAAAGGATCTTAAGAAAATCCATCTGGATTAAACTTCTTCATGATAGAAAAGTGATAATAGTAGTAGAAATTATTGAGGATTTAGGAAAGACTGTAACTTATCTGTCTCTGAAGTAGATGAACTCAACCTTTCTTTTGATTCAATCTTGAGTTTTGATCACAGGGCTGGACCACCTCTCCTAATGAAGACAGGCTGCGAGACTGGGGCTGTTCAGCCAGGAGAAAGGGAGGCTCTGGGGAGAACTTAGAGCCCCTTCCAGCACCTGAGGGGGGCTGCAAGAGAGCTGGGGAGGGACTTTTCACAAGGGCATGGAGTGATAGATAGCTCGAGAGGGAATGGCCTTAAGCTGAAGGAGGGCAGGTTTAGATTAGATACTAAGAAGAAATTCTTTGAACATTGAGACACTGGCATAAGTTGTCCATAGAGACTGTGGTCTCCCCTTCCCTGGAAGTGTTCAAGGCCAGGCTGGATGGGGCTTGGAGCAACCTCGTCTACTGGAAGATGTCCCTGTCCATGGATTGGAACAATATTGTTCTTTAAGGTCCCTTCCAACCCAACCCAGTCTCTGATTTTGTGACTCCAAATCTAACTGCTATGTATATGTGGACTGTACTGTGTATTCATACCCTTACTGTGTTTAGCTTTAGTGTGTTTAGTGTGGTTCTACACCTAGCTATCCCCCTGAAGTTAGTTTTATGGAATCTTTCATTAAGGGAAGCCCAAGAGGAAAATGGCTTTTTTTCTCTTTTTGGCTGTTTGAAAGGATAATAGCACGTGAACTCTTAGATAAATATCTTTAATCCTAGAGGAGTTGAAGATGGGACTTGTGCTAGAGCATGAGGCTGCATAGAATATGTTGAAAAGCAAAGCTGTGAACATTTGAGGAGCATGAGTGGGAGCTTAACTGTTAGTTCCCCCCCCCCTTTTTAGATCCATGTGTAAAATCATAAGCATATTTTTCTTTTTCTTCTTCCTTCCACAAAACCATCAAACAATATGGTGCTTTTGATACTGACAATTTTCAACTGCTTTTTCAGAACCTCCATTTTGTTTATGAAAGAGTGAATTGTTAATAAAGATGCTTATAAAGCTTTGGCTGATTGATTTCGAAAGCAATAAAGCCATCTTTCCTTCTCTCTCTTTTTTCTATTTATCTAAGTTGTATCTGAAAAGCTTCTGAGATATTTGATAGCCATCATTTTTGCATCTGTGGGAAGTAATATGTTCCCATACACACAGAAAAGTATTAATCTAAACTTTGGGTGTCTAGGAGAGGAGTTTTCATCAGCCTTTAGAGCAGGAAGCTTTGAGGCACTGCCACAAATTAAGGTCTAAGTAGATTTAAAGTTGCTGTTGTAGAGATGATTAAACAGAAATGGGGAAGTACAAAACCATGGCACTTTAAAGCAGAGCTTGTCTACAGGGCTGCTACTGTTGGAGCTGCATCTTTGGGTGCATGTGACAGGCACAGGATCAGTTTGCTTTAGGCAACTTAGTTTTTAACAGTTGAGCTTTTCTAAGATAATGATGAAAGAAGTCCTTGATTTTTGTGGGACAGAATTGCACTATCATGGTTCATCAGATAGGGCAATCTGCTTGCACAAAACATGATCAGAGAATCAGTCCTCTGTTTCCTTCATGTGATATTTTTGGTAAGCACTGGGAGTGGGGTTAGTGTGTTGTGTTGTGGGGATGGGTTTCTTTACTTTAAAGGTGGTCATTGCTCTTTCTGTGCTTGTTCAGTGGAAAGCTAAATTTTTTATAATCTTGACCATCTAACACCCCAGCTATAATAATTGTACTGAAAACTCTGCCAGACTGGTTGTTTACAAAACGTTCTTTTGCCTAGAGAAGTGCTGCTTTGAATGATTTTAATTATGTCTTTGATCCCACAAAAATGAGCAAGTGAAGGTTTATGTTAAATCCTCCTCAGCCTTCCCCTTGTACACAGCTGGTGCTTGGAGGATTCTTGCTAAGCCTAAGGACAGCCCAGGCTCAGGTTGCTGCATGTAACACTGCACAGTGAGGGAGGACATTTCTGTGTATCTGTTCAAAGTTTCCATGGCTTTTCTGCCTTGTGCATTAACTTGTTCTGCTGTGTTGGCTGTTCAGTTCCCTTTTAACAACTTCAGTTTTAACATCTTTAAAGTCACTCATTAAGATGCAGACTTCAGTGTATACTTGTCATTTAAGGCATGATGGCTTGGATGCCTGTCAGATATTTGGCATCCTCTGTGAATGTGTAGCAAGGCAGGCTGACAAGTCAGCTTTGGCAATGCTACAAGAGGGCTTTTTTTTGTAACGTTACTATGGTGAGAAGGACCTTTGTCGTGGTATTTCCATGTCCTTATTCCTGAAGACTTGGGGCTGCCACACTGAAACCTTTTAGGTCGGGGGAGAAAGACTCAGGTAACCTCAGGATCAATGGATTTGTTTCCATGGCTCTCTGATGAATTTTGTTACACAGCCTCATTGGGTTTAGCAGTCTGCAACCACAGTTCCACCACAGTCCTGTACTCGCAGAGATTAAAAAAGCCAAGATGCTGCATATTGTTTTAAATTCCAAAGCTGCCCTCCTGTCTTGAGAGGGCTAGAGTAGGCTTTTTTGTAGTCAACACGGTGTGTAATGCCTCAGAAAACAACCTGGCTGTCCCCACAGGGCACCAGTGTGTACCAGTTGTAGGAGGCTGTGGGACTGCATTGGCTCTGATAGTCAAGATAGCAGCTTCCTGGAGGTGATGTTTTGTTTTGACTCGTGTTTATTGTGCCTTATCCATTGTATTCTTTTTCCACACTGTATATATGTATTTATTAAGATTTCCCCCCCTCCCACAAAGGCAGTTGTGTGGAGCTGGGGAGTTTTGTGTGCCCTCAGACCTGGCTGTCGCAGCACAGTGTGGTGTGTGCAGAAGACCACTGGTGAATATTTTCCACTGCAGTGCAAAGCTGTGTTAATAATGCTGAAGGGGGCTCTTAGTGGTCCCCTGGGCTGCATTTTGATTAACCACTTGACTACTGCTTGAATTCTCCTAACACTGCATTGATTTCAGTAGTGCTAATGGAACACAGCAGCACAGCTTGTGTGAGGATGGACTAGAGGTAGAAAAGTTAATTTTCTTGAAATCATACAAACACTTTGCTACAGAAGTTTCTGAAATGTTGGTAGAAAGCATTTTGTGCTCTGCATTTAAAATCTTGAAACCTTTAGCTCATTTGATTGAATATGTTGTTAATGCTTTCAGCTCACTCTGCAAATTCTCTCTTTAAAGAAATCTTACCAGCTGGAGATGAAAAATGTGAATTGAATTGAGAATGTGTTAATTAGTTGGAGAAGGGAAAGAAGACCTTACACAAACTAAACCAGCCTTAACTACAGTCTGTGTCTAACCACAGATACCAGATTTCAGGACTGAAATAGAAACAAGGGAACAGTTTCATGAATTAAAGTAAGAATAGTACTTATATTTAATGATCAAAACCAGAAGGAGAACAGAGATAAAACTGGTGAATGGATTTGATCAGATGTGATTACTCTGACCTTATAATACTAGAAAGGTTCTGTATTTTATGAGATGTGCTGATGGGAACACTTTTGACTTGAGCTATTATCTGTGCTGTATATCATCAAAAAATACTTTAATATGCACTAGTCTGAAAATCAGAGTTTAAGCCTCAAGGTTCCAAAGTACATCATTTTTAGCGTCGTGTTAAATTCTTAATACATTTCTATTCTCAGAAGAACACCAAGCTGGTCCTTAGCAGAGTAGGAAGGCTGCTGGTGTCAGCTTGCAGTTTCAGCTGTATTGCAGCCTTTTCATTTGCTTTAACCAATATCGCTATTTTAAGACTCTTATGACAAACAGAGCACCTATCAAACAGCACTCACTGCTGAGTGACTAATTATAACTCTTATTCAGTGTAGTGTCTTAGTGGAATATTTCTAGACTTCCTAACTGTCTGATGGAGAAAAATTGAAGCAGAATTTTTTTAGCCTATTACAAAGCACATTATTTGAAGGATGTGCAATGTAGGAAAGGGAGAAAATATTCATGTAGCACTTACTATTGCTCATTTTTACTGTTTTATTAAAGAGCAACTTGAAAGCAAACAAAAATCAATTCCCTACCACAGACTGTGCTTTTAGCCACATCATTCTCAACGTGGGTGTTGTAAACCTTCACTGTTACAAATAAAACCTGTGGACACAGAATTAGATGCAGGAGGCAATGAAGACCTGCATCTGTGAGCTGGTGCTGAAGGCCTGGGGCTTTAGCAGGTGCAGTTGCTCATAGCAGGCAGCAAGAGAGAAGCTCCTTCTCCAGTGCAAGGTTGGTGGCTCAGCTCAAATCTGCCACCTCGTTGATTCTGATGTGCCAGACTGAAACAACTGAGGATTGTTCACAAGTTCAGGTTCACCTGCTGTGCTCTAACGATGTCTGATGCAAAGCTGTAGATCATTTGTGAAGGGAACATATGGCTCCTTTCTAAACATGAGGATGGAGTTTGTTAGTTATGTTTTAAATATCCCAGGACCTCACAAACAGTATTTAAAGAGGCTTTTTAAAATCTGCAGTTGGCTGGTGTTTTATCAATATTTTTTGGTTTTTCCGGGATGATCTGTACCAACTGCATGCTTTTAGATTTATAATGTGCTGTTTTCATGTTTTTAGTTTATTAGTGCATTGACTTTTAATGTAACATCATATGAGATAAATGTTTAATAGTTATGTCTTTTCATAACAGCAGTCAAGAGGAGATAAGCTATGCATGAATTCAAAAACACTTAGGTGTGTGTAGAACAGAAATTAATATAATGGCTCACAAAGTTTAGGAGAAAAAAGTGTGTTTATTAACTGCTGTTGTTTTGTACTAACTTGACAGTTGTATTTCTAACTCTTTTTGGCTGGAAGTTCTAAGTTTTGGCTGGGAAAAGAGATTTCAGAGCTTACATTTTAAATTACATAAATCCTAATTAAGGATAAAAATTCTTGTGGTTTCTCAAATACTATTTTCCAACAAAAGTAACTTTAATGTCAGGTTTAGTGTAGTTTTCCCCTTCAGGAAAAAATTATCCAACATGAATTTGCTAACAGCATAATACATCTATCCAGACTTTTTAACAAGAATCCTCATGAGATATTAGTGTTTGGGGTTTTATCTCCAAATGATGAAAACTCCTAAGTCTTGACTTGTATGTTAATGCTTGCTTTTCATGTTTTGGAAGATCCTGATGTGTAGATTGGCATCCCCAGGGTTCCACTTCTTCATCTCCCTTGTCTTTGTGATCACACTCAGAAGTGTAAATTGGTGGTATCTGGTTGAGCTTGGTCTCAGCTGCTCATGGGAAACACAAGATTTGTTCACCTCTGGATTCCTGTTTAAGGAGAGCCAGCCATGAGGTGTTACCAACAAGCTGAAGCACTGAGTTCAAATGAGCAGCAAGGGGAGCAGAAATGTAATTCTTCATACAGGGTCTGATCATTAAGAAAATATTTGGGAGGGATGATTCTCAGCCTAGAACTCACACTGACTGGGGCCAAGAAGAAAGGGTACGACCAGAGCAAGTTCCAGTTGACTGGAACTGTCAGGACTATTCACTGGTGAATTCAGAGTTCTGCACTGAATTCTCAGGCTTATGTGTGGAAACCAGCACTGACTTGCCCATTTCTGCAGGCAGTTGTTGCTTTGGACAGCAGTCCTTGATGTAGATGTGTTTCCAGTCTGACTGCATCAGCTGGTTTCCTGTTCACGGGCACGGAGGAAAGACTGCTTCTCTAGGGAATACTCAGATGGAACACAACTACATTTCTCTGTTCCTTCTCCTTTTCTTTCACATTCATTTCCTCTTGTATGCACATATTGCTACATTTTTTTCTGCTCTGGATAGTAGTTTTATGTAAATTGTTTCATGGGACTGTTTATATTTAAGTCTTATAGAGCTGCCTTTACTGTGCTATTAGCTGGTTAATAGCAGAGAATGAAGCGAGTGAGAGCTGATGTAGGTGTTTGGGATATAGATCCATGGTAAGGCTGAAAGGGAAGATGGGAATGGGGAGCTGGTGATTGTGTAGAGCATCTCCTCTGTCTGTGGACTATGGTAGAGAAAAAACATGAACATTTTTGAGGAAGGTGAATCCTAGGAGTGTTTACTGTTGCTGGCAAGAAGGGGGAAAGATGTCAGATACTCTTGGTAATACTCCCAGACACATTAATATTTCAACATGGTTAGAGGTGATAAAGGTGGGCATTAGTGTTCCATGTTCCCTATGCAGACATTATCCTGGAGATCCGTGCTCTGTTTGTGTGTAACCCATCCCAGTGGAAGAGCAGTAGTGGGGCTGCTCTGAGAAAGCCTTAGTGCAGCTGGCCACAGGGGAGACCAGAAGCCTGAGAAAGTCTGTAGTTTGTGCTGAGAAAAAATGTCTGTCTCTTCCTTTTTACTTCTTGGAATGGACAGGAGCAGGGAGGGTTTGTGCTTGGGCAGCATCTCTGTGCGGTTCTGCCACGGCTGTGGGAGCTGTTCAAGTGTGGGGCTGGTGCAAAGTGTCACTGCTGGGAGAAGGGTTTTATTCCTGCAGGGAGACCCTGCAAACACAGGGATCCTGTAAAACCTTGTGAGTAATGAACAGCAGCAAGGATCTTTGCCTGTCATCAAAAACACACTGGGATGCAGAGAGTATGTTCACACATGACAGAAGCAAACATGTGAATTGCAGTTGTGTGTTTACCAGAAATCAGGCTGTTGTCCGTATTTTGGGGTTTCTTCTCCATCTTTTCCTTCTTTAACAGGCCATGAGATCCCCATTAAAATGAAATATTATGTAAGTGATAGACTTGGCACTGTGTGCTGTAAAATAAGGAATTATAGCTTGTGCTTATGTATTACCCTGTACTAAATAGGACTTAAGTAGAAGAGAGGATTTGTTTGACTAACCTCCTGAAGAGGAAAGCCATCATATGATAGCATAATTAACTTGAGATAGCAGACATTTTTTTATTTTAAATGACAAAATTCATGGCTCATTCTTGTTGGCAAGCTACACCCAGGCATTCAGCATTTTCCACCCTAAATTTAGTACGATGTTGGAAGTTAAACTTTCCCTATGGTTGAGCTGCATCTCTGATATTATACCAGAAATTTCAGAGGTCTTTTTTTGTTTAAGGAATATCTTGAATTTGACATGCCTCATGTACAACTGTTTTTTTGCATTCAGACTTATGAGTTAGGAGAAAAAAAAGAAAAGCCTACAAACTCTGTTAGACCATGAAGCTCTTCTGATGGAATTTTACTGATTATTGAAAATTACCATAATATTAACCATGCCTCTTTATTACTGTTACATCTCAGGTACTGATTCTGGTGTGATGCAAGTGGAAGGTCTGATTCCTGAACTGCAGTAAAGCAAAATGTCCTATTATTATGTAGCTCTACTGACTGAATTGAGAATATACTTTAAATTGCTGCTATCTGTATGCATGCTCTGTATGTTCTTGTTCAGAGCAGAAATCAGAGCCTTAGATGTCAGTGGTCTGCCCTGCAAGAATCCCACAAGGATAAGAAGATAAGCAGAATATTTTGAAAGTGCTTATTGATTTGAAATTACAAAGTCATTGTACAAACTGCTTTGCTTCAGTGCCATTGTCATTGGCAGTACAGCTCACTTTGTCAAATCACTCCTGCTGCAGAGACTGACAAAGAAGCAGGGACTTCCTGCCATGACTCTTCTTTCCCCCATCAAGTTCATTTTGCAATGCTTGGCTCACATTTCAAGTTTTGTCTTTAAAATAAGCTATTTGCAAAAACTTGGAAAATAGATAGATCAGGTCGTGGGTTCTGCATATAATAATATAATGCAACATTCTCACCCACAGATTTTTGTAGCTATTCTATTCTAATACTGCAGCCTTTTTTTTTTTGTATTTTCTTCTGGGCTCTCTAATTAACATATTCTGGATGAAATTGTGCACAGTTACTGCCCCAGTATAAAGTGTTCCCAGGTTGATGGCTGGCTGACTTTAATGATCTTGATTGTTGCCCATAGGAAAAGCCAGAAATGATGCAGGTATAATTTAGATAACTGTGGGATGAACTACCTAAATTGAAAACCTTCTCCTCCACTGCCTTTGGCAAGAATCTCTCCGCCATGGTAATAATTTTTCTTGCCTTAAAGGCCTGCATTAGAGCATACTTCTGAGAAAGTCCCTTGCAGCTGAAGGGGTAATGTCCTTTAATACTGCTGCTTTTTCCTTGGCTCATGGGCTAGAAATCTTACTCTATATTACAGTCTTTAATGCACTGGAATAATCTAGAATGGGAAAAATATTAAAATGGGCAAAAAAGAAGAAAAAAATATCTTGGGAGACCATAGGAAATATTTCTTGTGAGATGTGATGTAGTGCTACTCAGTTGTTAAATTAGATCATATTGCAACATTTATTAATTGGGTCGTATATCTGGTGCCAAGTTTCGGATCGGGTATTTGATAAAGGGATAGCAGAGCTTGAAAAACTAGTTTGGTGTTTAAGAGCCATATACATCCTATAGATATTTGAAAAACGAAAACAAATTGTTGCAATTTAGTAGTTTCAAGCACATTTTGATTAGGAAATTATTTTCTTCTTGTTATTTTCAGTATGGATTAGCTTAATTTTTGAGTCTTCATAGATCAATTTTTGTAATTCAACACTTTCATTTCAAGTCAGAGTTGAAATCTCTGCAACCATTTTCTCGTGTGGTCAAAAAGGAGCATACTGAGTTTTAATGTTATAACAAATATTACCCAGTAGGACCCTTCAGTCAGTCTGGACTGTGGATTCATGAAAATAAAAGGCAGGATTCATCAGGCTGTCTGTCAGAACTGTGAAATGAAGCTCAGTTATGGTCCATGTTTCTCTTTAGATCTCATAAATGGAGCCCAGGAACAGTGTGAATTGCCTCCTATGGATGGTTTTCCTCACTGTGAAGGGAAAATAAAGGTAAGTGAACTGGTTATAATCTTATGTGCATTCTATTGAAAATGGAACATATGTTGCAAGAGGTCACTACTCAGTGGTGTAAAACAAGAACAGCTGAGTAAAAAATAGGATATTTAGGACTGTGTGTCACTGCAGCATTGCTCACCTCAAGCCTTTAATACTAGTGCTGCAGAGAAATAAAGTGGCATCCTCTTAAGACAGGAAAATTTGCCATATTAAAATGCTGTATTATTTACTGAAAAGCCTTATTGTTTGAATGCTGTCTTGTTATTCAGAGACTTTTCCTTTTGGAAAAGCCCTGTTTTCTTCCCCATGGTGAGTAATTTGGTGTTCCCCTGCCCCAGGGCTGTGATTCTGTTTCTGTTTCTGACCAGCCCCTTTTTCAGCATGGCGTTTCTTTGCACTTTTCATCTCTTTGCCCACAGGTCTGTTGGTTCCTCTATTCCCCTTTTCTCTTGAAAACATTCTGCCTCCTCTGCTCAGTAGGCAGTGCCTAAGTGTGCAGCCAGAATTCTGGGATTCCCAGTGGATTCTACATAAGTCCTGTATTTTACTAATAATGCAGTTGGAAAGGCTAAATACTACAACCCATCAGACTTCAGCTGGGAAGGAAAAAAGAAAAAAGGCAACAAAAACAAAGAAACAAACTCCAACAAACTTGCAGAGATGGAGGTTTTTAAGGGTTTTTTTTCCCCCTAGATATATTTCAAATGTAAGGGATACTGATTTATTACTGTGAATGCCCCATCCCTAAAAGTTCAAGGCCAGGTTGGGTGGGGCTCAGAGCAACCTGGTCTAATGGAAGCTGTCCCTGCCCATAGCAGGTGTATTGGAATGAGATGATCTTTAAGCTTTCTTCCAACCCAAACCATTCTGTGTGATTCTATGATTAGTGGCAAACAATAGTAAAATTTCTGCTTGCTTAAATACCCAAGTATTTGTGAAATTAAAAGTCTCTACATTTTGGATCTCTGGTCTGTGTTTTGATCTGTTTTGGCAAACAGGCTGCATAGTAACTATGTAATAAATCATTTGAATATTGAAATATGAACTGAAATTAATTATTTGCTTCTGCAGAACTGGCAGATTTCAGCCTTGGTAACTGAAATGATATGTGAAATTCTAGAGGGAGCATATCATAGTGGGGAACACACAATGCATTCAACTCCAGCCACAAGCCAAATGTCTGGATCCCAGATTTATTCTCCTTTTGATATTTGTCTCTGCTTGCCTGGCTGCCAGTTTGTATAAGCTGTGCTCACATCTGCTGCCTTGTTGCTCCCCCAGCATTACTGAACGCGGGGATGCAGTGTGCTGCTAATCATTAATAAAATTCCTGGTTTGTTATTTGTGATATTTATAGTCACTTTGCTACTTCCTCCATTATTCCTGGCTGTGAAACAGAGCTATTTTGTTGTATTTTAACCTAATAAACGTTTGTGGTTTTTGTTCTGTTACAGTGGATGAAAGACATGTGGCGATCGGATCCCTGTTATGCAAGCTATGGTGTAGATGGGTCCACGTGCTCCTTTTTTATTTACCTCAGTGAGGTCAGTAATCTTTTAATCTGCAGAAGGGGAACATCATATTGCTGTCATAGCTTTAGTAACTGTACTTTTCTTGAAAGAAATCATCATTTTGTTTGGAATAATTGGGTAAAGAGGAAAAAGTTATTAAAACTGAATTATTAAGTGTGTTGCTGTTATTCATAAACTCTGCAGGGGTTTCTAGCCTGGAGAACTCTAGTGTTTGTAACTGCAGTGATGTAGCAGCAACTCTCCAGGGAGGCCACGTTGGGTATCCTGTTAAACCTGGGTGTGAAGCTCCATCAGAGGTCTTTGCCTTTAAACACTTCCCCTGTTGCTTTTAATGCAGCTTCTGAAGTACTAATAGGGAGGAATTTGGAATGGAAAATTTAGGAAGTGGTGCTAGATGGTCCATTGTCCTAAGCAGCATGGCCACATCCTGCTTGGAGACTGTTTGTGAATTGTGGACTCTGTTAGCAGAAACAAAAAAAAGAACCTGAATGTCACGTTTTTGAGTGAAGTTGCAGCTATATTGGCTAAAGCCTTTGGTACGTGTCAAAGCCTAGGGTGTTTTGTACACTGCTGAGTAGGGTTCTTGTCCTGGTGAGGGTTTTTTTTTTATATTTCCTGGCTAACACTTGTTTCCCAAGAATTAATTTTGTCAGTCAATTCTCATGAGCTCTATTACTGGCTTGAAGTGCATGCATCAGAAATAGTCAGGTGTATTTGATCACTTAGCCTCTTCTTTATTATAAGTGAAATTTTGATAACTTATGGCAACTGATCTTAGAAGTAGTATTGATAACCAGTGGCTCACTGCTTGCAAAAAACTGAAAGAGCCAATGTGGCTGCAGGACTGCAACTAAAAATAATTTCCTAGATACTGTAGGATTGGAAGGGTTGGGCTGGGATTTTAAATTATATATCTGAGATTAAAACAGTACGTCTATTATAATAAATAGCTCAGTTGTAATCAAAGCAGTTTCTGTTGATTTACTCAGCTGACTGTCATTGAACTTCTGGGGGTGTTGCTTGAAGCAGCAATAGTTAAATGCATATCCAAAACATTTATCTGAAGGCATAACAAAGGCTGGGTTGAATCACAGTTTTGACTCATTCCATTTCTAGCACCAAGTGTTGATTTATTTATGGGCTGTGAAGCTGTGGAAGGAAAAGATACAGGATGACTATATTATTTATCTTGTTATTTATCATAGAGGCTGGAGATGTGTTTTCACAATCATCTGAAGTTGATCTAAGGTTTCTACTAGAAGGTTCTGTTTTAGCATCAGCAGAGCTGTTTGGTTATTAGTATTCTGTCAACCAGCAAGTGCTTCATGGTTTTTATGCAGATGTATCTTAAAAATGATGATGTATCTCAGCTGAATGCGAGACTCTAATATTCTTCAATGACATTTATTATTTTGCATTTCTGTTAAATCCCAGTTTTTTACATGACAACCTTCCCTTCTCATCAGTTTTGAAAAATCAGTTGATGTGGTTAGCTTTTTCATAATTGATCTTTCATGGCCAAATGTGAGCAGACTTTCAGAGGCCATGTGGTTGTTTTTTCAAGGCTCTTGGGATTTGAAATTTTTCTTTAAGCAGCAATATTTAATTTGGTCAACTTCTCATTTCATAAAGGAATAAAAGTGCAATTAGCCTGTGTGCATATTTGGTAACTTCAGAAAAAGGTCTTGTCCCTTTTTTTTCTTTTAGAGTGTTTTCTTACGACAGAATGTAAAACTAATATTGGGTGAGCGTGTTATTAACCTTGAGTTTAAATTTGGCATTCTTAATCCTATGATTAATTTCATGATTAATGTCCAGCAGCAGAGGTTGAAAGCTTAAATGTTTGCAAATGCAAGCATGAAATGAAATTCTAATAACACTACAATGATGTGGATTTATGAGGTGTGTTGGCTGCTAGGGATAACTTGGAAATGCTGTTGCAAGAGTAATTTGTCAAAGTGGACAGTGATGAAGAGTTGACAGTTTATAGCATTGCACAGCTGAATGATAAATGTGTCTACAGAGCTCTCAAGTCAGAACTGCTGATTTTAAATATTAAAATGCATTAGGGTAATGGAAAGGATATTACTGTTAAGATTTTTCTTTTTTACTTCAAGGTTAGACTGTTAGAGTGGGATGGTTGTGTACGTGCATTTTTCAAAAGGCAATATATGCATCAAATTATGTACAACCTCAGTTTGGAAAAACAATATGCATGAAATTATGCATATATCTATTTTTACTCTTAAAATCACCTCTACAGTCTAATGTGACAAATGTCTGTGCTCTTTCATACTCTTCTGGCTCTTTCATACTCTTCTGGGATCTACATTTTTTATTCTGAAGCAGTTCAGTTAGGGTGTTACATTATGCTCATCCAGTACTCTTTGTAATGTAATTTTAAACTTGCAAACAAAGGAGCCCAAAATGCTTCATTTTGGTGTGCAATATGGGTCAGAACCACAGAGACACAAAGTAATTTGTCCACAGTTTATGTAAAGGTTTAGAAACAAAAGGTTGGCATAAACCCCAGCCTTTGGGTATCAGCCATGAGCTCTGTTACCTTTTCCCCATGAGTGTCTGCAAAACAGAAACAATGCTGACAAAATCCAGGCTGCCCCAGGTCTTCTCTCCTGGAGAGCCTGCCCAAGTGCAGGTATCAGCAGTTCTGCCTTGCTTTGGGTGGCCCTCCTGCAGGAGCTCAGGAACAGCTCTTCTCCACTGCTCTGTGGCTTGGCTGCCTGAGCAGAATGGGAGGTGAGTGTGGCAGCCCAGGGAAAGCAAGAAGCAACCCAGCATGTCCAGGCTTCTGCCTTTTATTTAAAGCAGTGCAAACTTGCACATGAAACTGAGAGTATTTTTGCACTTCTTTCTCACTGTTTTGCCTCAGGCACTGGGTCTTTCCTGGGGTGTGGTATGTGACTGTGTGGTCACAGACTCATGGAGTGGCTTGGGTTGGAAGGGACTTTAAAGCTCATCTTGTTCAAACCCCTGCCACGGGCAGGGACACCTTCCACTGTCCCAGATTGCCCCAAACCCCATCCAACCTGGCCTTGGACACTTCCAGGGATGGGGCAGCCACAGCTGCTCTGTGGCTGGGCCAGGGCATCCCCACCCTCTGGTCCTCAGAACACAAATTGTGCTGGAGTCTTTGAAGAGTGGATGAGATACAAATGGCCTGAATAGCAAAACCAGACTTACATTTTCTTGAATACAGAGCCAGAGAGGGATTAGAAATAGCAAGCATTAAAAAAGCAAGTTAAACATCCTTCCTTTTAACTGTGATGCCCATAGAGAAGAGTTACTTACTTTTAAAATTAGCATTTAGTTATGAAAAAGGCAGTTGTTTAACACTGTAGTGGCATTGACACAGTTTTCATTTTCAGGGATGGCATTGCCTTTGGGGAGAAATGTAAAAAAATTAATTTCTAGGCAGTACAAAAATATATTTCACTGCAAAATGTCAGTTTGCAGCTAAAAAATGAAGCTTTTAAAAATATCCTCTAGAAAATGAGTTTTTCACACTATTTCCAAGCTTTAAAAAAAAAAAAAGTGGAGAAAGTGGAGGGGGCTTATAGATCTTTTTTTCTTTCTTTCTTTCTTTATCTACATACATGTTTCTCTGAGAGGACTGCTTTCCACACAGCAGTGGGACTGGTGGTCAGCTGGTAGCTGTGGTGCAAGTTACCACCTGCCATTACACTGGTGCTTACCTGCTGGAGCTGGCAGGTCTCTCTGAAATCCCAGCCTTTGGATCTCCAGCTCACCTTTCAGGTGCACGTGTAATTTTTGGTACCCATCTTGGAATCCAACACTTCAAATATTTAAAACTGGTTTGAATTCCAGTCTGTGAGACTCCTGCAGCTTTTGCATGTGTGCTAATATGCTGCTGGAGAGAATTCTTGTTTTCAGTCCTTCAGACTTGATGGAAACACCAGGCATAGTTTGGTAGTGGGAGTATTTTTCTTCACACTCTTACTTCTACTTTGAGGGCTAAAGCAGAAAAACACAAACCAAAGGTGCTTTTGAACATGGACTTGTTTCCAGGGTGCAAGCTGTTGTCTGAGGCACAATTTAGTGAAAATTCCTGGGTATCATAATTAAAGAGGTTCCTTAAATTCTTGTGGTTTTTCTAGCTTATTGAAGTTTGTTCACATCCAGGGGGAAGTCCCCTTTCCAGGCTTCTGCTGCTGATCCTGGCCATTGAGTTCATGGTTTGCATTTCTTCATTGTAATGTAACCTCAAACCAGCTTCTTTCAATTCTATGCAAATACTCAGAAATTTCACAAAACCAGTGTTGTTATCTGAAATGTAAATCACCAAAAGTTCAGACTTACTTAGTCATCTTACATATGTCCCTAAGAAACTGAAATGCTAATGATAGTCAGCACTTTGTCCCTGAATTATCTGTTGGTGGATTGGCCTGATTTTGGGCAATTTGGGCTCAGTTATTTTTTCTTCTGTCACCTTAAACTGGGATTAGTCTTTTAATGACTTGTTGGAAAAGACATTAAGTGCAAGTGTATGAGAGGAATCAAATACAGTGCACATTGCTGAAGTCAGACAAGAGGCCATTTGTTGACTGGTGTGTGAAATGTTGTGTTGCAATGTCACCAGGGCTGTGGGTTCCTAACACCCAGCATTTGAGACTGCCTTTGGAAACAACCACATCCAAAGCTACCTGTGTCCTACTGCTTTCACTAACCAGACAGGCATTCATCTTGCATGTCACAGGTTCTGCAACCCCTTCAAAGAGATTCTGTCACTGAGGAAATGCCAAACAAAAAATGGGAGTTGAACAAGTCACCTTCCCAATTGGAGCTGTTCTTTCACATCAAATTCTCAAAGGGATTTATGGCATTACAGGTTCACTACCTGCCTTCATGCTGCTTAATAAATTTAAAGATGCACTTTCTTTTCACCAGATATTACACTGCATTTTTTTGTGTATTCTTCTGTCTTGGACTGACTTAAGACACTTTAAGAGCAGCGCTGTACCATGGATAGAAGTACACTGAGCAGTGTGTTCACCTGGTGTGCAAAGAAAGTTGTTTGAGCTTCCCTGTGGATGGGCTGCACCTGCCATTTGGCAGAGTCCAAAATGAAGATTATCCCAAGTGCTCAGAGCATACCCTTCAGCTCCAGCTTTATGCAACTCCCTCTGTGACTCTCTGAAAGCATAAAAGTCTGTCTGAAATTTTGGATGTGGAGAGATGCTGGCAGAGTATACTTTGATTCAATTTGGAAGATGCTCAGACTACTCCAGTGCTACAGATGTTTGCCAGGTTCTTAAAACTCTGCTTGAAGCACTTGCTCTGTAATAGAGTCGAGTGCTGCAGTCTTGCCTTGCATTCAGTTTGTGTCTGAGCAAGAGTCACTGGAACAGGTACCTGCAAAGCTTCTATAAAGCAAGTACTCTTCAAATTTATTAGGTTTGTTTGGGTTTTTTTTTTCATCCTAAACCTAGCCATTTACACCTCAGAGCAGTTCAGAACACCAGCTTTTCTCTAGTATCTGGAATCATGTAGCACTTCAGTTTTGAACTTTTAAACTGCTGCACAACTTAACCTTAAGGAGCTGACTACTTATACTGCAGGCAGTGCTGTGACTGATGTGATTCCAAGCCAAGTAGGGAGCACTTGACTTCTCAGGTGGACACGGTTTCCTGAGCAAGATCAAAGACTAGCTAATGCCCTTGATTTGCACTGAATTCAGTACCAGGAACAGGAGGCACAGCTGGTCTTATTCAAAAATATGACAGTACAAAGATAAATATAGTGTGTTCTAAATAATAGCTTAACATTTATATCACTCATCCAAAAAATGGTCTGCCTTCAAATCTGCAGTTGCTGCTTCCCAGCAGTTGTCTTTAGCTGCTAATCTGTCTGGTATCACATCCTTCCTAGTAAATCATCTGCATGACAGTACAACAGTGGGCTGCTGTGGAGAGAATAAGCTGGAGAAAGAACTGATGGTAACCCAGTGTGAGGAAGGCAGTGCTGGAAATGGAGAAGAGGAATCCTGGTTCCTTCTTGAGGGGCAAACTGTAGTGTTTGGTCTTAAATGATCAAATGAACAAGTTAAAGAGCAGGATCCAAATGAACATCACTGCCTTCCTTCACCTTGCTCAAAATTAGGGCCTGTTGGATGTAGATCTTCTGTACCTAAACAACTGCAAAGCTGAAGTATTTATATATTTCTGATGGAGTTTTCATCTAGACCCACTTTAGTGATATAATCCTTTCTGCCATTGTTGCTAAAGATCAATAAGGAAAAATGAGAGACCAACTGCAGACACTGTTATTACTTTGAATCTATTCCTTAAGTGTTTATTTGTGATGAGAATTATTATAATTTATTTTTAGACTAGAGGGAATATTTCTAAAAGCACAAGAGAACTGTATTTGTTTTTCAGTCAGTGAGGCACGAAGTGAACTGTCCTTGGCAGCCCTGAAAAATTTGCAATTCCTTTAGGATGCCTTTTGGTGCAATGTGAAATACATAAAGTCAGGAAAAGGGCACTTACAGTAGTCCTTGAAATGTCATATCTTAATTTAGATCCGTTCTAATGCTAGGAATAATGCAAAATTTGTACTATTAAAACAAAGAAAAGAAATGGAAAGTGTTTGTGCATGATTTGTAATGTGGAGCTTGCAACTCTTTTCTGCCACAGCTCTACAGTTGTAAAAGTTAGGATTGATAACTGCTACAATTTCTGATGTGGTTCCAGAGTTGAAGACCACTGAAAAATCAGATGTTTTCAAAGGAGGCTGATAAGTCACTGCTTACAAATGTTGTATTAAACACACTGAGTAGGTTAAGTCATAGCATTCAAAATGCTTTTTTATAATTTGTCTGAGGAGCCCAAGGTTGATACATTTCTTCTCTTTCATGAGGTTAGGATGGCTATTCATTTATTTTCATGTGATTGGCCTTCTAGGCAATCATATGGTGTGATCTTAAGCCTTTAATCTGTAATGCTCCAGGCCTCTGCAGCATGATTAAGCTAAAATTGTGTTTTGATAGGTCTGTGATTGGAGGAACCATAAAAGCAACTCTGACTTTCAGTTCTCTGAGAGTTGTGAACTTAATCAGTAGTGATGGGGTGTCTTAGCCAGCTGATAAATTTTTGCATTTCCCCCTTTTCACAGTACAGTCATGTTTCAGTTTTCATGGGTTTGCCTCCAGCACTGAGATTTCTCCTTGCCCAGAGCAAGTGGTGTAATTTCTTAAGGTATATAAATAATAAGGATTCTACACAACAGGCAAGATCCCTGGGGGCAGCTCAGGAGCTCTCAGTGACTTGCATCCGTTTGCTGTTTCTTCACTGACTACTCTCTGTTTTATTTTTTATTTTCTAATGGACAACAGTAGAAGTATTGCATTTGCATTGATCATGTTTCTCTAAGAATCACAGCTGTTGATGCTTGTGAATATTGTTATTTATGTTATAATTACCTTATTTATAGCCTTCAAACATGGTGGTTTTGGTTCTGTAATGATTCTTACTTTTTTGGTCTGAATTTCTACATGGTAGAGCTTTGATCCCTTGATTTAGCAGGCCTTGTCTTTTTATAAAGATATTCTAGGGAGATGGAAATGTTCCAAAATACAGATTTTTGTAAGGTGTAGAAGCATAAAAAACTTGTTGAAAACATTTTAGAACTGCTCAGAGAAATTGTATTTTGAGCATTTAACAGCTGACCTCTGCCTTGATCTTCTGTATTCATTATCATGAATGAATATCTAAGTGTGACTTTTGGTTGCAAATTTGCTGGGTTAAAAGAGGAATGAATTGCAAAAAAGCAGTTTTATCTAGAAATGATCACCTTATTAACGGGTGATGCCTTATTTAAGCCATCAGGTTAACATAAAGGTGTAATATAAAGGCAGTGAGTGGAGGCTTTGGTCAGGCAGCTGAAAATAAAGTAACATTATTTATTTTGATGTGATTGTTTTACAGGTTGAAAATTGGTGTCCTCGTTTACCTTGGAGAGCAAAAAATCCTAATGAAGAAACTGATCAAAAAACAGTGGTAAGAACAACCATGTCCTTAATAAGAGCAAATATGAGCAGTAATTCAGTAATTGTGATTCATGTGAAATATCCCGGAGTCCTGTGCCACATAAATGCTAAAAAGATTACAATTTTTACTCCTCAATTCTTCAAAGCTGAAAGGAATCCTCCTTGACATATGTAACTCATGTATCCAGTCGTTGTAGTGTGCTCTTGCTGGTAGATTTTCATTAAAAACATTTTTGTGTTTAAATTTATGAAATACTGTACAGAGATACTGAGAAAAATTACAAATCCACAGACTGCTCACCAGTGTTCAGTATATGTGAAAATGTCCATTTTTATTGTCCCAAAAATCTGGGCCTTTTTTACAAAACTGCATTAATGGAAAAGGCTTATATCCATTTCAGGTTTGTAGTAACGTTTTGATTACTCCTAATTTTTCCCATTAAATACTATACAGCACACAGAGTTGTTTCTAAATTGTTACAGCCTAATTATGTAGCAATTAGGTATTTCAAGATAATTTAAGATAATTGCTGGGCTGTATATGAACACTACTTACATTATATAGATATAGGCTGCCTCTTTTTATAAAACCAATTGATCTTAGAAAAGTCTAGCTTTAAAATGAGTATTTCCTTTAAAATTTATACCCTAGTAATGTTTCTTCCTTTCTGGTGTAATTGGAGACTTCCTTGTGTTTGGAAGATTCATGATATACATAAATCTTGAGCCTGCTGTTCTGTATTATGATTTAGACATACCTTTACCTCATTTTGAAGTGCATTAACAAAACCAGATCTTACATTGCAGAAATAAATGCATTGTGAAACATTGCAAATGTTTTCTGGGCTACCAAGTACTACCAATAAAAATAACAGTAATTTATGTAGCTTAGAAGTGTCTGTTAAGGTGTATCTTTAATATTTGAACTAAAATCTTAACGTGTTAGGAGTGTATCTTTTTTTTCTAGTTCTTTTTTTTTTTTAAAGAGGAATATAAAGCACAGAGCTCACATTTGAGCAGTTTTTTAGCTTCTGGAAAGTATGCTGAAGAATAACTAATGTGTGGGGTGTTTCTTAATGCTTTGCTTGAAGGCTGAAATTCGTATCAACTTTGATAATCTCTACAAAATGATGTCAAGGCACGAGGAATTCAGGTGGATGATGTTGCGCATCAGACGAATGGCTGATACCTGGATTGAAGCAATTAAATCACTTGCAGAAAAACAAAATTTGGAGAAAAGAAAACGAAAAAAGGTAAATGAGAACACTTTTATTCCTGTCATTTGCTGTTATATGGGCTCTTTCAAGCTGCTTGTTCCACGTGTAGCTTCAGAGTGGAAATAGAAAATATGACTAAAAGTCTCACGTTTATACTCTTTTCAAGAAGTATTTCGCTGCTGGAATTTCTGTTCAATGGGTGTTTGCTCTACAGGTAGTTTTGCCTGAGTCAATCTTGGAGTAAGTTTTCTGACCTCTGTAGTTTTGGATAAAATAGAGACTATGTGGACTAAATAGAGACTATGTTCTGAAGGGAGAAACTGTGAATTTACTGCAAGCTGATGACACTGGAGAGTTTTATGTAGTCATGGGGAGCAACAACTGTACATCTTTGTTGTCCAAAATTGAGACTCTAAATGGTATATCTTGGGTTTGGATTTGAGTAGACTTAAAGTTGACTAAAAACTTTGGATTGATTCAGTTTAGACCTCCTGTAATGAGTGCAATTTTAAAGCCATGAGATGCTTGAATTGAAAAGGTGTACTTCATTTGATTTAATTTTAAATTTTTTTTAATTACCTCAACTCGTGAAGATAAAGCCAAAAGTTGCAAACAGAAGAACAGGTTTCCTTTCTTGCCATTCCTGGAGCCAGTCCTGAGTGGCAGCAGCCCCATGTATGTTCATATTTCTACCCTGTCTTAAGCCTGGCTGGTTCACCTCCTTGCTGGAGATTCTCAGTCCTTGCATTCATTACAAAATTAAATTATTTGGGTGGAAGTATTGGCTTGTTTTCTTTGGTTTTTTTTTTTTTTTGGCCGTAGTTGGAATTTAATAGAAAGAAAATCTGCTGTAATGTGTAACAGTAGCATGTTCAATGTCGATAACTCAAACATATGACTTTCCTTTCCAGATCCTTGTTCATCTGGGGCTTTTGACAAAAGAATCTGGATTCAAGATTGCAGAAAATGCGTTTAGTGGTGGCCCACTTGGTGAATTAGTCCAGTGGAGTGATTTAATTACATCTCTCTACTTACTGGGCCATGACATCAGGATTTCAGCTTCACTGGCAGAGCTCAAGGAGTAAGGAGATTACTTTCGCTTTTGAAACTAGAATTAGGAGAAAAGAATTGTAAACTCTTGAAGCTTCTATTAACGGTATATAATTTCTTGAAGCATAAAATGAAAGTGAGAATTCACTAAACAGACGATAAGATTATTTTCATGAGCTGAGTATATGTGCCATGGAAAGGATAATGTGTTTTCATTGTAGCTTCAGGCTCCTGGGACTTCATAAATGAACATTGTAAAATTCCAACTAAGCAGCTTAGTCTTTAACATTCCAGGTGCTTTAACCAGCTGCAAGGGGAAATGTTACAGACTAGCCTAATTCTGTGTCCTCTGCTTCCATTTCTGCTGTTCTTCACTCAGTATCTCATTTTAAGATAAAGGTTTAAGTTCTTTAAACATGTTACTTTTGATGTAGTTAATTGCTTGTGTTAGGTCAAATTGCTCCTTACTCTTCATTGTCCTGCTTTGCCAACTAGTTCAGACATAAAACATCTGTTTGAAGCTAGAACACATGTGCTTTTTCTGCAGCTTTCTTTTTTAAATTACGTGACAGCATTGTTTTATAGAGAGCTCTATATAGCTCTCTATATACTATATACTTTATATACTATAAAGCTGTCAGTGGAAGTCAGAAATTATTTTGAATAATTTTAAAGCACACTATTTTTAAGCATTTCAAACACTATTTTGCTTAAACTTGATGAGATTTTTAGTGAAAATTAGAGCTTTACATTTAATAAATGTTGAGCATCTCTAGCATTTCAGTGTTCTTACATGGTTCATGATTTCAAAACAGTAAAAGAGTAAAACTTTTTTGGAAACTGGAGTTATTGGAATAAATAGTATTACAGCATCAATTCAAGGTATTTGGAAAGTAATGCTTTTTCTTATTGCTTCTGTTTTTGTTTAGGATTATGAAGAAGGTTGTAGGTAACAGATCTGGCTGCCCAACCCAGGGGGATAAAATTGTAGAACTCATTTACATTGATATTGTGGGACTGACTCAATTTAAGAAAACCCTTGGTCCATCATGGGTTCATTATCAGTAAGTATAACACTCACTTGCCCTCTAAACTGCTTTGTTAAGGAGCTTTTGTTGAATAACACATGTCAAAATACTGAAATAAGTCCATTCACGTGAATTTATTTAAAAGTGAAAATGCACAAAAGTGTTGTCTTTAGCTCTTAGGATTAAAGGGGCTATTACTTGGTCTTTGCATGCCATCATTATCCCCCCCCAGCAAGCTTGAGATTCTTGGATTCAAGTATTTTTAATCTTAAAAATCTTAATTACCCTCTGGATAAATCATCATCTCTGCCCCCTTTCCCTCCTTTCTTTAGCTGCACTTCCCCCTCCCCATTTTTTCTGTAAATTAGTAGGGGAGCTGAGAGATTACTGCATTTTGTTGTTTAGTTGGAATACCAGAGGCATGTTTTGCTTGTTGGGGTTTGTAATCACACTGGATCAATGATTGTGGAGATTTATCAGTTCTAATTGTATTGCCCAACAAGTGTAGTGCAATTTTCTGTTCCATTCCTTAAGGTACTGGGCAGAGAGTTCAGGGACAGGTCTGAAGAATAAACTGAAGTTATTGTTGCTTTTGTAATCTATAAACATCTTTCCATTAGAAGTGGAAGATTGTGCAAGAAATGACTTTGTGCACCTTTCTTAGTGTCTGCAGTTTTAGAACTTCTTTTCTTTTTGTCAATAGCTTTAAATCATTAAGCCTCCCATGCGTTGTACAAATACACATCAGCATGAAGGAAACCCAAACCTAAATTACTGATGTTGAATTTTCTATACCTGCTTGAATTAGCTGTGTTTCATGATCCACAAAGTCCAGTAAATCCTTCTTGAAGGAAGGTATTGGAAGGTGTTCACAGCAGAGAAAACTGTTTTCTTTCAGCCTCAGGATTTTCTAGAGCATTGGGTCTTTCCAGTGTAATTTTAAATGAGAGTACTGTGATCAACATTGCACATTAGATTACTCTTAATCTCTTGTTTGAAGCAGGGGAGTAAATGGATATTCTAGTTTTTAGGAGCCTGCTAATAAAGATAATCCCATTTTCCACCAAGCAACAGTTGCTTGTCTGTCTGCCAGATGTAATTGTCACTAGATCACATGCAGCACTGTGGTCAGGATATGAAACCCTTCTTATAAATTTTAAATGTTTCTTCCTGTCTGCTTGCAATTACCTGTCTGATATATCCTGTAATAAAGCTATAGAAATATATATTGAGATTATAGATTAGCTATTCGATTTTTCTTTCTTCATAGAATCATTACATCTTGAATTATCAATCTGTTTTTCATTGATTACTACTTTGTGGTACTGGCTGGTGTTTTCTTGTTTAGCAGAGCAGAATTATATTTAACTCCAAGTACCTTAGGTACTATAGAATTTTTTGAGGCTTTTGGGGAAGAAAAAGATATCTTAATGTCTGTCTTCTACAGCACTGGATTTCATGGACTGAAAGGGAGTCTCATCTAGTCCATAGCCTGACTGAAAAATAGATAAGGATGCATTTGTCCTTTATGAGAGATTTTTGCCTCATCTTTTACTGAAGTCTGAAAAAGATGCCCCAACATGTTGCTTTATATAGTTAAGCTTTTCTTTAAAATGTTTTTCTTGGCCTGGTTTCTTGCTAACTGCCCATTACTGTTTATTCTAATAAGGTTCTGGAGAATAAATTACTTCTTTCCCTGCTCTGCCAGCCCCTAGGATGTCTTCTATACTGCTTTTCCCTCAATTTGCTTTTTTAAAATATATACATTTAGGGGTTTGAATCATTAGTTACGATTCATCTTTTGTATACCTTTCATGAAAGTATTGCATTTATTGTGAATCTCTCTAATTACGTGATGCTTTTGCTCAAGTTCAATGTACAAAAGAGGATCCAGAGTCCAGCAGAGACTACAGAATTGATTAAAGCAGGAGAATTAATTCGTAGCTTCATGCATGCTGTCTCCTATTTCAGGATCCTCTTCCAATCATTGTCTTTTCTCCCAGCATCATGAGTTATCTTATAAATTTTGTCATTAAATGTTTTGAAGTTAAAAGCACTAAGTGCCTTATAACAGCATAGGCATCCATTTCTGTTTAATTCCCATAAAATAAACATTATCACAAATAAAGCTGCTTTTTAGCCCTTGTTCTTTACAAACTTTGCTTTTTTTCTCAGTTGTATTTAATGTCAGTAGAAATAATTGTTTGTCTTGAAAGAAAGTGGTTTTCAGTAGGTGTGTGCAAGTCAGCTCAGTCTGGTGTATACAGACCAGACTCAGATAAAAATGAATTAAAATGGTTTTATTCACTTCAGATCAGAATAGAGTGGCAGAATAGGCCTCTGCCTTCAGAACAGTCACTTGGTAAGAGTGCTTTATATAATCTTTCTGGGTGAACTTGAGCCCTGAGGAAATTTTTGGTAGTTGCAAATGAGGTTTCTGGAACTGCAGGCTCGAAAGAATGACCCTGCTGCTTTGGGAGTGAGTATTCCTGAAAGACTCTCCTGCACAGCTGAGAGCACCAGTGACTTTTGGTGGTATGTGCTTTATCTGTGGGATAATTGGTGCTGCAAACAGCAGGAACACAGCAGAACACATCTTGTTTTGGAGTGCACCTCATTTCCAAGCAGAACAACGTGCTGGATCTTTCAGTTCTGGGGTGTGGATGTTTGAATGCAGTTTGTGTGCAATGAATCAACATACAAATTAATAGTTTAATATAGTTTGAGAAGTGCAGTCGTTCTTAGCACCCTCATCCTCCATGCAGCGCATAAAAATCTGGTATTTTTTCATTTTTCCACAGTCTCTCCAGAAATGACTCATTCCCATATGCCAACAATCCAACTGGCTTTTTTTTTCTTGAAATAAATTAACGTGACAGCTATCCTGAGAAATGAGCAACGTTCCTGCTTTGTACGTGTTCTCTAGAACACATCTTTTTTAGGAGGGTTATTTTCTGTACTAGGATTTTAAATGCAAATACTGAGTGGCCTGATGAAGTAGGAGAAGGATACCAAAAAAATGTGTATAAATACTTCCTCTGGGTCAGCTCTGTTAAGATTGTGCTTCTGCCCAATACTTTAGGGGAAAAAAAGGCTCCCTTTAAATAATCCTGGGTTACTTTTGTCTGATTTTTTTATAAGCCCTAAAATTGTCACTGCTAATGTGCTAGACAAAAAAGACTAATATGGATGTTTCTAAAGCCATTTACTACCTACCTGTCCTCTTTTTAATTAGGCAGAGAATAGATTTATTCTGACACCAATTTCAGGGCACGCTGCAATTCTCTGCAGCTTCTCTGCTAAACCTAGGTGACATTTTAGGAAGGCAGGGTGGGAAAACTGAAATTAAAGGTATACCAAATTAGCATTTTCATTTCAAATATATCCGTGAGTTACAGAAAAAATACTGGTTTGTCATTTTCAAAATTAATTATTTCACATTAGAAATGCTAATGCATTGTATGCAAAAATAGAAAAAAAATGAAAGGCATCTAAATTATTAAGTGAAACAAATGGAGAATATGGTACTAGGGTAGACAATCAAGGCATTCCTACATATATTAAAGTATCAGTTCAGCATAACTGGTATTAATTACATTCATCTCTGAATTATAAATCTTTACCAGCTCTTTTCTGCTGCATTTCAGGGATTAGTTTCACCACTTGAAGCTTTGATCTCTCATACCATTCCTGCACAGACTTGCACTTTTTTCTGTAATCGTTTTTTCTTACTCAGTTTATGCCAAATTATATAAATATTCTTTTGTTTTCCTGCTTTCTGGTGTAGATTTCTGTTGCATCACATTGCCTGTCCTGATTCAGAGACCCTGCGTGTTTTGGACATAGTTCCTCTTATCCCTAGGAACCATTAGTGCTCCTTATCTTCCACCTGAATACAGGAAAAAGAGAGGCAACAAAGCAATGTAGTGCTCCTTACATTTACCTCTTGACAAACTCCAGTAATGTTGCAGTCTTTCAGTAGCTTTCTCATATTTTTCATTCTCCTGTACTCAAGTACCTGGCCAAAAGCTGTATGTTTGAGAGGAATTTTGTTTTAAGACCTGCCAAGAAATAAGAGGGCTTTTATTACTGAATGATTCATCAGTGCAGTACTTGTTTTGGTCCTGCTGGAGTATTTTGTGTGATGCAGAGATAATTGCCACTGTTGTAAAATATTTTCATTGAGAACAGTTGACATAAAACACTGCACAGAAACTGATCTGTCAGCTTCGTTGTTTGGTGAATAATAATATATTGTATATTTTGACTTTCTTTTTGTTTGAAATATCTCTGTGAAGGTTTAAAAAACCACGTCATTTTGCTCAATTTGTATTTTGAAATACAAAGGTAGCATTTCATAGAAGAGTTTAAAAGTTGCTGGGTTTTCTTTTTCCTACTTTCCAAATTACTGAATACTTTAGAGAAAGGAGCAACATATAAGTAACATGTAAATTGATTTTGGGGACTAAAATCTTTTATTATTAAAGCTGACAAATGGTTGGAGATAAGTTCTTTCACCTTTTGAGGGCTAAATTCATTCACATTTAAAAGCCAAAATTGGGTGTTGTACTGAACAGAATTGGAGCATGGGAAATGTTGAAAACTGTGAAAATTAGCCATTTTTAATAGTAACTTTTGCAGCTGCCTCCCTTCTCTGCCACCCATGAGCTTGTGTCCCCTCCTTAGCACATAGGAGCCCAATGATACAGTGATAAGAGTTCATGTGTTGATAACACAGTTGCACATGATGTTTAATTCCTGTTTAAGTCTTTTGTGCAGTTTTGTTTGCAGAGGGCTGCAGAATGGTAGAGTCAGCAGCTCTGGAGCCCTGTAGTGCACTTCTGTGGCACTGGTCAGTATGTCAAAGTCATGTCAAAGATTTGGCAAAGCTGCATTTTGGAAACATAACTTCTACAATCTCTATCCTATAACATGTACTGTCTTCTTCATACCAACACTATTTCTACCTGTCATGCACTATGGGCCCTTTCTTTTTCAAGAAATTAATAGGATTTTAAATAAGGGGTGAGCATGATTCTCTCATCCCAGGCCCTTTGTAATCCAGTGCCAGGATTTCTCTCTGTTGTGTGCTGGTTGATGCAGGTAATTGACTTTTATATTGTTTCTTCAAAAGTCTGTGACAATGTTTCATAAACAAATAAATGAGCTGACTGCAAGAACTCAGCCTGTTACACCATCTTCAGGGCTTTTCCAGTAGGTCTAAAAGTCAGAACCTGGAGACCAAATACAATTGTCTAAAGACAGTGTCCTCTTCTGTTCTGATCTTCTTGGCATGTGGCCCCTGGCTGCTGCATTTGGTTTGTGGTAATGGCTGAGTACCTTAGAAAACACATGGAAAATCCTCTCTTCTTCTGCCTAAATTCTACTCCAGAGCCCTAGGAAATGCAGGTGGCCACTGTGGCATTCCCATAAGCTCTGCTTGGATTTTAAAGCATAGCTTCCTTCTGCAAGGACAAAATAAGCTCCAGGGTTGTTATTTGAATATCTGATATATCCTTGAATTTGCTGTTCATAACATCTTTGTGAATGTAATATGAACAGAAGTGTTTGAAATTAAAATGTACCCTGTTTATATGTTCTCCGCAGCTGCAAAGACAAAACACATTTTAATTATTGTAACTATATATATATATATATATATACACTTATGCTTATATATACATATGTAGGTGTACCTACAGTAAATGCGTTTTTCTTTTTTAGGTGTATGCTAAGAGTTCTGGATTCCTTTGGGACTGAGCCAGAGTTTAACCATGCCCATTATGCCCAGTCTAAAGGCCACAAGACACCATGGGGAAAGTGGAACCTTAATCCACAGCAGTTTTATACAATGTTCCGTAAGTACCTCTGTAGCTATAAATAATTCAGAGCTTCAAAAAGGAATGCTGTCACTGAGGAGATGTTTTTCTTTATGAAAGACAAATTCACAGTTCAATAAAATGCAACTGCTAAATGGGAAGAATTGTGTCAGTGTCTGTAGATTGTGCAAAAACTCTGTTTTGCTTCCACCCAGCAATGAGAAAATAAAAATATTGAGCTAATATTTTTAGGTAGGGAGCTTTATGCTCTGGGTACCTGTGGAAAGTGGTGCTTGGCTTTTCCCTCAAGTATCAGGGAGTTTGTTTTTGTTACTTTTGCTTTCTCTAATATTACTATGAAGCAATAGATCCTTGAAGAACTTGCAAGGTTACATTTTTATAAACTGCACTCCTGCATTTCATTGTGTTGAACAGAAGTTTGGAACTATGTTAGCTACAGTGTTGTATTTCTGCTTTTGTTCCTCAGCAACTCAGCAGCACCATCCTTTCACTTTTTTTTTGTGTTCAGAATTAAAAAATGACCATTCAGCAAAATTTTTTGTCTCTACTTTTTTATGGCTTGTAAAAATTTTTACCTAGCTTTTTTTCATATTGTGAGTATTTATCCTGAGGTCAACTGACTAACATTTATTTGCCAGCAGTGAACAAAGCTATTGTAAAGTAAGTAGTAGATTTCAGCACTGCTGCAGATATTTCAAGCATCAGTAAATACCTTTTGAAGTGACCCCAGCCAAACCTAGAAAAGAACAGATACAAAAAAGGTACAAATTCTCTATAAATTGGGTCAGATTAAATGGTTAGTGTGACCTGGTCTACACCTGGTCCTTGACTTTATGGCAGTGGGTTCCAGAGTGAAGGGATCCCTCTCTTGGCTGTTGGAGCAGTAACTCAAGTGTGTGGTCTCCGAAAGGTGCCCGGTCGCTGCTGCAGGGCCAGGGCGGCTCGGGGCCGTGCCCTCTGCTGTGTGCAGAGGCTGCTCAGCCCAAATCTGTGAGGAAGCATTTCATGGTGACCAGCCCACCTCCAGAGTTTGATGCTGGTCCCTGTCTGACATTAAGACCAGGGCTCTGTTCTCCCCCATCAGCTTTCATTATCAATCTTTCAAACTTTCCTGCTTCTCACAGCAGAATTACACATGCTGCTGGTGGGTTGACATGCTTTTGATTTCAGTTGGCCTGTGAAATTCTTGAGAGAGGCATATTTTGTCTGTCAACATTTGCTGTGCAAGTTTTTCCAGAGAAATATAAGTGAGGGTTGTTCAAGAGATAAAAGGCTGCATTCACAGTTGTTGGGAAGCAAGTAACAAAACATGTGGTGGTGAAATGTGACTTGAGAGTGGTGGCAGAGTTTGTGTCTGGATATTAGTAAGCAGAGCTTGTTTTCTATCCACATTAGCTAATATTTATTGGTTTGTGTCCTACATGGAAAAGGGACTCAATCATGCTTTGTTTAAGTTGTCCAGCTGTTGGGAAATGCAGATGTGAGGTCCTGTTCAAGATAGCACCAAGGGGGATGATGCACTCAGTGAAAATAGCTGGATGCACACTGGTGGTACAGCTGTGTGCTGTGTGTGTGCCCTGCTCAGTCCCACTCCATGAAATGCAGGAGAAAGGAAATCTCCTCTCTAGAGATCTCTGTGGTGGCAGTAGAGACTGCCACTGGTACAGTCTCTTGTGCAGAGAAAATTGCTTCGTAATGAATTTTCCAAAGAATATGACTGTATTGGAATTTTAATAAATAACCATTTCCAATTTTTACTGCTGGAAATGACTGCAGGTTTTCCTCTGCAGGAAAAGTGGTAAATAGATTGCAGGCAAACTAATTCTGAAGCATGAGTGATTCCAGTAACTGTGGATTATTCAAGGATTTTCCATTTTTTGGGTTTTGTTTTTTTGTGCTAGGTGCAGAAGAATCAACGTGTTTCGTGATATTTAAAGTTTATATTTGTTGTTTTGTTCTCTGCTGCAGAGATAGCACTATCTTTATGGGGTTGTGATTAAAAGTGCATGTTATGCATCAGTAAAGATTTTATGGCAGATTGGAACCCTGGACAGCTTCCCAAGATCCCCAGACTCTATTATGTTTTGAGAACTCTGATTATAAGGGCAGAAAATTATCGTGAACAACAAGCAAGCCATATTGAAACCTGTGGCATATTACCAAGTGCTTGACTGTTCTCTGAGTTTTCCAGAAGCCTGAGAGCTTTTCCCCCTTTTTGTGTTTTTCATGTTTTTAATTCAAATATCTTCATGCAAAAGAACAGCATTGGTACTTCTAAAAGTGTGTGGTCTTGCTTAAAAATCCATCTGAGTGCTGCTTCCTGTCCGTGATGTTTGAGGCACTGAATTCCACCGGTTCTAAGTGCTAACTCTGACAAAGGTTTATTTTTCTTTTGAGTGTGTACTGCCTTGCCTCTCCTTTGAATGCAGTCTCTCATCCAAAAATATGAAAGGATGGAAAAATGCCCCTTTTCAGACATATTTGAAATGTGCTGTTTGCTATGTAAAATTCTAAAAAGTCCTTGGGTCTAAGTGGGTGCCTGGCTGTTGCTGAGGCATTTTTTGTGAAAAAGAGTAATTGTCATTTGAAAGACTAAATGTAATGGCAGAGGGATGTGTGCACTGTGTATGGCTTCTCTATTCTCCTGCATTATCCACTTGGCTGATTTTCAGGAACAAAAATGCAAAACCTCATAATTGCAATAGAATTTTTTTTTTAATAACTCTACTAGAGGTTTAGCATTGCGTGTACCGAAAATGCCTGGGGCGTTGTCTTTGGATTTAGGGGTTTTTTGGTTTGTTTTTGGTTCTTAAGCTTTTCAAGATGTGATTAATTGTCAGCTTGTGTGCCAGAATTTAACAGGAGGCCTAGAGAAGAGATCCTGCTGGTTATTGCAGCATTTTTCTATGTGCACTTGTGAGGCTATGGCACTTTTTTTAAGAGGCAAAAAACTCCCATGTGTTGGAATAGTTTTTATATAGTAGGGATGGATTTTTACCTGAAGCATTGAGTGTTGGAGTCTATCACTGGAATTAAACACCCAGTCCACAAGAAAAAAAACCCAATCCAAAACTACAAAACTCCTTACTTATAATGAGCCTAAATATCTGTGTCTTTATAGAGGGAGAACACTGACATCGCTGCTGGAAAAAAGACCAGCAGGGGCTACAAATAATATAAAAAACTATGAGTAAATTGCATATCCTGTGCACACACTTTTTTTGCCTGGATGGGATTGAAAACAGTTTTGCCAACTTCACTTGCCATCTTTAAATATTTTATGATCATTATGTCTGGGTGAATTAGGCAATGCAATTTGTATTGTGATTTGCATAGTGTGACTTGATAGGCCAGTAATTAGCATGGGTATGTAACACACAGTGAGTTGGGTGGTTGGTGTTGGTAATTCCAGTGTAGCAGGTGAACCCAAGAAATTTACTAAAATTTATTTATACCATTGAGCAACATCCGGCTTTGCTAACAAGCATAAATCCAGGGGGTTTTCAAACTGTTGGTATTGCATCTCTCAGATCTGTCAAGCTGGATTTCTTCTGTTTCTTTTATCTCTAATAATAAAATAAAGCTTAGCACACAGACAAAAAAGATCATTACCACTGGACTCAGTCCAGCTGCAGAGTTTTTATTATCAGAAACAAGACAGAAAATAGCTGCTTACTCCAGTAGGCATATGGAGCAGGACTTAAAATTAATAAAAATTATTTTGGATAATAAAGCAAGCAAATGTGTCTTTCAGTACTAATAAGAAGGAGGTGATCAGTTGCATAATATGTTCCTCACAGCTTCTTTTCTGACAACATTCACTCTAATGTGGCAATAACCAATATTTTCAAAGGTGCTGAATCTGCTCTGTTTCTTACAGCTCACACTCCAGATAACAGCTTCCTTGGATTTGTGGTGGAGCAGCACCTGAATTCCAGTGACATTAAACACATTAATGACATCAAAAGGCAGAACCAATCTCTCGTTTATGGCAAAGTAGATAATTTCTGGAAGGTGAGTTTTTTTATACTCATATGCTTGAGTAAATTTATGTTGATCGATATAATAAAGCATAATTTGAAATTTGAAGGTGTCCCATTTGTCTAAACCCGTTAAATTCTTTTTCTGGAAACAAACGTATTTGAATAATTAAATTGAACATTTTTGAAGTCTTTCTGTTAGAGAAACTTCTGACTAGATGGATCCTTTGCTATTTCTGTACACCTTTCTGATAGAATAAAAAATATAGTCTTAATGTCACAATAATTTTAGAAAATGCAGAAGGCTGGTAAACATAATGGAAAATTTAAGGTGTGAACTTTCATCAATCATAAGCAAACCTATCTTTCAATTACTTCTTGTAATTGTTGTTATATCTACAATGAAAAATGTGCTGCATTTTGAGATGGTAATTCTGTTTCACAAAAGGCTCTAAAAGTGTGCAGTGTCATTTTATCTCCCTGTAATAATATCAGAGTTTTGTTTCTTTAATATTGCCGTTATTGTATTTTCTCTCATCTGCAGATGAGAGCAGCAGAATAACAACACCAAGGTTTGGTCATGTTTTCAGTAAATTCAAGTATATTGTGTTATTAAGTCATAGTGATCTCTTTTTTTTTTTCCATTCACTGTCCCTTTCTGTGGCTCCTTCTTCCAGACTGACACACCTGGGAATGTGTCTCATGCAGTTTCCAAAGACATTACTTACTAGTAACTGGATTTCTTCCAAGTTACCTCCAGCTCTGTGTGCCCAAATACTCTGCATGCCCGCATCCTCTCTGTGCCTTCCCTCCTGCCTAAAAAGACCTTAGTTTTAAGCCTCTTGTCAACTGAAAAAGGAAATTATCAGTGCCATACATAGGGTCAAACAATGTAACAGTATGAGACCACCTGGGTCTCACACTGTCATTCCTTTTCTCTTTATTGGCATGAGAATATTGGTCTTGCACAGTTTTTTGAAACACAGAAGCAACATTCATTCTGATGACTGAGATTATACAGAATAAATTCTCTAAAGATGACAGCTACAAGTAAATGGTCCATCTGTGAGACAAAACAAAACTAAAACTTGATAGAAACAGTAGAATATTTGCAGTGGTAGCAGAACAGGTAAAGCTGGATTTCTTGGCTACTGTGCTGAGAAAATATGTAGTAAATACATGAAAGTATTTATTTATTCTGTTTGGCTCATGGTATAGAAGACTTAGTGTGTCCCTGTGTGCAGTCTTCTTTGGCTGCAGAGTGCTGGAGCAGAGCTGGAATCCTTCTTCAAGTCTTTTCAAGCTTAGGCTCTTGTGCTTTTACTTGTGACTCTACTTGTACCTTTACTACTACTTCTCATTATCAGTTTCTCAAGAGCAGCAGCATGCAATAGTCATCTAAACTTCCTGACCTGATTTGCAGTGCACATCAGCAGAAGGAGCTGTTGAATACTAGTTGGATTTAAGGAACAAGACAGCTCCTTAGTCACCAGGGTGTTTTTCACTGACATACCTATCTTTCTCAGTTTATTCAGTCTGTTAGGATTCAGAAATATGTATGGATGGTTTATATGCCCAGAGGGGAGATCTGTGATTAGTCTCAGATTCTGTATGACACACAGGATATTCATGGACTGATTAGGACAAAAGCATGGCTTTTTGGAAAGGAACATCCAGTCTTGATTTTTAAATAGCACACAATGGAAAGCCCACTGTATCCTCTGGTGAAGTCCTCCAATAATTGCCTTCTCCCTTAAGACTTTGCATTATTTCTGGTACAGATTTCCATATGGTTGTTTCCAGTCTTAGCAGCAGTTATAAACTTTCTCAACTGGACTGATGTTGTTTCTGTTCTGTTGCCCTGTAGGAATATATAGGTTGAGGTCAAAGTAACCCATGGGCATCTCCTGAAAAGCCTGTATGTGCTGAACCCCTGAGAGCTTTGTGCTTTCTAATCCTTAAGAGTTTTCACATGTCTGTTGTCTCTGAACCTTCTCAAGATTATTCCCATTCCTCTTGAAATGTGAATGTTTGCAAAAGGCACGTGGGCTGTACCAGCATCAAATCCAAAATACTGTCTCATTTTTAGACACGTCCCCTTTCCTCCATCAGGAACTCTCAGCCGAGACCTTTGTATCATTTTTTTAAAGTGCTGCTTTTCAAGTCACTGGCATATTTTATCAGTATTGCTTATCTTGTTTTTTCCAAGATGTTTGATTTGGTATCTGGCCATATTAAAATGTATACTGTGTGCTGGTAACATCGAACACAATAAAACTGTAACTTGCAGATTGTAACTGCAGTCATGCCCATATATAAAGTGCAAATCACTGCAGATAGACAGATTGAATCAGTTACAGTGTGGGATTTCTTATCTGGAGTGATAAAATCCAATTCTTGTGATCAAGAGAAGCCTGAACTAATCTTGTGTCTGTGTAACTTGCTTATTTCACGTTTCTTTCATTTTCCCCGTTCAGTGCTCTTTTCATCTGCCACAACGGCTTGTATGGAACCAGACTAATCTATTTATCCTGCTCCTGTTCTTTCTACTGAACGTGGCCAATTAATGAGAAGTGTAATCTGCACAGAGTACATGTGTCACTGCTGGGGCTGATCAGTCATTAGAGGAGCACAGTGGGGAGGGGAGTGTGTTCCTCTCCCCAGACTTTGGTGCTTTTGAGAAATAGCAGTGGCAAATCAATTGTTTAACTTTAAACCAAGCAGGCTGAAGTGGGACTGAAGTGTGCACAGAACCTCTTCTCCCTGGGGCTATATAAACCACCATGGCTTTATATGGCCATGGGTATGGGTTCTTTTCTGTGCCTGAGCCCAGTGACATCCATCCCATATCACAGTGGCCGAGTCTGGGTACACCTCAGGAAGGATGCATGGTGCAGAGAGTGTGAGACACATCTGCTTTATTTCCCTCTGATAGCTAAATCAGTCCTAGGTGGGTTGAGGATAACAAATAGGAGGCTCTAAGGATTTTTGCTACATTTCTAAAGGTTACCTTTAGAGGTAAACTATGAAGGGCAACATTGCCAAGTTTCGGAAAAGTGTTTGTTGGGATTAAAGGTTTGGGGTTTTGTCTGGGATTTTTTGGCAGTACTAAGGAGTAAAGAGAGTCCTATCTACACCAAAGTGGGGGGAAAAAAGGAATTTATAAAATGTGTGTGAAACCCATAATACTCTCAATTATCAAAATTTGCTTTAATTACAGAACATTTCGATTAAAAGAGAATGCTTGAAGCCTTTCATGTTGCCTTAGCTCCTGTTTCTAAGTTTCTTTTTGTTGTTCTTCCTGCAACTTACTGTTATACTCTTCCACTAATTTGACCCTTAATCCAGAAGAAAGAAACAGTCAAGATTCATTTTGCAATACTTGCTATTTCTTTGTGGATTTTTTGGTGGGTTGCTGTGAGAGAAGTCAGAAGGTTGCTTGTATCAGAAAATAGGCATCAACGCATAACATATGATGACTGCTTTAGTATTTTATTATAGTCTATTGGAGCTGTCTTGAAAATATTTGTATATTTAGAGGCAAAATAATGTGTGAGTTTCTTACTAATGCCACTTGAAAAGCTAGGCATTCTCCTTAAATATATACTGCCTGCATAGCAACTTTTGAAGAGCTGCATTGGAAATGGTTACCTTTGGCTTGTTCTCAATGGGAAAGCACATCACTGGGGCTGTTCACACTAATGTCTTCCCTTTATAGCTCCAGGGAACATGTGATGAAATGAAATTTCTTCATCATATGCCCTTTTGCATGAAGTGGGAGGAAAGTCCCTTCCTTCTGGTTGGTTTTTGTACCTCATGTTTGGCACTGTACTTTGAATAAATATTTCATTTCAACTTTTAAACTAAAAGAAAAATAAGTAAAGGGACATAAGTTCCTTCCCACCTTTTCTCCCTTGTGGTCAAGTGCACTCACAAAATTGTTTTGTGTTCCTCCAAATGTGCAGCAGCACTGGGGGCTTATCAATGGATCAAAATTCACCCTAGAGCCTGGCACCAGGAGCACTGTCCTGCCTTATGCCACAAATATAACAAATTGGAATGAGCCAGACACTTTAGCTCAGCAACATTTCTGAAATTCACCATTTCCTTCTGAAAGCGGTATGGATCAGAAACAAGTCAGTCAAAACAGATAGGTGCAGTAAATAAGCATACAATTTTAAAGGCATATTCTTTAACATTTATTATGAAAATTAGACTTTAATTTATTATGAAGAAAGAGAGACAGAGAGAGAAAGAAAGAAAGAGTGAGAGTGAGAGAAAAAAAGAAAGAAAGAGAAAAGAGAGAAAGAGAGAGAGAGAAAGAAAGAAA